>VZRN01003035.1:1094539-1270994 GCA_013397935.1 Dasyornis broadbenti | reverse complement strand
TTTTTTTGATAAGTTTGTTTTTTTTTTTTGGGGGGGGGGGGATTAAAAAAAAGCCACCGAGACTCTGGAAAAATCACTGAACTGATTGTTCCCCTCTTTCCAAAATATGGTAAGAAAAATAAGCAAACTCTGTGTTATGAGCACTTTCAATAGAAATGTAGACACCTGGGAAGAAATGTCAGTTGATATAAAATAACTTGTATTCACACATAATGACTACATGTTATATAGAAATTAGGTGCACAGGTATGCCAGCACACAAACCTTAGTTAAATATTAAGTAAAATACACTTAAGTATATATAAAATACTTCCAAACTGTGTTAATTTAATGTTCATCTGTCAAGGGCTACCTGGCAGGACATGAAAATCTTCTGAATGAGTTAACTGCAGAGTCATAATCTAAAAAACCTATTCAAACATTGCTAAGCCTCTGTGAAGTGCTGACTGCTTGGAAGGAAAAAATAATTGAAATCACTCTCTTTTGTTTCAGTACAAAAAAAGGAAAATCCTCAAAGTTTTGAAAAGCTTCCTGCCACAGGAAAGCAATATGCACACATGTAATGGCATTCCTGTTTTTGCAGGAAGACTGTCTTGTACAATAGTTTTAATTTGTCTTAGCACTGGGGAAATTCTTCTCTGAGGGTAGGCCTGTATGCAAAAGTACAGGTCCCTATTTCCAGTCAGTTACTTAGACTAAAAACATTCAAAAATGGGTATTTAAATGGCACCTCCAAGATTTGTATCTGGATGTTTACACAGATGGTACCTTCTCTTTGAGGATTTAACCAAGTAGTACTTTCTGAAGAACAGAAGGAGAATCAAGCCCTTAATGGAGCGTTATAATGACAGAGAGCCCTTCCTCTAATGTGTCTGTGAAAAGGTTTATTTGGCTGGAAGAATTCTCTTATCCCATTATAAATTGTTAGGCACAGTGAAGGAAATATAAGTATGCTGCAAATCCAGCTTCTAATGACCTTTTCTCACAAAATGTGTTTTTGCTGAGGTGAAAGCAGTGGAAAAGAGGCAATTCTAGATGATGTATTTTGTTCCTATTATAGAGAACAGTATTTCATCATGTGAAAGAGAAATGGGAGTCCCCAGTGTGACTACTCTATTACAAAGAAAAGCACCTCTTTGAAAATTAATGAATATTAAATATTTGTACAGTCAAATGAAGATCTGTTTTCAGGGAACTGGTTGCCCTGTGTTCTAGCGGTCTAAGCTGGGAATGGTTCCAAATAAATACAGAGGTTGGTAGCCATGAATAACAATGACGAAATACTAAAGTTGAGATGACTGGTTTCAAACTCATATTACCAATCTGATCACATGACATGCTAAACACACACTTTTTTCTTTGTTAAGGAACAGCAGATTTCTTATCTGACTGCAGTTGCATATATATTTTCAGCTTTACAGAAAAGAACCACGGTGTTCTGGTGGACACCAAGATGACAATGAGTCAGAAACGTGGCAAATGGTAGCAATTAAGGCTAACATTCTGAGCTGTGTTGGAGAAAAAGTATTGGTGACAGGTTAGGGACTGATCCTTCCCCTCCATTCAGCCCTTGTGAGGTCACACCTGGAGCGCTGCGAACAATTCTGGGCTCCCCAGTATAAGAGACACATGGACATATTGGAGGCAGTCCAGTAAAGTGCCACAAAGATGACAGCAGTATCTCTCCTACAAGAAAAACCCGAGAGAGCTGGAACTGTTCATCCTGGAGAGGAGAAGGCTCAGAAGGATCCCATCCATGTGTATAAACACCAGATGGGAGAGTGCAACAAAGAGATTGCCAGGCTCTTTACCATGAAGCCCAATTATGGGACCAAAGGCAATAGAAAGCAGATGAAACACAGAAAGTTCCTTTTAAACATCAGGCAGCACTTTCTCATTGTGAGGGTGACAGAGCAGTGGCACATGTGGCCCAGAGAGGTGGTAAGGTCTCCTTTGTTGGAGATATTCAAAAGCCATTTGGACATGGCCATGGGTAACTGGCTCTAAGTGGCCCTCCTTGAGCCAAGGTTTGGACCAGATGACCTCCAAAGGCACCTTACAGCCTCAGCCATTCTGTGGTTCTGTGAAAAGATCAGCAATCGCCTCTTTTTGTAGCTTGTTTTGTTAAGGTTCCCACTCATTGGCTTCAGGCACTTTTATTGGGACACAAAACTGCTGGTTTATGTAAACACTGGTTTTGACACCCCACATAGGAGAAGAATGAGATTTAGCGCTTAAGAAGAGAATAAATTGAAACTCTTGTGAGTATTTCTGAAGGCCTCAGTTTCAGTATGCATCTAGAACTGCACAAAATGCAAAGTCTACGTGGCTGGAAACTAAGAGTCTCCCTCAAAGGGCAGAGATTCCACTTCTCCTCACCTAAACACCACCAACCCAAGCCGCACACCAAAGCACTCACATGCAATGCGGACGTAGGCTTTCCGGCTCTTAGTGGTGCCTGCGGAGCTCCAGGCCACACACTGGCACCAGTAATCCTCTGGCCCGAAGAGCTCCTCCACCTGCTGGCGGGAAATCTCGATGCTGACCTCCCGGACAATGAGACCTGTCAGGGGGCAAGGAACACTGGTCAGTGCTGGGTTTATGGATAGAAGAAGAGCATGGTTACAGGAGTCTGCTTGCAGTTGCTGGGAGACCTTACAGCTCTGTTCAAATATTGACTCAGCAACACAAACTGTCATGAGGATGTGAAGGGAAAGAAACTCCCACTTCAGCTGCATAATGAGGGATGTGGGTGAGTGGAAAACTAATTGCTGAGATTTTGACTTTTATCACATACAGCATGTATTTCAGACAAATTAGAGGAACAGCACCTCAGCTAATACAAATTGTACCACATCTCTAGGACAATTTACATCAAGGGACATTCCAGACGAGTTTTATTTTGATATATCATAAAACCACATGGCTATTCAATTTATATGATTTCCTTAGCCTTTTTGTATTTCATCTCTTTTTGCTAGAGAGACACAGCACAGGGAGAAGTCCTATTCACTGTGACACTGAACTGCACAGAAAAATGGGTTTTACGACTGCAGAAAATGTCCTGATACTGTGTAATGATGAGCTCATGTGCTGTGGTATGGCTACTGCAAGTTGCAGGATGGGCACTACTACTGTCATATGTGCTGCAGATATTGGGATAATTTTTAAGGGAGTTTATAACCCAGTGAAACACACTTCAGTGCCTGACAGTCTCTCTGGCCCTGCCCTCCATAACTCATCTCAGCACAGCCCTCCCCCAAACCCACAGTTGCACCCACGAGGACAGTGACCCACTTGCCATCTTTCCAAGCAGACCGGTATTTGCCCACATTTCCCACACAGTGCTCTCTCTGGGGAAGTTGTTTTGCTTCTTCTAAGTGCAAGGAAATTTTGTGGTGTCTCAGACACCACTGTGAGGATCGCTGGCAAAATGTGTAGATCCTCTAATGACAACCACTGTGCTTCATACTGACACAACCCCTTTCTCTGCTTCAAAATGCACTGCCTGGTCAAAAGGCTCTTAATTGAAGGCAAGATATTGGGTGGGGGTGGGAGAGAGTGCTTACGCCTCTTCTCAGCATATTTGGTCTTTGCTGATGCCCAAGTATCAACAAATTTCTAATGTGTGTTTGCCTGTAGAGAACACCAGTGCCATTTCAAAAACATACTCTTGCAAACAGTCTTGAATATATAAATTCACATACAAACCTTTTGTGTAGTGAGATTGATTTTCTTTTTCTTCCCAGAATTGCCAGGAAACCGAACAGAATTATCATTGGATCAGAGAAGGCACAGTTTGTCCCATCACCAAACACCAAAGTGCAGGTCCTTCTGCTGAGCACAGACTTGAGCCTGTGGAAGCCAGCTACCCTCAGCCTCCTGCCACAAGGCTTACAAGGGGATATTCATAGTGTGAATGTTCCCAATTGTACTGCATGGCGTGTTCCTCGAGCTCTGGAAAGCAGGCCAGCCCTTTGATTTGCCTCCAGCCCCACAGAGGCTCCATTCAGGGAGCCAGCGATTAATTACTGTTTGCACACAGTTATGCACTGTCACTGCGGCCATGTGCTGCCTGCATCCCAAACTTGGGTAACAACCTAACAGCAGAAAGGAATTAAGGGATGTAACTCCACAGACTTCTCTGGTGGGAATGCCTTCTAATGAGATGCATATTCCCGTTAGAGACTATCAGAGCCCAGCTCCCTTTTTATTTCATTATCCTTGACATCTTTAGCCATTGAATAATCAGCCACTTTGGGGGAAACACTTAACAGCTCTTCTCCTTTAAATGAAGTACTCAAAATATGGCATCAGCACTCCAAAGAATGGAAATCAAAGCAGTGCATGGGCATTTGATATGCAGTGAATACTGCATTATAAACTTATTCTACTTTGATGAGCTAATTTGTCTCCAAAAGGGGTCTGAGGGATAGCTTTTTTCCTGGTGAGAAGAGCATGAAGAGGGTGGGGATGGACCATGTACATTACATGCATAAAAACTGTTATATTTTCCAAGTGCAACTGCTGTTAGCCTAAAGATTACTACAGTTAAGTCCCTCAGTTTTTATTGCACTAGCCCAGGGAGCTTTTGAAGGTTACAATATTGTGTTTTTAATACGGCTGATTATGACAGAGCTTGATGGAGCAGTGAACTTTGTTACCCAAGGGCTAAAACAAGCAGGCTCATAATGACCGTACTGGTTAATAATGATTAGGAAATAATCTTAACATTCAGGACACAAATGCCATTTTCTGATTGTCTATGAAAGATACAAAACTGTATGACAAATAGCTCCCTCTGAATGCACCAGCAGAATTCTTTATTTCTGACCTCCTGAGATGCTTTCTAACCTAAAATAACAAGCTGCTCCAGGTAATGTCTTTTGGGACAGCTGTGAAGTACTGACAGGTTTCAGGTTATTCAAAGTAATTTGGTCTTTGAGTAATATCGACAGTTGTGCCATGATCAGTGAGACCCACACCTTCTTTACATAGCAAGTAAATTCTACCTCTTTCTGCTTACAAGCAAAAAATGTCATTGTGTCTTTATCTCTAAGGTAGATAGGTCTTTATCTCTAGAGTTCAAAATGTATCAAATCAGTCGGTGGTGCCACAAGACTATCTGGGATACAAGCATCTATGGCCAGAGCCCGGAGCTGATTCCACCACTACTTCCCAGCATTGCCCACTGGTACCTGATTGCACAAACAGCCACATTAATTTAGGAGAAACCTCTCACCAGCTGAAATGCACCACCCTCAGACCCTGGGGCAAGCACAAAGGGACGTTTCTCTTGTTGTACCACCTCACAATCTCATTCCTTCCGCTAACACGTTCCAACATCACCCCTAACAGAAAATCCCTTTCTAGGCCATATTGCAAAACCTGCAATTTGGTGAGGTATCTCAGATAGCAACTGTCTTGTTACCAGCTGACACACTGCTGTACATCAGATTTCAGAGAGGAGCTGGCACGCTCTTGTCTGCTTTCATTCAGGAGTGTATCGTTTATCCGTCTCACACAGTCATCTAGTGCAGGAAAACCCTTGCATGATGACTTCAAACAGAGAACTTCATCTTATCTCCGTTAGACCTGCTCCTGCTTCTACACCAAAAAAAGTTGGCTAGAAGAATGAAAAAGAAGAAAAAAAGGAAAAAAGAGAAAAAAGCCAAACAACCCATTTTTCAATATTTCCAGACAATGTGACATGCTGCACCTGTTTTTCAGGCAACTGTTTATCAAATTGTTTGATTATAGGTGAGCGCACATCCTCTGAGAGCAAAATTAGAAGTCACTTTATAAAATGAGTCCCTATATTTTGCCCAAATATACTTAGGACAAGCTAGACTAAGAGATTAGCAATAATTTATGCATCATATAACCCACCTGGTACTGGACAATTCTACTTTGTTACTGTGCTAAGTAACAAAATGTCATCTTCTCACAGAGAGTAAATCCTCTACCTTACAGTTCTTCCTTAGAAATATATTGAAATTTTCAGTCTAATTCTTCATATGGCTAAGCTATACAGCAGGTGAAGATACACAGCATAAATGTGGGGGTTTTTTGAACACTTGAGTAAGCTGCACATTTCTAGAATTACGTCACAATCACATGGATGGTGGAATAACCCACAAGAAGTAAGGATCTTCCTATTTCAAGCAATTCCATAACAAACACAGCTGAAGAGAAACAACAGCAATGTGGGCAGCTAGAATACTTCACAGGCTCCTTCTATAAATCCACAAAGAGCTGACCAAAGGGATATCCCAGATCATATGATGACAAGGTCTGCATATAAAGCTGAGAGAAGAATAAGGAAGATGGTCAGAGTGGTAGTATTTGTCCTCCCTAGTCGCCTGTGATGAAGCCATGCTTTCCTGGGAACATTTGCCTGCCCACCAAGTGATGAATAAATTCTTCATTTTGCTTTGCTTGTGTAGTTTGTGGTTTACCCATTAAACTGCTTTTATCTCAACCCATGATGTCCTTCACTTTCACCTGTTGGATTCTCAGCCCCATCCCACGGGGGACATGAGTGAGTGGCTGTGTGGGGCTCAGTCGCCAGCTGGGCCTAAAGCACGACAACCAGTCTAAGATATTCATTTGCCCTTGTAGTTTTCTGTCCAGTTCAGGATGGAGGACAGCAACAAGGAGGCTCATGACTTTTGTCATAATTGGTCTGCAATTATGTCCCAGTCCAGTGAATTAAGTAGGTTGCCCATAAGTCACAATTTTTGCCTACTTAGTAGCACAGCTTATTCAATCATTCATTTCAATAAAATAAATGTATTTCTAGGACTAATACAACCTGGACTATGGAAAGGAGTAGTAAGGAACCAGAACTTTACTTATTTCTGTATTTGCACATTATGAGGAATTAATGGGCAGAGAGATGCAGAGGGTGGAAGCATCCTGGCTCACTCTGCCTACTGCTAATGTGTGCAGCTCAATAAGCACGGGAAGAGTCACTAGCTCATGGTTTATATCAAAATCCAAGTTACTACCCCTCCTGGAGCAAAAGGAAGCGTGAAGAGGGAATCATGCTTTATATGCATGGTCTTTTATTATAAGCTGTATCCTAGAAACACAATCAAGCAAAGACACACTTCATACACACGGTCCCCAAGTGCTTAACTTAGCTGGCTGTACAAACTAAGAGGTAGATTATCTCATCTTCAGAGGCACAAATGTTATCTTTTTTAATGTATGCAAATGTAATGTAATTGTAGATATTGCAGCAGATTATTGATAACTGCAGTTATAACTCATGGGTTCCATATTGCATCCACGGAAGTAATTGGCAAATTTCCCAATGATTCTAAAAGAAATGGATTTGTTGATCAGACTAATTTCTTTCTAGGGAAACAAAAATGTCTCAAGGTTCTATGACAATATAAGACTGCACAAGACAATAAATGATCACCATAAACATCAGAAAACAGAAAATTATTATCAATTAATCAAATTGGATTAACCGGAGCCTGGAGTCAGTCTAGGTCACAGAGTTAATACCTACACCTCACTGGGCATCATTCTGCCAAGAAACTGTTTTGATGTATTTTGGCTGTCATAACTGTTCGGCATTTGATATTAATACCCAAGGTGTGTGAAAATATTCCTCAGGACTTTGATAGAGCAATTTTGGTGAAAGTGCTACACTGGTCTGTGTTTGAACCCTCTGGCAGAACAGTAAACAGAACTATTTAGTCGCAAGACTAAACTGCACTTGCAAACTCTAAGAAACTGCATGGATACTTTGTTTATTTTCTCTGTAAGTAGAAGTTCAAACAGTTTCTGCGTTTTTGTGCTTTCATTTGCCCAAAAGGTATTTCATTAATTAGTAATCACATACTCCATAGAACACATTTCTCAAGGAGATGGAACTTTATGACCTACTGGTCTGGAAAAAGACATTACAGTAATACCTGCATATAGATTGCAGGTATATCGCAGCCACTGCAAATAAGTATGGAAATACAGCCCATTTTTGCAAAGGTAACTTGCAATCCTTTAGACATTCAATTTCGTGAAGTCTGGTCTCAGAGCACCCTCACAAACCTGATATTCAGTGCTCTTGGTTCCTTCCCTGTTTAGACAGGCACAGGTTCCCCTGAGTGAATGAGATCCCAAGGCTGGAAGGAGAATCCTGATACCAAAAGAGAAGGTCAGAGTTTTGCGATCATTTCAGGAGGGGCTGGATTACCTCCACAGTATTTGGCAGAAAGGATGAAAGGATTTTCAGTTCTCATATCCCTCATCTGTCTTAAGATTTCACATAACACCCCACCCAAAAACCGCTTAAAACAGTAGCATACTTTTTGCTTCATGAAAGTGGCCAAGACCAATAGTCAAAGTGGTATGACTGTAAATAGATTTAATAAAAGGTAAACAGATTGTTTTTTTTGTTTTTTTTTGTTTTTTTTTTTGTTTTTTTTTTTTATGCAGTCTTTTGTCCTTTTACCTTTAAGGGCAAAATTTAAGTGACCCAAGTCAAGAATTATGATCTTTTTATTACAGATAGTCTGGAATGACCTGTCCAATTTATGTAATTACTCATCACAGGTGCTATAAGCAGCCTAAGTGTCTGATCACTTTACTTGATGAAATAAATTTTTTACAAAGGTAAAAAGAAATCAGTTCTATGCCAGAATTTAAATTTACTTACTCTCTTGCAGAGATGGAGCCCTCACAGTCAGAGAGTTATTCCACTCAAATACATCAGAGTACTTAAGCTATAGAATTTGATGTTTAAAAATGAATAAATAAGCTATGCACAAGAAGAATGGCTTCAAATATTAAAGTTCTTGCTGAGAAAAATGTATTCTGTGGACCATAATGGGACTGAGATGATTGCAAAATGGCACACTTTGCCTATACCTTATTTTTTATATAGAGTACCTGTAATCTTAACAAAAGACAGATAGACAGATAGATATCCAGAGACAGTTTAAAAGAGTAAACAGCTTTTACACCCAGTAATCCTTCACACTGTGACTGCCTACACCTGGTTTTGTCTCAATACTGCTTTTCTGTAAATTGAGGCTGGCTGATGATATGAAACGATTGTGTGAAGACTGCCAACAATTTTCCATAAATATTAGCTTAAATATTTAAAATAAAGGCTTCCAGCTAATTTTGGTCTCTTCATAACTTTCTCTTTAGAAGACAGATACATTCTTAACTCAAATTAACACAATTGAAGGCAACCACCTAATAAAGTCAAGATTGCTTTGAAACCCATGTCAAGTTTGCACTGGTTTGCAGTACCTATATACTTATCCAATTACCACCTATTGGTATTGAATTAAGCCAGAATCCCAGCTTCCCTAATATTTTTTAACTGACTGACACAAAAATTACAAAGGACTGTCTTCAGAAGGATTTTACTTTGAACTGGAATTAAAGAACATGCATTCTGTTTGGGTTTTGTTTCCTTTTGGTGAAAACAAGGCATTTTTGTTCTTTTCCCATTAACAACTGAAGGGTCAAGTTGTGTAAGATGCGGGGAAGATTTTAAAATGGAGTTCTTGGATGCTGGTGGAGAACAAACCATGTGCCCTGGTCCCTGCCAGCATGGTGGGGGTGGGCAGTGTGGGTTTATCCCCTTGGGGAAGGTAAGATATCCCCTCTGCTATCTCCTCCCCTAGCCAACATCGGCAGCTGATTGCTTTACATCACCCTTGAACTATCGCTGTTTAATACCTCAGAACAGCCTCGGGTTGCTTGTTCTCAGCCTATAAACCATTCAGAGATCAAACAAAAACACCTCCCCCTTTGTTTCTTAATAAAAGCTATTTTCTGGTTGACAGCAGTTTTTGCAAATATGTACAAATTGCTCCAAAATTCATTGCTTTCTTCCACAAACAACGTGTGCCTACAATTGCCACATTATTGTTTCCTTTTTCCTGGAACAAAAGCAATAAGCTCCAGTGTTGCAGGACTCTAAAGAAAACCTCCCTACAAATATATATTTACATTTAACAGTGGGTATTGTAATTTCTGAAGTCACAGTGGCTGAAGTTTAGGTGCAGAAACAAATGTGACTCAAAGCATCTTGACCCAGAAGCCATCCTGACACTAAGAAACCCCAGCTGGCAATACCCAAACAATTCCCTGCTTGACTGGTGCTACTTACAGGAGTGGAAAGAAGACAGGTTGTCCACAGAGAAAAGCACAAGTATGAGCTCTTAGCAGCTCCAGCTTTTGGGTCATAGCCCAATCTTCCCTTCTTTTGATTGAGGAACATGCAACTGCGAAAAGATGTTGGTTTAGTTTCTTTCAAGGACCAGCAAAAAAAAGTGCCAATGGTTCGTGTTTTGCTTAAAGCAGCAGTTGAGACTTCACAAAGAAAATCTGCACTTTTTATTTCTGGTTCAGAGGATTTACATGCTCTTTTTAATGATCTGGGCCTTCAGCAGTGGGTAATGCTTCCCAGTCCCCAGCTTAGTGCTCATGCAAAATTGAAGCACTTTTGAGGCAGTTTAGAGCCTACAGATGAATCTCAATGTGCAGGCAAAAAGAAATAATGGTTGTTTAGCACTTCACAAGAAGAAGCAGAGGAAATTATGAAAAAAAAAAAAAAAGAAATCTATTGAACTTCAAACATCTGGAAAGCCAACCAAGAGCATCTGAATTTTGAACAGCATGTTCACATTCACTTTATATAGTGGAGGGGGGCAGGGAAATGAACAATAAATGTGTTTGTGTGTAAATTTATATATAAAAATATGCACCAAGTTGTTTATTTTACTGACTTACCAACTTATATGTGTCATGGATGTAAAATAAGTATCAGCACGTGTATGTATGTACCACATCCACTCTGCATGGTTTTGAGAAGCAGAGACAACATGAAAATGTCTTATTTCTGTGAACTTGATGCGATGACACAGTTCAGTGGCTGGTGCAGCTACTGTGGGAGCAAGGACAGTCTCAATGTGACACAAGGGGTCACTCGGGAGCCTCCTCAGCAGTTGTTTTCCTCTTTTTTTAGTCCACGATGTGCAGGAACAGCATGGTGGGGGAGAAGTTTAAGACCCCCATCATTTTTTGCCATTGTTGTTCTGCATGCTGCGGATGGCATTTCACAGCTGACCTGGGTATCTTGAAATGAAAAGAAAACTAAAAAGAAAAGAAGAAAAAGGCAAGCAACTGCTTTCAAAGCATCTTTGTCCAGTGCTCTGTCAAGTGAAGTGACTTTCTCCAGAAAGAGATGAAGCTCTGGGAATTTACTGTCTGCTCCCCCACCCAGCATGTTTTCAGGGTTGTGCCAGGGCAGCAGTCAAAACACCAGCTCCTGAACACCAGGAGGTTTTTCTTAGTTTGTAGTGAACAAAGGAATCATCGAGGGAAGGCGTGCAAAAAGGCAGCTCGGTGGTCACAGAAGTCCTTTGGTGTGTACATGTTTCTGGGGACAGCACAGTTCACGATACTCATCAGCTAGAGGGGGGCACCAGGGATGCAAGCAAGTTCCTCTGCAGACACATGTGACTTTGACATGAAAAAAAGACCTTTTAAATTATGGAAGTAAATGCCATCTATAATATCCCTGTAATTCCAGCTGCCTCCTTTAACTCTTTTTTTTCTAGGTACCCACTACTCTGAATTCCAGTGCTGGTTTCCACTTAAGCTGAAAAACAAAAGCACTAAACCTAACCCCCAAAGCAAATCTGATCCACTTCTAGGCATTGCTCTTCCTAAGGGCTGGCAGTCCTTTACCCCTCTCTGGAGGAGGGCACAGCAACCAACCCAGGTGCAGCGTAGGCACTCATTACAGAAACATAATTATACAAGTCCCTGGGAATCCAAAAGCTGCAATCAACCAACCAAGATCCCCTCTGAATCAAAACCTGGGAGCAAAAAATCCCAAAAACCTGGGAGAAGAGGTGGCAAGGGCCTAAAGATTTGTATTCAGGGGGTAGAAGAGACACAGAAGGGTCTGACAAAAGACTCACTTTCTACTTTCACAATCAAAATCTGAAGAGGGACAAGAAGTTATGAGGAATTGTGAAAGGCATTCTAACAAAACCTGAGGAGAAAGAGCTGCACGTAACCTTGCAGGTGAATGGCAGCTCTGCTGGTACTTACCACATCATGCTGCTCATTTATGTACAAATTGGGAATTCATGGCAATGACAAAATGAATACAGGCAGTGAACCTGTAAAGGCAGCACAAAATTAGATCCTGTACGGGTCAGAGCTGCTTGAAGGCACCTCTCCTTCTCTTCAATGTTAGCAATGATTTGGTACCCTACCTGCACAGAAAAAAAAAGCCTCACTAAATCTGATCTATGTGCAAAGCTTTGCTCCACACAAATGCTTTTTCTTCTACAAAAAAAGGGAAAAAAAGAAAAGAGAAAGGATTTCTCCAATATAGTTTTAAGGAATAAGAATTCTACTTCACATGATGAGTTCACTGCCTAATGAGCTAATAGATGAAAACATAGAAGACACCACTCAGGTAACTGAGATACGAGCTTAGACAGACATCAAGGGAGTCTGGAAAACACTTAAATGTTTAGCACAGTCACTAAGACCCTGATGTCTCTAAACAGTGTTAGACTACAGCCAGATCATCTGTGCATAGAAGAAAAACGTATAATTTTGACCTTCCATTTCCCTGAGTATTTTCAGGTATTTTTGCAAAAAAACTACAGGTCTACTAGTCCCACTCATTCCCGTATTTAATTAACTGAAAAAGTACACTTACAGGATGCAAATGTTCCTGCCAGGGTGCTACTTTTGTTTGACAACACACAAGATCTTGGATGTGCTCCTCTTTTCTGCCATTACTGTATCCAAGAAACAGCTGTTTTCCATTTAGGCCAGTGGTTGCAGGATGGAGACTAAGCTTTGGGACTCACTTCCAAATCCAAATCACATTTATGAACCCTTCAGGCATCAGACTACCCTCACCACAGGGGCTCCAGATCCCACACAAAGGGCTCAAAAGGAGCCAGGGGACATGGGTGGAAAAAGGAAGCATTACTGTGCAAAGCTGCGGCTAGTCGGAAGCTGTCGTGGGTGGACTGATGTCAGAAGATGTCTTTGGGGGAATTAATGGGATTACGAGTGTGTAACAAAGGGTTTAATGAAGGAAAACTTGGAGGACATAAGGTATAGATACATTCAGGGGGGTATCCTCAAACGCTTCAGATGAATGCACTAGGCATCCATATTCCTCTTCTAATTATTTTAAATAGCATTATTTCCTGTCTCAGATTTGTTTTCCTAGAAGCCCACAGGAAACCTCCAGGACAATTAGGCAAACAGCTGCAGATAGGAAGTTAATGCTGCAATAAGAAATGAATAAATTTCCTAAAGCTTTTATCTTTTGGTCCCAAATCACTTTGCAGAGGTAAATAACAGAGACACTGAGTGATTTGCACAGACACACTGTGAATATACAGAAAATTTGGAAGGGGCAAATGACCTTCCCACGGGCCCATCATTACTCAGAAGATGAGCATGAGAGGGGCTAACTTGCAGGAGTAGCTCCCTCTGGGCCCCCTGTTAGCATGCCTGAGCACCCTGAAGGACAGAGCAAGGCTGGGAGAACCTGCCTCAGTCAGCTCAGCACCAGGAGGACAGAGGGTTTGAGGTCTGTGGCTGCTGCCTGCAAAGGTGGCTAGGCACACTAACCCACAGGGAAGAGAGCTGCTGGAAAGGGCAGCAGCAGAAGGACAGGCAGGTCTCAGTGGATGTGAACACAGAAAAAGGTGTCTAGGTGGAAGAGCTGGAAGCAGCCTTCCACAAAGGCTTAGAGGGACAAAAGCCCCACATGCAACAGTTGGATTAAATAAGAAATTAATGAAACATTAATGCATATATTGTAAGTGAATATTAGGCTCAGTTGAGTCTAAACTCAAAAATCCTCAGGTCTTTTGCAGGCATCTGTACAAGAAGATAATCTCCCTGGGCTTGGGGGAAGGCTTGGTATTGACTATAAAATTTGCTTCCAGAAGCAAATATCTGGTCCAGTGGTCTTATTCTGTTTACAGAATTTTATTTCATTTCCTTAGGTATGTCCTGACCTTAGCAATTTCTCCACACACTTCAACAAAAAACCCCACTATTTAAAATGTACATCCTAGCAAATAGTGATTCTCTGCCTCTCTGTGTGTTTCTTCTGATGCTTCCAAAATGGCTGTTTTTTCTATCCAAATGCACTAATTACTCAAGATAAAAGTGCAAACTTTGTCTGCTTGAAAAAATTGTTTGGAGCAGCTTTATTGTTGGGTATTCCCTTGATCTGGGCGAGGGGAAACCATGTTCCCAGCAGATGATTTTGAAGATGCAATCTGAGAGAAGAGAGAACTTCTCTTGCAACAATGATCGGCACAGGGCTCCTCTTGCCCAGGAGAGCTGCCTGTCAGGCCACAGGGAGCAACAGGCAGGAAGAAGATGGCCCAAGCTAAAGCAAAAAATATCTGCAACTTAAATTTCAAGTAGGAAAAAACCCCAAGGGTTTCTACATATATTTTATGGAAGTAAAGAGCCTGTATTTCCCCGGAGAGTTCCAGTTCTTTGGAGAAATAGAGTAATGTGCTTCTTTCTGCACCAGCTGCAGCCTTTCAGACCATACATATATAAGCATGTTTTACTTGCAGCAACTTTCCAAAGAGGGAGCAGACTTCAAATTACTAAAAAAACCAGATTGTAGTATCAATTCTAACCCACATCTCAAAACTATTAATAGGAGCATTTGGGAAGAGATACTCAGACACATTTTTAAATTTCCTTGAAATGAGCTGGATTAGGGCAGACTACTGAAGGAGCAGAGCTAAAAATTGGCAATAGGTTGCTGAGAAATAATTATTTTGTATATGGGTGCTTGATGTCTGTAATGGATTTGATCCAATGATAAACGGAAAATAAAATTATTTCTGACAACAGTGGAATGAAAACAATCCTTATTTATGATGTGTGGCTACCCTCACTAACATAACCCCAAGGTATTCTACTCCAGAGAATCAAAATATTGCAGGCTAAGTATAACTGCAGCATTCAGCATCACTTGTTATATTTTTAGTGAAGTCAATATAGACACTGGCCACATTTGCTCAGAAAAACGGCTTTTTCCTTATCTTTTTGATTCTTAAAAAATAATACAGAGAATTAGGAGGCTACAGCATGTGAGGAAGCAAAAAGAGATTATGTAAAAGAGATGTGCAGAGATAGAAAATAGCTGCAAGGAAAGGAAGATCTAGGGGTAAAAGAAACAAGTAAAACATTATCCCTCCACAGCTCTCCCTGAGCTGTGCTTACTTGGGAACTGGGGGCACTGGAATTTCTTGTTTGGGCTGCCAAATTAAGTTCTTCAACACTGTTGTTCAACGACATGCAATACTAAGAAATAATGGCTTTTCGTTTTTATGAAAAATACTAAGACAAATGAATGCAACTTCTCAAAATGAGAGGCTGTATGATGACCTTTGCTGTGTAATCAGAAGTCCCAGCTTAAACAGCGTCTGTGACTTTTGTCATTAGGGCAATGTAGCCTTCTCAGATGTGGTGTCACAAACACCAAAATAAATGGCTTTCATGAGATGTACACACTGAGAGGAAGATAAAGAGATGAGCATTTTGTGCTGGAAGTGATTTTCCTGCCTCTGTACACAGTGCCAGAAGAGCACAGTGACTGTGAAGGTTTCCCCGCTGCTGTCTTGGCTGCAGGATCTTGTAAGAGCTGTTTTAAAGGCAAAAGGGCAGATGTCAATCCTTGATCTTTCTGTTGAGAGGGTGATCTATTAAAGACTTAGCTAGCTGGGTATCTACTCCCTCGACAGGCTGCCAAACCCATTGCTTAAGGTAACAAAGTCCTATTTGCCAGATCAATGCTGACCCTCCGTCAAAAGCTCGGTCTCCTCCCGTTGAATCTGCAAGTCACCCAAAACCACTTTATTAATTGGGAAAGGTGATGGTGGGAGGTAAGCATCGGAATCTCAGTGGTGGCTATGTAAAGAAACTGAAACAAAGAAGTCAGGTTTCTGCCTGAAAAGAAGTGCATATTTGTCAGCTCCAAGTGCAGTTTGATAAACCCTCTTAAAGCAGACAAAAGGAGGAGGTCATCAGCAAACTCCCCAAGCCCTCCTCTCCCTATGCATCCCAGCAAAAGAAGACAGACAGCGTAGGCAAACAACAATGCTGGCTGAATTGCCCAATATGTCTATTTAATTAGCACTTAAAAAATCACAAATATTTTCTCCTTGCTTGAAGGAGAGAGAAGATGAAGATATCCCTGGCATTGCAGAGCGCAAGAGGGCGTTTATGGACCATTTCACCTTAATAGTCAAGGAGAAAATATTACAACGCATACCCAAACTAGAAAGACAGAAAAAAAATCCAGATATTTTTCTGTTTTTCTGTTGCACATCACTGGGATCTGGGGTTTGACATATCAGCATTTAATCCCTCTGGATGAACGAAAGGGGTGCAAGACACTGATTTTCTGTAAATTCACAATTCTCCCACTACTGCAGAACTGGTGTGTGTGTGTCTTGGAAAATATTTCTTCATAAAAGCACACATGCAAAATAAAATCACAGAACAGAATAGTGTGGGTTGGAAGGGACCTTTAAGATCATCTAGTCCAAATGCCCTGCAAGGAGCAGGGACATCTTCCACTTGATCAGGTTGCTCAGAGCCCCATCCAGCAAGGCCATGAATATTTGCAGGGATGGGGCATCCAGCCCTTCTCCAAGCAACCTGGTACAGTGTTTTGCCATCCTCATTGTAAACAAATCTTTTGCCATAGTCATTTTCAGAAATACAGTAATTTGGAAAATGTGTACAAATTGCTCTAACAATTATTGATGTTATTGAACATCCTGCCCTGTAACAACGGAATTTTCTTGCCCCCAAAAGCATCAGTTCTGCAGGGCTCCTTTTATTTTTGTTGCTGTTATCTTTTATGATAGTCAGCCATAAAATAAAATATGTTCCCTCCAAAGAACTCTCATCTTTGTTCTTTTAAAACCGGTGTTCTTATTCTTTTCTACATTAATGGGAAAATATTCCAGAAACATAAAGGCATAAAAAAGACAATGCCCTGACTTGTATTTCATGAATATAGGAAATGAAAGAGTCAAAGATGTGTGCTAGACATTTCCAAAGCACCCATTTGACTTCTTTATGAAAATGCTTAGCTTTTTCCACAAAGAAGAAAAATTCCAGTGAGTCTGAGGATTTAAAAACAGAGTGTAATGATCTTCTGTGTAAAGCCTCTGGTTCTCAGACTTGATTAGTGTAAAAAATTTTGCAAGGCTCTCTCTTCAGGCTAATTTAATTAAATAAAGTGGTACTAGAACACCCTGTCACTATTACAGTTCTCATCCTCTCCAACCAGAAGCCAACAACTCCCACAGAGTCCCTGTGAATGTTCTTTACAGCAATGCTTTACCCACTGTTTAAAAGTACCCCACAGTGCAAAGTATACATAACTATTACTCTTATTTTGTACCTTCTCTCTTTTACAAAGAAAAAAACTACAGAGCAAATCTATATAAATATTTTTTTTCCTCTCTTAAAAATTAACCTTCTTATATATTCAACATTTCTATCTAGCAGCTCTCTTCAATGAGAGCTTGGCTGCACTCTAATTCCATCTCCTGTGCCATTGCTATTGCTGTGCTGTTTTCTCCGGTCTTATCAATGACAGAAACAAATTTGCCGTATAAGAAGAGTTAATCATCTCTACCTAGATTTCATTCCTGTGCACAGGCTCAAAGTCCATGAACACATAATCTTTTGGAAATCAAAACCTATTTCTCTCTTTCATGCATCATTTACAATCCCAAGATGATGTACTGCTAGCATCACACCTGTATTTTAGTTCGCTTCTTCCTGATTACTCGTCCTTTAGAAAAGAAAGCACAGGTGACCTTTACACTTTTCCTCTCATATTTTATTGTCTGTTTGCCTTGTTTTCCTTTGCTGTGCCTGCCTATGTAAAGAATTGAAAGAGGAAGCCTGGTTCAAGCCCAGCAGCAGAATACCTCCTCAGCATGGTCCTCTTTTCAAAAGCAGGCAGAACAGACTTTAAGAACAGTAAAATACCAGGAAAGAAGAAAGCTCAGAGTTTTCAGTTGCTGGGATTACACAACTGACCCTGCAGAAAAACTGTGTAACTGAGATCCCTTTGAGCCCCAGGTTGGCCATGTGAAGTCCAGAGCTAACCTGGTTTGTGGGCAATACCTCCTGCCTCTCTAACCACAAGCCTGAGGGCAGCAGCAGCAGCAGTGTAGGCTTGGACTGCCATCCTTATGCCACCCTCTGAGCAGCTCAGTCATTACTGCTGTGCCCTAGGTTACAACTGCACTAACTAGTCAAAAATAGCAAAAGAAACCAAAATAGTCTCAAAAGTGATAGAGTCCAAGGGCTTTGCCAGCCTGACTGGTGCAAACTGTCAAGCTGATATCTCCTTCTTCGGGCACTGGAATGAACCCTCACAGTCACTGTCTCCTACAATTTTTTTCTACAGCTTCATCTGCAGTGAATATATTTTCCTGAGCTTCCATTGCTTTAAAGAGCAATATTTTACCACAGCCTTAATGAAATTGCTTACCCATTTCTATACCAATTACGTGCTATGAGCCCTAGATTCCAATCCTGCCTAGAGGAAGGTGCACAAGCACTGCAGCTGTGACATGCATTAACCAATATTCTGGCAACAACCAGGCTGACTGACAAATTTGGGTTTTGATGACAGTTTCATTTTAACAAGCCATTAGCATGACTAGGTTTGTGGCTCTTGTGCTAATTATCTGATGTGCACAGCTTCTGACACCCTCTTCCCCCTACCTAACTCCAGTAGATTATATTAATCTTTAATTGGATATGGTTCTCATTTGCATATAATTGCTGTTGTTTGTTATGCAAAATATTTGTCCTCTAAAATATTTTGATGCATCTTTTAAAGATTGGCCTTTTACACTTGTAGAATGCAACTTGCTTTATGGTATCACCAAGTTTTCCCACAATGAGATTTTTGAGAAAAAATAATGAATATTTCATCTGTAGTGAAAAATTTGCATCTTTCTAAATGGTGATGTTCATGAAAGCTTAAAAAATTAACCCAGTCATAGCTGTCCTTCTGTTTGCCCTTCTTCATTCCCTTGGGTTCCCATGGAGTAAAAAAACCCTGAAGATATATTAAGCAACATGAATTTATTTTATTTTTTTTTTAGTGTTTCTCCTGCAGTCAGCCTGTGGAATAGCCAATTTTTACAAATGACTACACAGGCCCAAAGTCTAATATAGACTTTTTTCTACAGCCTTCCTTCCTACACCCACCTTCTCTTTTCCAAGTGAGAGTACCAAGAAAAGCTTATGCTTTTGATCTCTGTGCAAATAAATGAGCTGAAACAAATAAAACCTGGCTCACAAGAGACTTCCAAGGCATCTGCTAGAGTTATTTTTCTAAGTAATTAGACCAAGTGGTGGTGTAATTCCCAAATGAAAAGTACCTTCTCGCTTGGTATCCAGTTATTTCTCAGAGCCATCTAAACAGCAGTAAGTCCTGCTTCTCTCCTTGCATGTGTCTGAGACTCTATTGATTACCAGTCTTCCCAAACACTAGTTTATTACTCAAGTTTATAAAAACTTTCTTTTTTTTAATTTTTTTTTTTTTTTTTTGGTGCTATGTTTGGTCCTGTTTTACTTCCATGAGTGTCAGTGGGATCTCTGGTATTGACTGAGGAAGGATGCTAACTTAGTGTAGTTCTCCTTCACACAGGCTCTACGGAGCAGGCAGAGAAGTGCAATGAATAACAGCCAGGTGCTTGCTCTGGATCAATACACTGCTCTAAAGTGTGCCCATGTGTGCTTTCTCCTCCTTTCTTGCTGAAAGCTGATTAAATTTCTCCTTTTTTTCCTCGTATCTCCCCAAGAAAACATCATTCTAGTAACAATGCAATTGCTCTTTGACACTTTGGGGAGGATGTGGTTCTTGGGGTGTGACAAAAACACTCTGCAGCCACTCTGAATTTGTGACACTGGGGCAGTGAACTGGGAGTAGACTTGTCTGAAGAAAGGAATTTCATTTTGTTTGTGCAGGGTTCTCCTGTTGCCCTGGTTTCAGACTTGGTCAGGGTACCCTACACTCCTGGTTCACCAAAAGACCTGGATGCAGACACCACCTCTGTGCTGTGACAGGAACGTGTTGTAATGGCAGATACAGAACTCACACCTGTAACAGGAGTAAAGAAAAGTAGCTGCCGTATGAAACAGCTGCTATGTTATAACACAGGGCTTGATATTAATGGTGCTCTTTCTCATCCCTTCATGACACAACACAAACTCACCAGAGGTTTCATCTACTCTCTCGTCCACCACGTGGTCCTTCTGATGAACCCACTCGCTGTTGCACTTAAAATAGATCTGTGTGGCTGGGCTCGCTTTGCAGTACAGATTCACGGGCTTGTTCTTCACAATGTAAGCCTCTTCGGGTTCGATGAGGAAGTGGGGCAATGGCTCTGGAGGATCAGATGGAAAAGTTTCTGGAAGCTCATGAAAAAAGTCATCATCTGTAAAGGAAAAATGAAAGAACCAAAATTCAGCTGGCAAACACTTGCAAAAACTTCCTGAAAATTAACAAAAGTGCATACTTTTTCAATAAAGTGTTATCTTAGCAGCATTCCTAAACTGAGGTTTAGATGCACTGCTGTTTCCAGACTAGAAGAAATTGTTCTTTACATCCTGAGCTTTCTTTCGTCTCTGTGATGTGACAGGGATGTGCACATTCACAGTCTAGGATCAGTCCTTTGTTACCATCACTGGCAATACCAGCGATAAAGCTTTGTGTTAGCGCTTGGGAGAGTTGCCTGCAAAACCATAAAGAGAAATAATAGAAACTTTCAGAGGCTTCAAGGTCACACTTTTCAATAGTAACTTATCACACTGCATAATCAGGAGTGTGCAATAGCTACTGCCAGCTGAGGCTGGTCCAAACAGGAAATAGCACCCTTTGTTTCAGATGAGCAATTTCAAAGCTGCTCTGAGGGCAAAAGACTAAATGCAAGTCCAGCCTGCACTTCTTTGTTTGTACTCTGACTCTCCTGCTAAGACTGCTAATGAAGGTGCCAAGCTATGCCTTATTTACTCTGTCTGCCGCACATTGGTCTGTGCGGTCCTTGCAGTGGAGAGGACTTGGGAGCTGGGACATGGGGCAGGGCAGCTGTGAAATGGTGATATTTTAGGCCAACATGGATACAGGCTATTGACATAAGGAACCTCTGTACCTCTCTGGTGCTGCTGGTAAAGAATAAAGTCAATGAAAGAAGTTTGGAGAAGGAGGAAAAGAATCCATCGCGCGGGAGGCAAGACTGAAAACACCAAACATGCATGCTTTCTTTTCTCTTCACAAATTCTCTTTAACAACCCCTCTGCCCCTTTGTGCAGAGGAAGCCTTCCACATCAGAAAGCACCAAATTCAGTGGAGAGAAACCCTCTCCCTATCTCCCTCCCCACCTGCCGTCAGAGCACAAGAACATCCGAGAGGCTCCAGTCAGCAAAGCGGTGGGGGGGCACCAACTCCTGACAGATCCACCAGTGGTGAGCTGGCAGTTCTGAAAGCCTCATTCAATCTCCCCTTGCTGTCTCTGACACAGTTATCATTATACCTAGTGACGGACGCTGATGCTGATCAATAAAACACCACAGAACAGCCAGCTGAAAATACTGGCTGACTATCTTCTCCCTGCCAGTCTTCATGAAGATGAAATGCCAGTCGGCTCCCTCCCTGAACCTGAGACTTCCCTGTGCTGGTCGTGTCCAGAATTACAAGGGGAACGACTCTCCTTCCAGGTACTGCCTTTTGGAAAGACAAGAAGGAACAGGGACAGACGAAGGAGAGAGAGGAAGAAGGTAATATGGTAATGGTACCCATCCATGCGGCAGCACAAAGGTACACTTCATGTCTTTATCAGTGATGGGAATACTTACACAGCAAACTGTTTTGTGAACCTCCTAAACTACGAAAAGAACATATGTTCACCATTTCTTTTTCATTTTTATTTCCACCTCTGCTCTCCCCCTCCAAAAAAGATTAATTTAAAAATACTCTTGTCCTTCTGGGTGTTTCATTTTACAAGGAGTATCAAGCCTGACTCACTACTGCATCACTCCCTGAGAGTTAATAGAAATGAACTTGTTCAAAGATAGAAAAAAGGGCCAATAAATAAGGCCTGACATTTTTCTAGCAAAGGGAAAAATCTGTGACACACTAGAACACTTCCATTTCCATGTCCAATTAATCATTCCCAGATACTCAAATTAAATTTAATTTTTTATCTCTTTCCCATTCTTCCTTTTATTTCTGCAGTTTCCTTTTCATTCTGACCCCACTAGCCTCCTTCTTCTGCAATCCTATTTTCTCTCCTCATTAGGTACTTCTTCCTATTTTGCTCCCCATTTTTTTCTAAAAAGAAAGATGGGTTACAGTAAGTTAGTGGGAGTCCTCATTTGGTTTTATGACAATGGAACATATCTGAACTGAATCAAGAGGCTTTTTGGCATTCCTCATCCCCTTCCATGCACACCTCCCCTCTTCCCCTCGCTCTCTCCCACACGCTGCTCCACAGACATCCACAACACAGAAACATTAGAGATGAATCATTTCCCCTGAATTGCCACAGGACGTATCTTTTTCTTCTGGTCATTTAATTGCAAATCAGCAAGCGGACAGATGGAAACTAACAAAGCACACATATGTTTTATAATTAAACAAGTATCGCTCCACTAATTTCTGGTGACTGCAAGAACAAATGTATTTATTTTTGCCACTAAATTTCTGCATATTATCAAAGGCAACACTTACAATGCCTGACCAATTAACTGCACCTTATCAAAGATAACTAGAAAGTCCAAAAGGAGGGAACAGCAAGCTGCAAAAAAGAAAAAAGGTGGTTTTCAAAATTATTTCTTTAATCAGCCTGGAAGACCTGTGTGGGTTTTACCTTTTCTTCCTGAAGGTAACTGCTTTTCTAAAGTTTAAATATTATCTGTATATATTCAAAGTACTGCCCAGTACAGTACAATCTAGTCTCACATTTTGACTGTGATGATAGCTGCTTCTCTCCACCAACCTGGCATCCCACAGTCAGGTACAAGCCTGTTTTCTTACTGTCTTCTTGCTGTGATTCCTCCTTATTCTTCTTGAGCAATAACGAAGCTCAGCTTTATTTTTCCACACTCTTTTTCATTTCTATCAAGAGGCATCTGAACTGCTCGTAAATGTTAGGGATATAGATGGAAACCATTCACAAACTGTCACACAAATAGTGCTCAAAGGCTGCCACGTCCCTGGAAACTGGCATTTGAAACTGTCACTTTCAGAAAAAAATTTAAGATAATATCTAAGAAAGATTTTTGTCTCTTTTTTAACTTGAGAATGCTCATTCAATCCCTGCCCTCATGCTGTTGCTGTTAATAGCAACAATGGCTTTTTTTTTATAGAGCAGTTTCTCAAGAGGAACATAGAATATGACCATGGCTGGGTTTGGCAGAAAAAATAACAATCCCACTGCAAAGCACATCACAGCAGGCACTGCTGTGGCATGGCTTAGGACTGTCAGCCAGTCCAGCTGCTGATCTGGGACAGGGTTTTGAACCATCAGCCTTAACACACATCCTGGAGCTCAGTCTTGCATTTCATTTCTTGAATTACCCTGATACGCTGTTGTGCTTTCATTGTAATGCTCGCATTTTGTGACATGCAAGCATAATTACAATGTTAGTGTAATTATTTGGCAAAATATTCCTAAAAATCCAGCACAGAAAATGTCAATATGGAACATCTGACTGTGTTGGGATTTTTTGCAGTTCTGTAGAGAACAGGAGCTGGTAACACAAAAGCAATCTGTTTTCATGAGCACACAGTTTCTAACAACCAAAAAAACACTTCCATCAGTTTCTCCTGACCAGCTCTACTTAAACACAGGCCATTCCTCTCTCCGTACAAAAACCAAACTCTGACTTAGATTTTTCAGGGATGATTTTGTTATAACCGTGTGGCCTGTTGGGTCAGTTTCTATAATTTGGATGGGGGTTGCCTCTCAATCCATTGCTGTATGAGTGGGTAAATATTGCCTGAGACTTTGATCTGCATCTTCCTGACAGTTATCGCCGGTTATATAAAATGTTTATCTCCCAATGGAGCAATAAAGCAGTCAACTCTATAACTCTCTTATTTAACTCTCCTAAGTAGTTAGACATTTTTTTTTCTTC
The DNA here is from genome assembly GCA_013397935.1 of Dasyornis broadbenti. Taxonomy (NCBI): domain Eukaryota; kingdom Metazoa; phylum Chordata; class Aves; order Passeriformes; family Dasyornithidae; genus Dasyornis; species Dasyornis broadbenti. The sequence goes on along the minus strand of VZRN01003035.1, from coordinate 1,246,763 downwards.
TGTCTAGAGGAAAAAAGCTAATTAAACCATTTGGGAGTGATCTGGGAGTGTAGATACAAACAAACACTAAAAATTCACATACTTGATTTCCAGTCATTATGCCAATGTCATGTGCAGCAAGTTCCCCTTACAACCTTGATCAAACGCAGACACAAGACACACATTGTTCTCCCCTGTTGCAACAAATCCCCTCCTGTGCTCAGTAACTTTGAGCTGCAAGTTTACTTCTGCAGTATGCCACATTTATCTTTATTTTCACATAATAAAGTGTACAGCCCATCTGTTGTTATTGACTGATTTATATTAGCAAGACAAAAGACCTGATTAATGGTACCGCTAAACTGGTTCCAGTCATGCAATTCATTCATATTAAGAAAATAAATTTTTTAAAGCCACTTCAATCTGTAAACTTCATTTGGAATTTTTATTTTAGTTGCTGCCCAAATGCAGATACACTTTGTTATTTGCCTTCTGTAGTATCTGACAACTATGTTTTTTTGAAAGCAAAGTCAAATGTAAATCTATAGGCACAGGAGAAATGCCACTGAAATCAGCATTGATACAATCTGTCATGGGCTGTCACGTATAGGAATTTTAGCTTAATTTTAGTTCAGTTTTCTTTTGAGGTAAAACAAATCTTTGCCTAAGTCAGGAACATTTTGATGTTAGGAAAGGTCTTTATTATTTTCATGCATTTACCTGTAAAATTGTACATATTATAGCTCTCCATGCATAACAAGTGGAAAGAGAGATTTAATGGTATATTTCCCCTTTTATGGATTAGTATCCCTGCTCTAATCTGTGGCAGGAAAATATTGTGCTCCGTACACCAATCTATTCATCTCTAGATCACTAGTTTTATTACCATATACGAAGCTTTAATTCTCATCAACCCAGCATATAACTCAGTACATATCTGAACTGCAAGACTTGAACTATTATTGCTTAGATGATAATATATTGGACCATTATCTCTTCATGCGAGACCTGAAGCAAATTCTTCTCAAATGGAATTTACTTCAGAATGATTCAAGAGCAATTTAAAATGAATGGCTGCAAAGTTAATTCTATTTGCATTTGAATGCCCATCACTCGGCAAGATCATTCCCCGAGCGTGGCAAGAAAGGCAGCTGGAGTTCACTGTATGGATGGGATTCCTGTTCAGTTTTTTAATGTTATGATTAAAAAGCTTTCCAGAGCAACAAGTACTGTTTACTGTGAAACTAACAGCAGGTGCTAGCTCAGCCAGACAGCTTATCAGGATGGAGGCAAGGGTTTGGATTACAGTGCACACTCTTTCAGGAATGGAAAATTGCTCGGCTGGAAGTCCTTTAGACGCAGGGTTTTCTATCCTCCTAGGAAGGACATGCAGTGCCACCAAATGGGAAGCAAGGAACCGAAAAATACTGTATGCCATAAAATCTGCCTCCACCTTAGAGACCCATAACACCATGGAACTATGAATCCAATGTTACGCCAAGTTGAATAAAAATTGGGAGAAAACAGGACTTTTTCTAAGAATCACTTATGGATAGTTTCCACACCAAAAGGCCCTCTCAACCCTGCCTCAGCCCTGGAGACCACACAGCGACAGAGAAGGGGCCCAGCAAAGTGCAGCCTGTGCCCTGAAAAAGAGAGCACATTTTCCTGCCTTGACCTGGGGAGAAGGAGAGTGGCTTTCTCAGCACTTACTCTACCTCTGGCTGATTGCAACGTGAGCATGTAATAAAGCAATCACACCTTATTCTTCAGCATCTCAAAAGGGGAAGATATTCCCAAATAGCCCAGGAAGACTGCAATTTTGCAACAGCAAAATATTTGGTCAGCCTTGGAGGCTGGCATCCACTTGCTTGTAGCTGAACTCACTTGCAGGCCTTTATGTGCCTAAAGATGAGGCTTGGTTTTGTGGCAGCCCACAAAACAGATCCTTGTTGAACTTTGCTGAACCCTCCTGGGAGCAAGGTCAAGGGAATTTCTGACTCAAATTTACTGAGCACCCACAAACTTAAATGCTCTTTTTGTCATGGAAGGCAGAATGCTGGCACAGTCTGGGAAAAGTGATAGAGAAATCAATAGGGCATGCAATGTTCATCTTTTTTGGGTGACTTCTCCAGAAACAGAATAAATAAAGATCACAAAGAGGAATGAACTTTTCCTGCGCCTGCAGCAGCTCAGTGAAGACTCCTAGCACATCTCAGCTAACAACACAACCCCAGGAGGTCAAACCCAAGCTTTGCTTGCACTTAAACAGCGAAGAACATATCCACTGAATGGCTGCGTATGCATCCAAAGAGGCTGCTGGGCAAAAGGTTCCCCCTCAAACACATAAACATCAAAGAAAAGCCAAACAGATCCTTTCATGTCCTTCTGTACCCTTAGCAAAAAAAAGAACTTTCACAGCAGCACAGGAATCAGTACTTGATCCACCGCCAGCCACAGGCACCAATCCGGAGCTCTTTCAAACACCCAGACAATGGGCATCTTAGACACCTAAAATACTGGATTATTGGCTCGACTAAAGAGCCCAGGAAGGAGGTTTCTGTTATTTGGACACAGTCCTACTATACAGACCATCCTAAATAAATAAACCTAGCAATATCTAATACAGTAACGGTGTTTGTTATGCCCACCATACCCCGACTAGCCTTTCTCAGAAAGCTGTGAAGAGCTGAAGGGAAGAAGAAAATACCATGCTTTCTCATTTAACAGCAGTGCACCGTCTGGCATTACACTGGGGGTCTGTTAAGGCTGGGAGCTGTAGCTCAAAAGCAGGGAGGTTTCACAGTCAAAGAAATCAGTCGAGTGAGTGGCTGCTGGTGCTCCCCCCTGGCAGCCATACGTGGAGTGCAGCCCTCTCCTCTTGTGCACTTCTTTCTGTGCTCCTATTTTATGTGAATGCTCCATGGTCAGATATGGAGCCAAGGGCAGAGGAAGATGAAAGAATAAATGGTTATCACTCAGCCACAATGTGGAGACGGTGCAACCGTGGTGCCTACAGCAATCAGTGTGTTCAACATCTCTCCTGCTTTGATAGTGCCATCTCCTTCTCTCAGTCCAATGCCTGGAGTACATTTTGCCTGGCTTACCCTGGTAAGCTGCACTGCTCTTAATCAACAACTAATTCCAGTGGAGTCAAATCTGATTTGCATCAGAGTAAGGAAAGGGAGAATCACATCTAGATGAGGAAAACGCTGACTGCACCTAGCTTTATTAAGAGTTTTGCAAGTTATATCTTACTGCTTCTCTTGAAAATTTAACATCAACCACATGAGAGGAAAATTGAACACAAAACTCCCAGTGCTCTGTAGCAGAGAGAATGTTTTATGCATCTCACTGTTAATTCAAGATAAAACCTGCAGGTATATATGTAGACATGACATTTAAGGTTCTGTATCCAGGATGTTACCATTGCCCTGAGACAAACTCTGTCAGACTACCAGCTGCTGCCTAAACATGCAAGAGATGGTAGAGGTGCTCATTAGCATGGGACTCAGCGTAGGAAAATGCCAGAACATGGTATGATTTCATGCAAGGCAATTGAAAATACTTTCTGTCGTGTATGAAGAGCACCAGGCTGTTCTTTGAGCAACAAGGTTTGTGAGAATTGTTGTCAATATAAGAAACTTAATGCAATAATCTGCAAGCACTACTTACTGTGAGCCTGCCTAACCATATAAATAAGATAAAAAAGGATGGAGGCAAGGAGTGAGGCTGACTTATGAGCACTGAGAGTGTGAAATGTAAAGTGAAGAGGCAAAGGCCCTGTTTCTTTGCTGCCCTGCTCTGAGTACCAGCAGTCATGTCCCTCTTTGCAAAATTTTCATAACTTCTGATGGAAACTCATTGTGCTTGTACAGAGCTACTGGATAAGGTTGGCTCAGTTACTGTGCCATGGCTCTCAAAAGTGCAGCACTTGAAAATAAAATGCTTGACAAACGACGGATGACATCAGTGACATTTCGCAGTGATTATCCTGTGGAAGATTGCTCTCTCCTTCCACTTCCAGAGTTGTCAAGCATTGGAACAGGCTGCACTGGAAAGTGGTTGAGTCACCATCCCTGGAGATATTTAAAACACATGTAGATGTGGCACTTTGGGACACGGTTTAGTGGTAGAATGGCAGTGCTGGGTTAACAGATCTTAGAGGTCTTTCCAACCGAAACTATTCTGTGAATGTATGATTTGTTTAAAATGAATAAAATATTCATGCTTTTTAAAAACAAAAAACAAAAAAAAAAAAAAAAAAGAAAGAAAAGAAAAAAGCAGGTTACAGACTATCTCCAAAACTTTATCTTCTTACTCTGTCATGTAACAAATTGACAAAGAATAACATGCAAGTGTTACTTTGCCGAGCACACACACCATATTCCCTAAGTGTGAGCTACAGGCATTTAATCTAATCAGAAAATTAACACAGGTCCCATTAGATATGGCTGTGCTGGTAGAGTTCAAGCCTATTATTGCTGGTTGTGTCTTCTCTGATACAGATGCAACATATGAACACCAGAGAAAATTCAGTGTCAGCCAATGAGGTTTTGTGTCCTCCCTCTAATGCATTTTCCATTTAGGATTCTAGCTTGTGATGGGTCTGTGTGATGGCATGGGATCCCCCTCCTAATCACCTGCAAAGCAAGGTATAATTTGAAACATTTCTGCCCCAGCTACCATTAGTGGTCATAATGGTTGAGACAAGGTCAAAAATTATGAAACCTCTGAGGAGCATCATTTCCTCTTCAGTGTTAGGCTTCACTTCCCCTTGACACATTAGTCCTGAAGCAGCTCCAGGCTCTTGACCCCTCCTTTAACCCTGATAACTAATTAAAGATGGACAAGGTTTAGGCTAAAATACTTTTTGTTAAACCTATTCATTCTCAAGTCCCCTTCAGGCACACTTTGTCACACAGGACAGAGCCTGCCATATTTACATGAACATGAAAGAAGGTGCCTGTTACAATAATAGGAAAAAAATCTCCTTTTACAGGACCTAACAACCTTTGTGGTTAAATGGTAAAATGCATTTTATAGTACATAAAATATATTCTCAACACATACTGGATACAAGTTTCCTGGGTATAGTCCAAAGCATACAATTCAGGAAAAATCCAAGGATAATTAACTCTGTACACAGTTTTAGAATTAGAAGTTCAGACACAGGTTCTTTATCTGACTGCTATGTCAACAGTCCAAACATGGTGTCCCAAACATGATAAACAGATGAAAAACTGATCCCACCTTTTCTCACGCTCTTAAGGCTCTGTCATGTGCTAGAAACAAAGACAGAGCTCAGGCTAGAGTCATCAGCTGCAGGCAGGCAGATGGATTTTAGGGCCAGTGGTAAACCATATTACACTGCACAAGTTTGTTTAATAGAGAGAAATCTGTGTGCCATGCATCGTTGTTGGTTACAGCACAATGAGAGGAGCTCCATACTGCTATCTTGAGTGAGGATCTGTAACTGAACGCGGCACTTTACAAATACTTTCTCTGCTTTTTATATTATTTCATATTAATAATCAAGCTTGCTTCTTGCATCAGTATGTTAGGGTTAAAGTGTCAACCTTTTGTTTCTAGCAAGAATGGTTATTTTTATCCTTACTTTTCCCATTATTAAAGCTGTAGCAGAGTTTTGTTCCCGGATTTGTAACGCTTTCAATGGAAGCATTTTCATCTCATCAAAAAGTGATGATCTAACATCTCATGATTAATAAAACTGAGATCTAGTGGGATGTCATGGATCCTGATTTCATGAGCTATCTGAAGTGTATAGTTAATCTAGTTAGTGGGATCACTCCATCTCAGAAAAACACAGGACACTCGACTATACCTAAAATAATAGCTCAGTCGCATGGCCACCTGGTTAAGGCGTTGAGCTGAGACCCAGGGGATGGATATTCTTGTGTAACCTTGGGGAAATCTAATCTGTCAAGTTCAGGGTCCCATCTGCAAAATGGATGTGGGAGCTTAATAGGTAGCATTCTTTGTTCACTATCTTCAAATTGAGCAAACAGCTTTGTACTCAGATGCTTCCTTCAAAGCTTCTCCAAAATACCTGCCAGCACAATTTGTTAAACAGCCAACAGTTACACAAAGGCTCACAAACAATCCATGTTTATAAAATGACTAGGAACAAAGTCTGTCTATCCTGGAGCTGATGTAAAGTCTGCCACTGGCCTCCCTTCGCACTGATGGAGCAGCCTGGCCTTGGGTGCTCTGAAGGGCTCTCTTCATGGCCTAGGGGAATTCTCCTGTCCTGAGACTAAAATTAGTCTTCATGAAGATCTACATACTCACTACTTCTCTTCATGGATCTTAATGAAATTATTATTTGCCTGGTGCTGGTTACCTAATTTCATCCACAGCAAATTTTTCAAGAACCATAAATTATTTTGTATGAGGCTGATTTATCCCAGCAGAAGTCCAAATTGAATTAGAAATCCATTAGCTAAATTCTAAGCAGGAGCTTCTGGGGAGAGGGAAAAGGAAGGGGCGGGGGGGGAACTTGGGAATCTGAACAGCAGATGTGGAAAAGGGAAAAAAACCTTAAAAAGAAGTCGATAAAGAATAGAAAAATATAAATATCTTCTTATTGAATTAAATACCCAGGTATTTACAGAGCCAGATGGGAAACCACAGTTTATTGCCTAGGATGAGAAGTATGACTCAGACATTTATTTATTTATTTTGACTAGCATTGGTTTTGTAAATACATGAGAATTTGCAAGCAGATGAAAAACTCTGGTTCACTTGAATATTATAGTTTCCATCATGGAAAAACCAACAGATTGTGTGTACTATATATACTAATAAAGCTAAGCTAATAACGAGCTGTTCAACCAAATCTTAATACAAAATAATCAAAGGCATTCCTCCCTCCGAGGGAAAATGAAAGCAGAAAAGGTTTCTTTACTTTGGAAACATACAGGATGATTTAATCAGCTATTGCCCTCCATTCAGAGCCTGCTTATTTGAGGAGACACATGGCCAGTGTATCTCACTGAGCATGTTTGTTTGCAGGTGAACATAGCCTCTCCTCTTGCCACTCTACCCGTATCATCAGTAGACTCAGCAAAGGGAGGATGAGGTATTAACACCCACCCCATCATTTTCTAAAGCTGGAAACTATGATGGACAGGCCCCACAGAGTGAAACCGCGCTACAGTCCTTTTCATATGAGTTACAGAAACAGTCTGCATCTACACGGTTCTTTCAGAAGTCCATGAAAGGTTCAGTTACAGGCTGGAAATTTTCCCCTGCAGCGACTAATTTCATTCATAGTCATTTCTTAAGTCTTGCTGATTTCTTACTCACGAGTTCTCTAACAATTAAAAACCAATAAAATATTAATATTCAAAGAGAAGCCTCAGACAGCAGTCTCCCGGCTTTGGTTTGCCTTCAACTCAATCTTCAGCTTAAGTGTCTGCAAACTATCACCCTTCCCAACAACAGGAGCACCCAGGACAGCTCAAATAGAAGTTGTTGTGACTAGAAAGAAAAAGGGCAGTGCCTATGGGAAGCTCTGACATGTGCTATCAGGCTTCTGAATACTAGCAGGGAAAACTCTGGTACCTGCTAAGTCTCTGATCATCCTTCCCAGTCACCACCCTACCCCTTTACTTCCAAATCTTTTTGAGCTCAATCCATGGAAACTAATAAGAAAAATGAGGGAGAAAAAAAAAAAAGAAAAGGAAGCCTTCTGAATACCCAGTAATCAAAGTAATGACAGTGAAAGTAGAAAAATCCCCAGAAAGTGCTGAGAAAAGATCCAGCACTGAAGTTTTATGGAAAGACAGCGTGAATGTTCAGATATCAGCAGCTGAAGTTTAACCCCTGAATCTATGGATCAGACACTGGCTTGTTTCCCTCCCTTATCTGTGTTCAGTTCCTTGTCTGCTACGTCCATTTTTAATGTAAGAATCCTACAGGAACTGTTATCTTCTGATAACATGATGTCAACAGAAAATGCCACTCGAACTGGGGCTTCAGACCCTGCAAAACAAAAGCCTTGCTACCAAGCTACATTGCTGTTTATCAACAGTGCTGTGAATTGGTTTGGACAAAATCAGAAGCACTCTGAAACTCACACCACAGGTCAGATAATAACAGTATTGTGTTTCAGTAGCTGAAAGTACACAGCAGAAACAGAGGGAGAGGGCGGCCTGGCATGTGTCTGGCTTGATGGCCTCTAGCAGTAGGGATTAGGAACACTGAGAGACAATCCCCTCTCTTTTGCAGACACCACAGGAGATAACACACTGCACAGCACACAGGACAACAGCATTTATCCAAACTGGTCCTTAAATCTGCGTTGCCTGTATTGGGACACAGGGGCATTTATACCTGTTGTTGACTCCCTTGTGTCTAAAAGAAAGCAGTATAATTCAGTAATGGTGCAGATTATTCCAAGAAATTGCATTTGCCTGCATCTCAGTCTAGTCCAAAGACTGTACATCTCCGAGGTTTCAAATCCCTGAACAAGTAAGTGTGCTGTCTGTGCTAGAACCTTGGCCTTAATAAGGAAATAGATTCCTTTTGTTTGGATTTTTAAAGTACAGATCTGCACTCAAAAAGACAAAGCAGCAGTGTTAATGAATGAATCCAAAACATAAAGAAACACTGGAGAGGAATAATGGAAATATAATTAAGTTGTAGGCTTTACTGGTTATGTTTTGTGTTGCTGTATCATATTTATTTACTCAGCAGTCCTCAGCAAGTCAGCTCAAAGCTAGGGAGCAATGAATCAGTGCTCTAATCTCCCTCCCCATCATCCCCAGCCTTTGCGAGGAAACTGATATCCAGCCCCAGCTGAATCTGTCGAGTTCTAATCATAAACACCATCACTACAGAAACATAGACCTAAGCTATGTGACTGATTTGAGCAAAAAACATACGTATTTCAATTCCACTTTAGTTTTCTCATCTCTTTCTTCATCCCTTTTCTTAGGTTTTCTGTCATGTTTTTCTCCCTTCATTTTTATCTTCTTTCTTGCCTCTAGGCTCTGTATCCCTTTTTCTTTTTTTTTTTTAAAAAAAAATCCACTTCCCTCCCATTCTTTTTTTTTCAAGTACAGCAAACCTGACTGGTCAAGAATCTCCTTACATTGTTACAAATGGATAAAGATTAATGGCCAATAAGTGGAGATAGAATGACTGGGGACAGAGGCTTCACAAAAGCCAACAAAAACTAAATAGCTGTACCTACTTTTAAACTCTCATAATAATTAACAACAAATCTAATTTATCCACATTCAACCAAAATTCTCTCATCCATGCAATAGTAATAACATTCTACCATAAAGCAAGAAGTGGTTCTGCTTTATTTTGGTGTCTAACCAGGTCAACAACTTACAGTGGTTCTCCAGTTAGTTTAAACAGCTTTTTCTACTCTTCATTTGGCAGAATTGGCCTGAATAGCACAAGTTCATTTTGTAGTTAGGTAACTTCATCCAGCAGGTTACTAATTTGTGACCAGGAAACCACAGTAGTGTTAAATCAGATGTATCTAAATATACAGTAGAAGGTCACATTTTATGATTGCCCTAGGCTTGGGGCAGAACGGATAGAAAAACACATAAAATTAATTGGTAGCCATAATAAGTGGAGGTTTTCACCAAAAAGGTCATTTGCAATGGTTCCATTTCATTCTCCAAGCCACATTTCCTTTTAAGTAGCAAAATCGTAGCACATAAGCAAATTAATATCTAAAATAAAACAGCAGCTGTGCATTTGGATAGCAATTGTATGCAAGAACCCTCAGAAGCTCGTTAGTAATACTTAAAGTGAGGGGTGTATTTTGGTTGGATTCCCACTGTACTCAACACTGATGCCAAAACACATCACAGCACAGCTGAAAACAGGTATTGCATGAGCGAGACTGTCAGCATTTTGTCTCAGGAATCTGGGCTGTAGCTTTTTCTTAATGGATAAAATCTTTGTAAGCTGAGTTGCTGCTTTCCCAAGCCTACCTCTACTGTAACTACTCCTGGGAAACACACAGTACACTGTTACCCTACCAACACTAAACAGAGCACAGCACTTCCCACCACTGTAAATTAACTTGAATTTGCCTCCCCCCTTCAAAAAAATGCCCAATCTCTGCCAATATGCTGAAGTTAGAGTGCTCTGCACAATTTACTCACAGCAGGGGCTGTTTTTTAAGTGACTTGCTCTCTTCCAAAATCCTCCTTCCCATGTAGGACAGTTTATGCTCTGACCAGGTGAGCAGAAACTCAGATAGATTGGAAATCAAGTAGGAAAGACTATTTTACACAAAAGCCAGGGAGCAAATGGGGCAAGGTACTGGGGACACACTCTAGTGATTCAGAGACAGAAAATTACCAGCTTGTTTTCTATCACCCCAAACACGTCAGCTGCTTTCAAATTCTGAGGATCTCCAGCACAGCACCCCTCAAACCTCTGACCTGCTGGCTTGGAAAGCAGATATCCTGTGCTATTCCCAACATCTCTGTACTTGCTACAACCTTCACCACTGCCTGGCCCTGTGGACTGCAACACCTCCTGGCTTCATATTGCCCTAGTCTGCTACTCCCAGGAGGAAAACTGTCATTACGCCAAGAACTTGCTTAACACAGAGGTGATCTTGGGCACAGAAGGAGAGGAGAATGGGTAGCAGCAAGAGCAGAGAACAAGTTGCTGTACATGACAGTTTATTTCTGGATAGCTGAGGAGATTAATGCCTTTGCCTGCTGCTCGTGCATTACTGTCCCCAGCCATACAGAGATGAAATGCTGTCATGTACAGCAACTTGCTCTTCACTGCTCAAGCAGAGAGAGCTCATGCACTGACTGCTCTCCTGAAGCCCAAACCCGGTGCAGAATGTTTAATTAAGGGAAGCATAAAGATGAAGCATGCAATGTATTTAAATAATGTACTGTAAATGCTATATCCCTGAACAACTCGAGGAAAAGGGCAAAAACGGATGATGCCATGAACTATCCTAGCACAGATCACAGGAGTCAACTATGAAACAAGTCTTCTCTGTTAAATGAATAACATCAAAGAATATTGTTCAAATCTTTCTTCATATTTATCCCACTTTCCCAGGCTGTATTACTGCTCTTATTATTTGCCACTTGTAGTATCTCCTATAAACCTGAAAATAACTGTTCCCCAGGTACTTTTTTTAAGATTTGTATTTGCAGCATGAAGTAAGTACTTAAAAAATTGCTAGGCTGGTTGCTTCAATACCCAAAAATGCACACATTGAGAAGTTTCTGCAAGTGCGCAGCACACCTGCCCACCGGGCAGAAAACAGATCCACTTCCTTGTCAGCAGTGATCTCATACATCTTGAAGACAATTTTTTTTTTTTTTTTTTTTTTTAAACAGCATAGAGACCCTGTCAGCCTGAGAACTGATTGAATCAGGAGTCAAGCCCACCTTGCTGAAATTTCAGTCAATCTTCACTGTTCTAAATTAGCCCTACTCATCACTTAGACAAACTTTTCTGGGGATAGGGTTGTCACTTTGAGTTGAGATTTGTCTCATAGCCTAGAGAATTCAGAGTCAAATATTCCTTGAAAGCAATTTGTCTAGCTTTACTAGACTGCTTTGGAAGACCAAACCTTATGTCTGAAGAAATTTAGCTCCTGGGCTTTTTGCGGAGGCCACAAATGGTGACTGATCTAGGTACTGAGAATCACGCAACAGGAAAGAGTTCATAAGAAGCCAGCATGAGCACAAATTAAGGTCAAAACTCTCAGGTGTCATTCAATTTCACAATAAGCAACATCAGACAAGAAATAAACCAAAAAATAAACCATACCGCTGTCTGTACCTCTTCCAAACAGGTAATTTCCAGTTGGTTGTTTTCACTTACACTCTTCAAGTCAGAATGCACCTCAGACTGTAACTCCGAACTTAATAAATGTCTGTCAACTAAGTTCTTAAAACTACCTGAATATCTAGATCTCAGTGCATATACACTGACTTTCTCTACAGATAAACTACTGTAGGATACACAAAATTTTGATCTGCACATCAGCATCATTGTAGCACCCAGTTCAGAAGGGCCTCTGTTCCTGCAGTCAGAACAACTCACATCACAACTGACAGCTTAGAGATTTGGGGGTTCTAAATATATATGGATATATATATTTAGATATCTAAATAGATATCGAATAGATATATTCACCCACATGTAGATAAAGGGATGCATTTCTGTAGAAAAAAAACTAAATGTTTTCTTAGAAATAAAGAACTAACTTGCACTGAAATGGGTATTCTTGAGCTTGTATTTATAAATCTTGCAGCTGCTCCCACTAATATCACGTGAAAACTATTGCCTTCATCAAGCTTAGCATTGATCCCATTATTAGGTCCAATTTTCTCAAATTATTTACTTCTAGCCTTATTGTTTCATCAGCTATATTCACTCATTTCTCTGCTACAGGGCTTCCTTATCTTGTTTCTGGGATGACCCACGTTTCAACAGCTCAGATATATATAACAGTAAGTCTTATACACTGTAAATACTCCTGTTTAGGTACACTAGCAATCTTACTGAGGCAGTGCAGAAGACAAAGCATTTTAATTCAGGAACACCCATATGGCTCCTGGTCGGTTGTGGACTGAGTAAATAAAATCCTTTTCATCTGTTGTGGGTTTTGCCATTCCTGTGAACAGAATTTGCAGCATTGTCTGTTTCCTCTAGAGGTATAATGCAGGTACAACGAGATCTTTGGACCTTGGAAGGCATAGGCCAAGAGATTTTATGCTTTTTGGGCCACTCCATTCATATTCTCTTTTGCCTAAAATGACGAAGTACCACAACAGTGTAAATGTAAACTGAAAGAGCCATCAGACAGCTAACAGCTTTTCTGCCAAATCCATCTGCCTGAACTTGATCCTTGTTGGGAAAAACACATCATTGTAATTATTTATTGTATAGAATTCCTCCCCATATTCAATTTTCTGACCACGATTCTCCACAGAAGAAGTGACCCAATTGAATTAGGGAAAAAAAAAAAAAAGAGAGAAAGAGAGAGAGAGGGAATATGAAAGCAGATGAAAATTAGCATGCAATAAGCCATTTCTTCCTGTCAATTTTCTCATCTCCTTTTATTAACAGATTTGTTTTCGAAGCAATTATACACGTGCAATCCATTTGTGGCATCTCTTTACTTGCCTCCTGACATCACCATTATTAGGGCTGTCACAGCTGATCGGCTGACAGCTAGAGAAAGACAGTTCTGCAGTACTGTCCTGGTACTGGCAGTCAATACCAGCTGAATAATAACAACACAGCCCGCAAGCTGCCTATTATTTTTCTTTCCAGTGGCTGTGTTGAGAACAGTTCCTGCAGAATTTTGACAGAAGCAGGGGAGAGTGAGGAGGGTCCTCACACGCTCCCCAAATCACGTGTCAGCCACAGACACTGCGATCTCACACACCCTCCCAGGCAGGTGCCCACCGTGGCTGGTGCTGAGCTCTCAGCACGCCCCATTATAGCCTGACCAGCACATGGTGAGCTTCAGAAATGATTAAGGAAAATCCCCACAAATGCATGGCATCTCCGCTCCTGTCACTCCAGAGCAAGCTGAGTATGCCCTGAGGTTTGCAAAACTAAATGCAGCCCAGCTGCCTGGATGGATCTCCCCCCTGGTGAAGAGGGAAAATTGGTAAAGCTGTCTATTAATATGAAGAACCTGTGAGAGCGGGGCCAGGAGTGCCAGCACTATTCTTTCAATCATACATCACTACGGAACATTTGATTATCATTCCTGTAAACCATACTGTGTGCTGACTGTACCAATTTTGTTGGGAAATTTGCAGGCGTGCTGTATTACAGCTACCAACAGCTGTGTCCCACGCTGCTGTGACAACTCAATTCTCTGTGCAGGACGAGCCAGGCACGTGGGAGCAAGATGATGGGCACCTGATGGGCATTCCGGATTGGCTTTCCCTGTGCACTCAACATCCTGGGTGAGGACAATGGGAAACATGCTCCTGCCAGGTATGGAAAGGAAGATTTAACATCTCACATGGGAAATAAGTCCAGCCCAATATGACATAAACCCAGAGGCAAAGTCCCGAGGGGAAGGAAGCTGTGTGACAGATGGGTACACAGGGCTTAAGAGGTCAATCCCAGATGTTCTACAGACAACTTGAATAACCACGGGCAAGCCATTCAGTCTGTATGATCATAGCAATAATCTTTATTCTTTCCACCCTTATTTTACCCTTTAATATTTAAAGTCCTGAAGGGACAAAGATAACCTTTCACTGCATTCATGCTGCATCTAGAACACAGCCACCTGATTTTTGAAGTTAAAGCCATGGCTACACATCTCTAAGAGTCTTCCCAAGACCACATTTAGGTACAGATGCAACAAAGTATTTGCACTTCTAGCAGGAAGACACTGCACCTTCCACTGGTTACGCCTTTGATCAAAGAACCATTTTTTTTCTGAGACAATGCAAATAAACTGATTAATACATGGTTTTATTTTAAAATGAATCCTTCCAAAAGAAATTTGGCTTGTGGGTGTCAGACCATTTCTTTCTCATTATTGAATAAAATGGATGTATTATGCTTCCCTTTGAGTTTAATCTGGGTCTACGACACAATTTGAATTGTATTTGCAGGCACTGAGCCACTTTAATCTTTATGGCTTGGGTAATAAAAGTGATGAAAAAGTGACAGGTTTGCCTTCAGTACATTTTGTGCCAGTTCACCCGAGATCCTGGATGTTTAGCTTCCATCACAATCTACAGAGCTGGATCTTCAAAAGTATTTCTACCAGTGGTACCCAAGATAAATACAAGCTGTAGTGTGTCTAGATATGCTCCAGACAGAAATAGCCAGAGACTCACTTAAATAGCACACAGAAGCTGGGCACATGGGAAGAGAGGAAACCTTTTAGCATTTTTCCAGTGATTCTTTTTAACTTTGAGCATTTTTTTTCAGCATGAGCACATGATTGCACACTAGAGAATTTAAAGTAAAATTGCCGTGTTACCAAATGCCCATAATTACTCTGAAAGGGACAAAACAAATAATTTACTCACTGTTAGGTGGCGATTTTGAGAGTATTTATCTCCCATTATTCGCAAGGGGACTAAAACTACAGCTAGTTCCTGAATAAGACAAATTCACTTTTTTGAAAACAGTAAGGAAATGGTCATGTAGAGAAAGGGCACCATAGAACAGCTCTGTCACTGCTCTCTTGATACCAAGGGAGGATGTCAGAAGTCCAGAAAAAAGAAGAGCAGGTGTTTACAGCTGTGAGGTGGGAGCCTGTGGCAGAAGAAGGGGATACTGCAGAGAGAGGGAGCGTAGGTGTGCATGGGAACTTGTGTGTTTCTAAGGAAAGTTTAGAGGCATGGGGAATGCAACATAATCACACAGCCACAGAAGAGAAAAACCTAGAACTGCCCTTCAAGATCAGCTTAATTTAATCCAGGACCAGGAAGGTTAAATGCTTCACTTGTAATAATAGTGTTGCTAACTGAAGGTGGTGGGTGTTAAGCTTGTTTGGATAGTGAGCACTTCCCTACCTTGACAAGCGTGGATGTCTGAACTGAAATCTACATACTCTGCATTTATAAACCTTGATTAGGGATAATTGTAGTGGTTTTCAATCCAAATGAGAGACATCTACACGTGCCATTGCCACTGCGCAATTTTAAAACAGCCTTTTCCTCCTACAAGTGGTATTCCATGAAAAATAGTAAAAGTCCTGCTCCAAAATATTGTTACACAATATGGAGCACCCTTACTGACCTCCTCTGGTGTTCTCAAACGGCTTATTTCCTATTCCTCCAGCAGAAAAAGGCCAACAACCCAACTCTTGGCTTCTCAAAGGTACTGTCTTGTCCACACTGATGAGCTATTCCAGTGTGTCAGAATAATCTGTCCTTCAGTCTGCTGGGACTGAGGGATTTGGGCCAACACACTGCGTGTACATGTACATGGAAGCATTCTGGATTTAGGTACCCAGGCACACAATCTTCCCAGTAGAAGACAATCTTCATGACCTTTGCCTGTGCAATGTTATGCAGATCTGGTACAGCCAGCTGAGATTTCCAATAAAACAGTCATTTCAATAATAATAAACAAGAGTGGGTTTGCAAATCCTTATTGAGGGAACCTGGGCTCAAGAAGAAGTAAATGCCAGTTTTCTCTTTGCTCTAGGTGTCTCTGAGCTCTAGACTAAAGAGCAGTTGGAGACTGCCAGCAATAAAAACAATGACCATGGGGTTGTGTGGAAGCACGAAAACCTGGAAGTCAAAACACCAGTTTTTGCCCTACACCTGCAGCATGAGCACTGCTTCAGCTCTGCCTGAGCCAGGCTGCCATTGCAATGCAGCCTGGGCAAACAAGAGGAGTCATTCTCTGCCTGGTTATTCATGAAGTCATGGCTGACCAAGAGCAAAGGTTTTTCTGATGGGCAGTGTATATCTCTGCAGCACAGTCTTTGTGCAACAGCAGAGAATGAGTTTGAATACACATCATAAATTATGTTTTCTGGAAAGGGAACTGCAGCATGAATCAGGCAGAAGAAAAATTTGTCCTAACAATTTCCTTTGCTGGACAAATTGGTAGTCTGTCAAGAATGAAATAAAAACTTCAATAAACTATCCATGCCTGAAACTTCTCTATCAAACATTACCTCTGAAAGTCTATAATACGAGCACTAAGCTCCTTTTCTCATCAAAGAAACAAGCACATGAAAGCATGAGTCTTTGAAACTAAGAAAAAGTGACTGCTCGCTGTGCCTCCATACAAAAATACTTGAGTTTTTCTCCTGCCACTCAAAAAGTATTTTTGCTTATTATATTAATTTTATTCTAAGAGTTAGATTTTATCAAAATCTTAAGAGATGAAACACTAGTTTTTCAAAGCAACACATTACACAGGCATTCCCTCATAGTCCTTCACAGCCTACAGCATTGGACAACATTTGAGAGACATGTTTCTAAGATTTTGCTATTCTCCACTGTTTTACTCAGTCTCTCTGTCCCTCTTGCTGTTATTTAGATGCAATGAGGTATTGCTTTGGAATCAGGATGAATAAAAGGCCCTTGGCAGAACCTCGTCTGAGCCATATTAAAAATACTCCTTCATTCCTCAGTCTGCCAATAGCTGAGTTCCTCACCTGTCCCAAATCAATACCATGATATAGATTGTACAAACTTAGCTATCGACCGTGCGAGACTTACATTTTACTGTGAAAAATTGAGCAGAGCTTTAGAACGAACACATTAAGAAAAGAGGAGTTAAAAACAAACAGATGACACACCAAGCTTCTCAGGCTATAAACATTCCCTACATATATTAATAAAATCTGTTGTTGAATTCCCATCTTTTACATCTCAGAGCCTACACATGACTGAGTCATAAGTCAAAAGATAATTTGAAATCAAGAATAAACAGGAGTAAGCACAGGCTAGAGGTATTCACTGATTCTCAGGACTAGTTATTTTTACACGTTTATGAAACGTGTTAGATATGTCAGCCTTTTTCTATTTAGAAAATTGCTAGACATTCTTTGACTTGGATTTTTTTAGACTGAAAATAGGATGTGTTTGAGATAGTCAACTATTTCCCATCAGAGCTTCTGTCATTTGTACCCACACAAACAGCCCTCTCTGCATGCTCTCATGGTTAGATCCCAGTGACTCCAGGCAATGGGGAGACATGTCTGCAGGTTTTTGATCTGAAACTTGCAGAATGCTGTTAATTTAATATAGGAAAGCAGCCTCAGTTAATGCTTTAAGTTCCATTATTTCCATCTTTTGCTATTCCAAGACTAAGGAAAGGGGCAGATCTTCAGCAGTTTCAAGGGATACTTCGGTCACTATCAGGAGAGTAAAACTTTTCAATACCAGCTGAAGGTCTTGTCCCACGAGGAGTATGGGTAAAACACATGCAATCTTCCCACAGTAATGAGGTAAGAAATCACATGTTTTTAGGGCGAGAACAATATCTGTGAAGGAACTGTGACAAGAAATCATTTCCACCTTTGTTCTGCAGCAAAACATCTGCTTCGTTCCACATCTTAAGATAAACGCATAGAACAAACTCTGTAGAAAACACACCTACCTTTGTACACACAGACACAAATATTTCTACTTCTGTTGCCAGCTTGCTTAGACACTTTTTAAATTAATCTATCTGCTTGCTATCTATTAAGCAGTAGCATGCTACCTGCTACAGCTATTTCCTAAAGCTTGGAGCAGTCCAATCAAATAATCACATAAAACTTAGCCACTTTGTCCCTGTTGTTTAGTGCTAATTTCTTTGTGCTTACTAAGAGAAATTGCTATTGACTGCTTTCATTAGGAAACTATTGACCCTTATCCACTGGCACATCCTGGAGAAGAAATTCACTAAATGTGCCCATATTTCATTCTCTGAACATCAAGGTAGGAGAGTCATGCTGAAGGATACGGTTTATTTAATCCAAAATTAAAATTTTATAGGCTACATTACCTAAAGTAAATTGCTTAATACATTCAGTTGAACAGCTGCTTTCTAAGCGTTTGGCTTGCATGTTTTCAAAGCCTAAATTAAGCTAAACAATAGAACATCACTGCTAGCACTGTAGACTTCCAGGAGATGAGCTATGCTACATCTACGTTTAAGAGGCAGAATTTAGATTCAGCAAAGCAGTGATTTTCAGTGCATTCCTTTAAAGCAACACAAGACTATCACAGTCTTTTGAATTTAATTTTGCTTTAGTAATAGTTTTTACAATATATATTTTACATACCCATGAACTGTACAAAGAAGAAAAGTACAATGACTTAGGTGCACTCACATTTGCCATTTTCCAGCAATTATATAGGAAACCACCAGAGTACCGAGATCCAGCATGCCCTAAAGATTTTGGAAGTTGGAGCCAACATCAGTGCATTTATTCTTGCTTCCCAGACAAATAGATCTTGCCATTGCAGAACCATTTGGCCACAGTAAGGCAATCCAGGCAGATTTCTCTGGGCACAATATTGTCCCACTTGTGCACAGAGCAACTTGGAACACGTGTTTTGTGGAAAGCATGTAAGGAAAAGCCCTGCCCAGGCCCTTTATTTTATGGGATGTAAATACGACTGGGAGACCACTCCAACCCCTGGAGGGCACCGATGGAACGTTACAATTCTGTGCTTTTGTATGGTAGTTCAGGCTTCATTTTGGCAAGTGTAGAGTACCACTTCAGGACACAGCAACACTGTCATAAAAACCACCAGGTTCATTTGCATCCCTGCCATCAATAACCTCTACAGATCTGCAAACTCCCTTCAAGCCAAGGGAGTCCTTCAAGCCAATAATGGAGGATACAACACCAAATTCACTAATAAATGACACATGACATCTGCTAAACCTTTACAACCAAACCCAAATATAACTTCCAGAACTGTGTCAAGGATTTATTCGTCATAATTTTGACCATTTACCTGCTTTCTGCACACTGATCTATCTCCCTGAATACAACACAAAGGAGAAGCCAAGAATGCCCACTCTAAGATGCTGAGCCACTTCCACCAGCTGTTCTGATAAATTAATTTATTCTCCTTTTAAACCAATGTAGAAGTGAAAAGCAGCAGAACACTATGTGTGGAGTGGAAAGCCATGCCATAAAACCTGAGAGGCATAGGAGAATTAATCACACCTTGCATTAACTTCTTTGGAGTCTGTCTCCTACTACATCCATCTCCTTAAGACTTCTAATATTACAAAACATGTGAAGAATTGCAAATAGTTAGCTTTGGTTTTATTAATTCACTTGGAATTGTGAAGTTCTTTTGTCAAAGTTATAGCAATCCGTTAACACAAACCAGTCCATTTTCACACTGCATTGATATAGGCATAGGTACAGAAAAATGTGTACAGTAAAGCTATTTTATGTGCCAGAAATTATGTGAAACAGAAATTTTCATTTGCTCACCAGAGACACATATCAGAAAATCAGTGAAATTTGCCATAAGCCTGATTATATACCTTACCTAAAAATTAATCTCATTGAGATTTGTTTCAGTATTCCAAACTTTTATACATGTGTCTGTGTGGCTGTATTATTGATATAATTATTGTTTATTAGTACTGTTCTGATAGTGTTCAAATACTACAATTAAAACAAAGCCCAAATATGCTGCACAAACATCTATTAAGTCTTCCTGCACTGGCAAGCACAGGGTCTAGAAAAATACAGAGGAAGATGAGAGAATAACAGAACAAAACAATGAAAAAACAGTGATTGCTGCCTCTTCTTCTTTCCAAACAGTTGTGCCATTTCCTTTGGCATGAAATCTTTGGGAGTTTAAGTACAACACTTCTTACAATAAAATAAACCACTGTCTTTCACTATAGAGTCATTATTCTTGACCGTTTCTCCTCACTACTATTATTTAAAAGCACAAAGCCTTCTGGGATTGTGAAAATGAGCGTTAGTGATCTCTGTACCAATTCACCTGCATTACGATCTTCATTAATCACACCTCTCTTCCCAACATTCATTACATAAAGGCCCTTAGCTGTGCCTCCTCACTCCTGGAATCAATAAGGAAACAGTGCTGCAGGTTTGGACCCGTCCCCAAATGTCCCCAGCTAGAGCCTGCTGTGCCAACACACTGCTCACACCACAGGTCAAGGGCCCTTTCCAGTGGAGGTGTGAATCCCTAAGCTCCACATAGCTTGGGCACCACAAAAGTCGGCAGTAAGCACACTGACTTAACTAATTGCTTTCCCAGAACTCAAAGGGACAAAACCATGTGAAGTTCAGATTCCCAAATGGCCAGGCAGCAGCCTGAAAAGAGCTGACTGAGCCAGAGGGGCTGTGGGACTGGATCACACTTTTCAAAAGGAGATGAATACAGGGCACAGCCATTTATTAAACTGGTTCCATCCATTTACTTATCTGCCTCCTTTTCCTTGCAACCTTTCCTTGAAAAATGGTCATAATACATTTTTACACTCACCAGACTTTGCTGGCAGGAGAGCAGGGAAG
Organism: Dasyornis broadbenti; assembly: GCA_013397935.1. Classification (NCBI taxonomy): domain Eukaryota; kingdom Metazoa; phylum Chordata; class Aves; order Passeriformes; family Dasyornithidae; genus Dasyornis; species Dasyornis broadbenti. The sequence continues at coordinate 1,225,798 of VZRN01003035.1, read as the reverse complement.
ATTAAGCAATTAATGGTTATGTGTTTCTTTGAGACCCTTGTAGGAAGGCTACTAGTGGCAATCAGAAGAATGATTACAGGCGTGTTACTTGCAATACTGATTTGTAAAAACCCGTACAGATTTAAACACACTAAGCAGAAGAGGTCTAGCTCTTGTGTAACTTCTGATAAGGGATTTGAAAGCTCCTGGCAACTGATTTAGAAAACCTTCACAGTTTACTCCACATTCATTTCTTTGTAAGATAAGACACCAAGAAAAAGGATTTGTTTTCATGTTTTCAGGCATCTTTCAGAAAAAGCCTCACACTGTAAAGGCGGTAATCTGTACCTACATTTACACATTTAACAGACTTGTCAAAAAGTTACCTTTGCTTACACCAAAGTTTCTCCATTCTTCTGAAAAACACACCGTCACTCTGGACATAACAACACTACAAGGGCAAACAAGATCAAACAGCAGCAGATGTTGTTTCTGTGCCCCTCTGCAAGAATTCCTGCCAGCTTGCTTTTCCTCCTCCAAATCTGCAGAAAAAGTTGGGGCTCTGATGTCACCTTGCCTGAACAGCTCTGGGCTTTTTATGCTGTCTGGTGTTATTATCAGCAATACAATAAGCACAGCTACATCTTCATCTAATGTTATTCACTGCATGTACTTAGTGTCTTCCTGTATTATGGCATTATAAGTGGTGGTGGAAGAAAAGAGTAAGCAAGAGGAATAACAAACAGGATTTTCTTGGAATAATGTTTCTCAGCCTTAGACTGATAATGGGCTGCAGTCAAATATATTCCTGTCATCACTGGCACACAAAGCTGCCTAGCTTTGTCACATTTGTTTTACTAATTGAACAATCAATTATTAACATAGATTAGTTTCACAGTCATAAACAGCACCACATACAGACACCTGCTTAATATGAGAGAGTCTCTGGTCTAATTTATACTTCCTCAAGCAATAGCCCCTGGTTTCCATTAATGCTCCTGTCTTGTACTGTTTCAGCCCCTTGGACTCTGTCACTGTTTGACTCCAAACCCACTGTTTCCCAGCAGGTGTACTTTGCAAACTACGGAGAAGCCGGCTGACAGATGAGAATGGCACATCCCTGAGCTTCATCAATTATCCCTATCAATTTGATTTTACACCCATTAATTATACTGCAGCCACCAGCAAATCTTCCTGAATTTCCCTCCTTCAGTGGCAGCCCCTCTGCCTGTCCTGGGGGAGGACAAGCCCTTGCTCCTCGGGAGCAGAGAGCCCACGGGCCCTGAGCTTCAGCCACTCAAGCCTGGCTGAAGGTCAAGCCTGGGGCAGTATTTGTGCCAAAGCGTAAAACCTCACCTCAAAGCTGAGCCCACAGGCTGTGTATATGTAAGCAGGCATCAGCCCACATGGATAAAGACTTTCAAAGCAAGATCCTGCTGTTACCAGGACATGCTTTCTGAAAGACAAACCCCACTTTTCAGTAACCTTACTGCAGTTTTGGTCCCACCTGGGATGTGTGGGAGCAGGCAGGCAGGGAGGCTGGCATCCCTCCCAACATGCCCCAGGCACCTTCAGAGGTGCCTCAACACAGGGACTTTCACTGGTGGGGAAAGGAAGGAAGGAGAGCTGGGTTGGGAATAAGAGAAATCCAGAGCCAAGTTCTCCTGCAGAACTGCTGAAGGCCATAAACATGAAGAACACAAACCTTGTGCTTGATTTGATGTGTCTGAGGCAGTTTGGCTTGGCAGTGTACACCAAATGCAGCTCTCCTATGTGAACTCCATTTCCAAATTTCTGAGCAGCTCTCACAGAAATAAGGCTCAGATGCACAAAGTGTGGAAAGACACTGAATATGCAGGAAAAGCATTAGGAATCAGGGCCAAATCCAGCAGTTTAATCCGTTAAAGTGCAGAACATCAGCCCAAAGAAACAGCATTTTGCCTAACTTAGGCTTTAAGAGACTGAAAGTAGTTAATCAGTGCTTCAAGCATTCAAGCACTCGTGCCAGGTGAGCTCTCAAAAAACTGAAATACCTCCTCCAAACAGCCTACTTCCTTACCCAGGTGAACACGCCTGACTTCTGCCCAGTGCAATCCAAATAAGTAACAGATGGTTAAAAGCAGGATCAGCAAAATTTGCAACAAGTTACAAATTCATTTTGCCTCGCTCTTCTACAAATTTGTACAGGAATTTTTGTCTCAAAGTAACCTCCAATACCCTTTCCTCCCGCCCCAACACTTGTATATATGATCCACTGAAGCTGATAATGGGAAAAATGAAATTAACCATTTTTTCTACATCTTCATGAAAATATTGACTGCCAAAACAGGTAAGATAGAGTATTATAGAAAAGTGCACAGCTTTTATTAGAAAGGTAAGAGCAGTTGTATGTAGTGTGGGGAAAATGAATTTTAACTGGTTTTATGACAAAAGCAGCAAGCCAATTACTCCCTTTCTGTTTCACTTTTCCAAACCCTGATTCGTACAGAGGAATTCAAGCATTCACCATGCTTAAGAACCTTTTGGTAACATGATTAGCAACATTTCTGCTTTTTTCTTGTGATATATATTTTGGGCATGATTAAGTGTTCCAGAGTCTTAAATGATTAAGGACACAAAAAGACAGACAGTGACAAGCAGGGAAAAAAAGATAAGAAATGGATTACTCTCCAAGAAACTGAAAACTCCTCTAGAGACCCTGGGCCTTCAAGTTCATTTAAACATTAACGAACTTTACATTTCAAATCATATCTAGGAGGACAAGTGATAGGATTACACAGTTAAACCTATAAGCATTGATTTTGTCTCAGTCACAGATGCACACTGTGCAGCATTGGAAAATCTGCTAAGAAGATAAGGTTATGACATACAGCAAACAGCATGCAGCCTTGGTTTAGATAAAACTTTCTGTGTCTTTAAAAAAACAGACCCATTCTCCCCCAAAAAGTCCCCCCAAGTGCCATACTGTCTGAAATATTAAATTATTCTAGAAGTAGGTACAGACTCTTCCAAACACTGGCATTTCATTTAGAGGCTGCTAAACTACCCGTGTGAGTCACTGTTGCCAGAAAACATGTATTTCGATTGTTTGTAAAACTCACCATGTATCTCCACACTTTAAAATCATGATATTGTTTTGTACAAAACAAAAGATTTGTGTTGTCTATTTCAAGACACTCCTGTTATGTTCCCAGCTCAAGCAATCTCATGAGTCATCAGTGCACCATTAGTTTTAGAGCAGCAGGTTTACGTCACTTAGGATTTTGGCTATTATGGAAAATACTATGTAGTTTCTTAAATGATGGAATAATGAACTCAAAGCAGCTCAAAAGATATCTCAACTCCATTTCATTCTCCATACCTATCCCCAAAATAGCCCTGAAGAGTCCTCGGTGAGAATGGTAAACATGGGAAGTGAACAATGTTGCATCATTCCTATTTAAAATTCTTCCAGTCTCTATGAGCTGCTTCAGCATAACCAAGAACTGCCATAATGCATTAAGGGAGTAAAGAGGGAAGATGCTTTCCTAGAAATTTAGGGTGACCAACTTGGAACTCATTCTGAAAACCTCCAAAGCTGTCTGCTGTCTGGCAGAAGACTCTAATTTAAACAAGTCCTGTTTTGATTTGAGGTGCAAAGTCAAAGGCAGTGAGATGTAACTCCTACCACATCCACTTGGAACTGCTGATCCATACATTTTTGCCCTGTAACTGTACTAGAAAAGTGCACAATTAGGTATTTTGATGCAGTTTAGAGGGGTTTCTTCATTCTATAAAGAACTATGTGCAATACGGTAACATATCATTATGCTACGTAACCTCCCTCTAGCAGACAAGTATTATCAGAATGGAATTCTCCCTATCCCGTTTTATTTGGCTCTCTAGTGCTTGTCACTAACACAAGCAGGCCCTATAAGGCTAATGTAATATGAACCTCTGCTATGTTACACCACCATGGTTTACCCAGCCCTGCTGAGGAAAGGTTGATGCTCTTTAATTGCTGATCTTCCATCCTCTGGTAAAAAGCAATCTTAAAAAACTACTTTCTTCTAGAAAATACTGGGATGTATTAGGAAGAACTTAGGATGAAATGTTTTAGTTGTAAGCCTCCAGCAGTATGTCTTTTGTGTCACCTGTGCAGAGGATTGCTAAGTGAGAGAATAGTTGGACAGTAGACAGAATGTGGTTTGGTCTTTTTCTGGCAAACCTGCTGCTAAAATCACCACCGATTTGCATAATGCTGTTGTGACATTTCTCCTGACCCTTCCTCCCTCTTCTCTTCCACCCATGGTGGTTTGGACCTGGAGGTCTGTCTCTCCCAACTCTTTACTTCTGTCCCACCCGTGTGTTTCTTGGCTTCTGACCTTGAAACAAAGTGATTCTGAAGGGACAGACACTTATCAGTACAAAGCCATGGAGGCGCAACCTTCACATCCAGATCCTATGAGCCATCCAGGGCCCAAACTTCCTGACTTCCAAACAGGCATTCAAAACCAAGAGATCAAACCCAGCCCTGGACTAGGAAAAGCTAGATTTGTTTTTAGCCCATTAGAGCCCACATCTGATCCATGGTGTTAGGTCTGTAACATAAACCAAACACAATCTTTAGGTCTCACTTGTGGAAAACACAGGACCGAACCTAGTGAAACATACACTTATTTATAACCTCAGAAATGGGACATCTCTGCAAAGGAAGCAGGTGCCTGTTGACATGTAGGTATATTTTTGGGGATGTGTGGGAAGATGGGACTTAGGGTTTACATTTTCCATGCTAAGTTTAGAGGGAAAGGATTATTTTCAGTGTATTTACATACTCTAAACTGAAATTTTAAGCACCAAACTCAAGATCTTACAGAGTGACATGAGGTCTGACACACATATGCTGCATGTGAGGTGATGGCATATGATCTTCGATAATCTACAGTTATTTTAGTAAAATCTGAGCTCTCTGCAATATTGGACTAAACAAGATGATGTTAAAGTATCCAGTCTTTGAGATGCAAGAGTTGGTTCAAGAAATCACTCTATGAAAACGACGTAGATTTCCAAATTTTACTTGGAAATATCTCAGGTAATTTTTTATGAACTTCTGACATACTGATATAGACATTCAAGTAGAAATGCACAGAAAATAAGATGGAATTTTAAGATATGCATTGATTCAGCACACAGACAATAACCCACATTTGAGTGAAGAATTAAATTAAAAACACTTTGCATACTTGAACCTGAACACCTTCCTAGAACTTACAGTTCTGGCTGCAGTGATCCAAGATGGACGTGAGTGAACGAAAGTGGCATTAAAGCATAAGAAGTTAACACTCAGGAGAAAAGCTAGATGATCCAAGGAGTTAGAGTATCCCCAAAAGTCATTGGATCAGCAAATAAGAGCAGTCAGGACATCTGAGCTCACTGTCCCAGAAATGTAATTTATAGTAATACATAACTTGATAATGAGAGATTTTTAAAATAAGTGTGTGCATGTGTACATGCATAACAAGACAAATTCTGGTTTCAGTTTACCCAGGTACAAATCTAAACCAGACCTATCAACTTCTGTAGAAAGATATTGAATTTTTATCAGTGCCATGCAAAGATTTTTTTTAAACAGAATTAATCCAAAAGATTTGTGCTTGGTAAAGAAAATATAGGAATAGGCAAGAAAGTATCTGTCTTTAGAACTTTAGGACTTAGAGAAAAATTTCTAATGTCTGCAAAAAGTTGCTGATGAACACTGGGGAAAGATGAATTCATCTCCAACCTCTATAAGCTCCTAAACTGTCACTTTTCAAAATATATATTATCTCTATTCTTGAAGAAATACCTTTTTTAAAAGCCTCAGAAGCTAAAATCCACACTATTGCAGTGCTAGAGCATTAAATTTAAGGTACAGGGAAAGGCTATGTAATCCATACAAAGACATGTGAAATAATTCAGGGAATGTTATTGTATGAAAACTGCATTTTCCCCCTCATCTCCCCCCATTTCAGATAATAATGTTTGAGTTTGTCTTTGCTTGGAGGATTTTCCCAGTAGTTTTAGAAGATAAGTGCTTCTGTACTGAGTAGAGATCATGTGCTTTATAAAAAAGAAATAGCTATATTAAGACCTGGATAATCCCAATCCCCATCCCTTGTAAAATCATAGTTCTACTTTGTATTTTAAATCCCTCAGGAAGTTCAGATTAATGCTTCAACAGCACATGCATAACACTGTTTACTCTGCTTACAGGTCACTCTTTAAGCTACTCGAATATTCCAACATCTGGACAAGCCAAGCACAGATTAACAAGGTCAGGCCATGTACAAACACTCTATCTCTCAACACTCTTTTACTAAATCTTGGCAAGATCCCCTTTGCATGGCTGCACAGACCCTGCAGAGTTTTCCCCAAATCTGTCATCCTGCCACTTTGCATTAATGAATATGTTGAGACCATAAATCAGCAAAGTATTTTACCTGTTTCCTTATCTCCTCAGCCTCTCCTCATTAAAACAAACAAAAAAAAAGCCTACCAATCCTGATGCATAAAGAAAAACCAGCCAAGCACAGGTTTACTCGGATAAACACACCAAGTGACTGTCCTGGCAGCAGCGTTTGACAGATCCCGTCGGCAATGGGATGAGTAGCCAGGCTGCTGGGAAATGACGCTCCTACTTAGCCCCTGCTTCAGTGGTGCTTGGCTGATGCCAAACCGAGGGCGAGCAGCTCCTGTAGGGTGTGCTGCATGTGACAGGTTAGCTGTCAAATTCTCCCTTGTCCAAATGATGCTGCCACCACGCACTTTCCACAAGGAGGCAACAATTTAATGGTGGTGTCGCGCAGTGTCTTCCAGCCCCTCGTACAGTTAGTTTACAGGTATCAAAAACTGATTAACTTACTGGGGCTGTCCAAATGCTGTCTTGAATTGATTGTCACATATTCTCCACAATTTCTATGCACTCTTCTGATAGCAGGGTATGATAATGGGATATAAACACTGAATGCAAAGTGCATGAAAGAACAGAGTGCAGCATCCAAGCTGGGTTGTAGGTAGTTTGATAATTAGACAATAAAAAGAAACCTAAGGTGTAAACCCTACTACTCTGTCCTTCCTTTGGAGATAAAAGGTGCAGATGCAGCATCATGGCTTAGAAAAGAAGCACCTTTCAGTTGCTAGATGTACTTATCACAAGCAGCAACCAAAGCAGGGTACAGATTGGCCAAAAATGTGTGCTGGATGCCAGGCCATGGACCCCATGTGTAGGGGCAATACAAGGGGGGATGAGCTCAGCAGCAGCCAGCTGCAGCCGTGGCCAACACTCAGTGGCTACCTGAGAGTCAGAGAATCAGAGAATGGTTTAGGTTGAAAAAGACCTCCAAGATCATCAAATCCAACTGTGAACCTGACACAGTCAAAGCCACCACTGAACTTTGTCCTCAGGCGCCAAATCTACACATCTTCCAGGGATGGTGACTCCACCGTTTCCCTGGACAGCATGTTACATTGCTTGACCACCCTTTCGGAGAAGAAATTTTTCCTCATATCCAGTTTCAACCTCCCCTGCTGTAATACGAGACTGTGTCCTCTTGTCCTATTCCTTGTTGCTTGGGAGAAAAGACCAACCCCCACCCGTCTACAACTCCTTTTCGGGTACTTGTAGAGGACCCCAGAGCAAACAAGCAGCTGATAGATAGAAGACATATTTTTTTTATATACAAAAAATCAAAAAGTTATTATCTATACAGCTATGTTTATTACAACCATTTGAAATTATTCCATCAACTTCCATTAGCTATTCTGTTCATTTATTAGCTTAATATATTTACATAAAATGCAACGGTAAGCTCTTTGTTACCAACTTGAATTTTAATTACTTTTAGTCACAACAAATATTAAATTAAAACAGAAGAAAAAAAAATCTCTCTCTAATTGCAAACTGTTTTGCCTCATTTTGCACAGCTACCTTTGCACTGCTTGGGCAGATAGCTACAAAAGTTTTTACCATGTCATGTAGGTGTAAAAAGCTCCATCAAAGCAGACTGAAAAATAATAACTCGGTGAGTGCCACTGACATAATGGCTTCATCTCCAGCTGAGCTAGCTTCAAATCTTACCCTGTTCATGCAACCCATGAGCTTACAGTCACAGTTTCTGTCTGGCAGTGCTCCGTGGCTCAGAATGAGTGGCAGTGGCACCAGGTCTACAAAGGGAGGTGGCTTTTCTAGCATGCCCTCAAAACACTACTGTATTTTGTTCATTTGTGTCTTCATTATTTGAACAGTTGGATTAGCTAAATCTCTTGCAAAACTTCAGACTTTCTAAGATCAATGGTTGACTTCTATCAAATAAATATGAAATCTGCCAACGATTGTGAGGCAGTGCAACAGCTGAACAAAACTCACGAGAGCCCAGCTCCACTCTACAGTGAAAAACAGTGCGAATACTCAATATCCAGTAAGCGAACGTGAATACTTCTCAAGGAAGACTGTATACTGTTGGGTGACCTGTTTTTAAATAAACATGGCAGCCTTTCCCATGATGTTACCTAAAAACATGCTCCGAGAAACAAGCAAACTGATAAACAGCAGACTTAAAAGGAGGAAAATAATAACATAGCACAAGCCATCAGTACTGAACCCCTGAGTTTGGGGTTTTTCAAATGTGTAATTGTATTGCATAATACTATTGTGCACTGATTTTGTAGCTATAAAGACCACTTCTTGATTAAAAGCTCAATGCACTATTCGTTATAGTATTTTAGTGGATTAGTTACATAAACCCAGGTTTCTAACAGGCTTCTGCTGTATAATACTCTGGCAATCCTAGCAAACCACAGACTGCGTAAGTGTGGAGTAGACGCGAGTAAAGAGTCAGTTCTGTATATGTGCAGCTGCCTTTGTGTCCTTGCCAGGAGCACCAGCCACTCAAGAAGGGCTTCGGCAATTCCTGGCTTCCACCTCCATCCTTTCCTGCAAGTAGGTAAACCATTTCTTAGCCGAGGAGTAGTGCACACTTGACCTGCACAAATGCGCTGTTTTCTTCTCCTCCTGGTGTTAAGTTGATCCTTTTTTCTGGTGCATGGTGTTGGACTGACAGGCAGCAGAACAGACCAAAAAAATCAGTCTGGCCTGGGACTGGAGCGATTCCCAAGACAAAACTCAGTGATTGGCTAATAAGGAAGGTAAGGAACATTAACAGGCTACATGAGGAGGTTTGTGCTGCTGGTACTCTGGTTTAGGACCCTGGTGACAAGGAAAGGTCTTCCCTCTCCCCTGCTTGTCCATCTGGCAGCTTCTACAAGCACTTAAAATTCATGCCCAATTTTTTTAATGTATTAATTCCCTTTAGTTATTAAATTACATCTTATAATGCAACATATGGGGAGCAATCTGCAGATGGGAGGGCGAGGAGAGCACAGTATTTTACTCGGTACATGCACTTAATGGAGTTCAAAAAGAGAGTGATATTTTGCATCTGGGAAAGGAGGACACAAGACCAAGCTGTATTTTAAATCTGTCACTTTAGGATGCATCAACACAAGAGTTGATAAGTTTTAAAATAACAGAAACAGAGAAATTTAATGCTGTGCTGCTCAAGCTGCTGAGTTGGAGGACATTTTATCACACTGAAATATATACAAATAGAAATACAAAGCAGATATGCCACTATCCCAGAGATTTTATTTTTGCCAGAGCTGGTAGCTCCAACTCACTTCGTGGGCAGCGCAGTGGCTTTACTTCATTTAGCCGTCCATCACCAATCCCACCAAGAGTCACTAAAAATCACCCCAAGAAAGTGACCCTCACAGGTCACCAGCTGGTCACCGCCACAGGTCAGCTACTAGAACAACCCGGTTAAAATGCTTGCCCTGCTTGAGCAGTGGCATTGGATGAGCAGGGTTTTAAGATGAAGGAAACCACAATATATGTTTAAATTGATGTCAGGAGACAGCAAAAGAAGAAAAGCAATATGTCACCACTCTCATAATATGAAAATCAGAGTTTAGATATTAAACAATTGTGAATGACATCTTTGACATGAGCTCTGCTCCCATTCCACGCCTTCTGCACACTCTCCATACCAGAGAGGTTTAATTACAAAGCTGAGCAAGTCCTGTGCAAAGGCACAGGATGCTTCACAAAAGCACATTCCACTGGCAGCTGTTGATAACCGAAACTTCATTTCCAGCAGACCAAAGTCTTCCAATTTCGCAGGAAAGTAGCTAATAAACTGAAACAGATGTTGCATAGCTTGATAAGGGAGGAAGGTTGCTGATTTTCCTTTGAGCAAAGACAAACTGAGAGCCGAATTTTAGGGTGTGTGAGAGCAAAAAATATGTGATACTTTGACATTGTCAGCTCTCACCAGGCCAGGGGAGTGTAAATCCCACAGCAGCAAGCTGGGCCATCTCCTCAGTTGCACAGTGTTGCAGTCAGGGTGGTATGGAGGAGAATCAACGCTTCCATCACTCCTCTTCACTTTGGCCATCCCTAGACACCTGTGGGTGTTAATGGCTGGCCTCCTGAGGCCATGTCAGGTTCTCCACTTTCTGTCACTCCAATAAGCCACCAAGCCAACAGGCCCTGGCCAGCCTTAAACTGCACAGACTTTGCTCAAGAACTCAGCCCTTTTCCCTCAAAGACTCTCTGCTCTGAAGGCCTCTGTATCGAGGCTTACACTAATAACTTTTGCCAATAGTGTTATTAAATAAGGGGAGCTTTTGTGAGGATTCTGCTTATTTGGTACAGCTGCTGAGAGGACAAAAAAAGTACAGATCTGAAATATCTAATTTGAAGGACACAAAAATGGCAGATGGATATATTGATTGCTTGAATTCTACAAAATGAAAACAAGAAACTGCGAATATTACTGGTCTAGAAAAAGCAGGCACTTAGCACCACATCTTCTATGCCACAGGGAGTGTTGCAACCATGCGCATGACATCAGCTCACTATCAGGATAATGCTGGAGAACTGGCAGAGGGTAGCGTTCTCTGAAATCTGCCCAGTTTGAAAGAGCACAAATTCAGCAAGTATGATGCTTTTTAGATAACAGCAGTGAAATCCTTAAAACCTCGAACTGATAGTTCTGAATCCTTTTATCAGTATGAGGGACTAGTTGAAACTGGAAGATGTATCCTTTTCCACCTTCTCGTTCTGCCTCTGTTTATCAAGAAGAGACAGCTAAAAACATCCTGAAAGTCAAGGAGAGTTGCTGCTGAGAGATTCAATACCCAAACCCACTGTTGAGCCCCTCTTCCCAAGCGTGGCCTAATCTTTCCTGGCAGAACCATCTTTAGGGATATCCTTTCACACATGAGGACACAAAATGTCTGTAGCTCTGAACAGACTGACTCTATGTACCCTTTCCCAACCTCTGCTTTTTCCCCCAGCTCACGTTATTTTTTCCCATTAGTTTCCTCCCCCCAGCCAATACAATTTATTACTCTTCTAAGGTAATAACAACTTAAGTCATCATTATTACAAAGATGAGAATTTAAGATCAGATAATATTGTGGAAAGAATAATGAGAAATACTAACAGAAAGGGAAAGCAATTGCCAAAATTACTTGCTGAAGTTATTTAGTTGGCAAAGCATAAACACATGGGGTGTTTGTTACATGAGCTATGTTTTGTTCACATTCCCTTTCTTTGTTTTATCTTAGCTCCTGTGGCTTGTGACATTCCTTCTTTTCATACTCCCATTTTGTATTTGTTCCTTTCCATTCCTGCCTTTTGTACTCCCATTCCACTCACTGGTGTGGGACATCTACCAGAGCCTTGGACTAAGAAAGTGATTGAAGGAAGCTGGTGTTAATGATGTGCTGAGCTTTTTTTTCCTTTTCTTTTTCTTTTTTTCTTAACTTAGAATGAAAAGCTTTCTGCCCTACAGTCCATTTGCTGAATTCAGTCTTTGTTCTTACTATAGTTCCTTTGGTCAGAACACAAATGCATTCTCAGTACCACTGTTTTGATAAGAGTGCTACCAGGTCACGAACAGAAAGTCTGTAAAAAATTGGTTTGAAAACAGTCCTCAATAAATCATCTTTTCCCTGCTTTACAAATGAGGCACTTGCTGTAGTTTGTAATATGATTAAACATATTTTTTCAACTAGTTAAGCACTCACACCCTCCAACCTTTCAGAAAGCCATTCCGTTTCATGGTAACAATCCTCAACAGGTGCTGAGGAAACTAAGGCATCCCTAAAAAGCCCACTATGTTGTCCTGTCTCATCTTTTTGTTAACACTGGACAGAAGAAACAATTTCTGTCTCTGTCCCTTATATGACAACATAGCCATTTCCTCTCACCCCTCTCATTTAATGAGAAGGAAGCAAGACAAGATAGTTTAAGTAACCCAGTGTTTTATATAAAGGCCATCACATGTTGCAAATTATATATGTCACACCATCAGGTGTCCAAACCCATTGCAATGCATGTAATACTCACTGTGAAGTCAGCAGTCAGTCACTAATGTCAGCAAAGAAGTACAAACCTTCAGAAGGTAAAAAATGAGAAGGGTTGGAACTGTTTTGTCATCAAAATCTAGTTGCCTAATTTTTCCTTCCCAAGTACCATGGTGCAGGATTTCTGCTGAGCCCACATTGCTTTGCTTGAATGCTAACTGCCCACTTGCTTTTCAAAAAGGGAATTTTTTACCATAGCTGCTATTCCAGTTGAAGTGATGTTGTAGGGGTTTTTTTGTTTGTTTGTTTTTTTTAAGCCACAATAAATATGAGCTGGTTTCCCTAGAGAACTTAGGAAAATTATTGAAAACAGAAGTCCACCCTGGAGAATCCCAGAAAGAACATTAGAAGGAGTAACTTTGTTCCCAGTGGAGGTAAATGCTCTTCTCTAAAAAAAAAAAAAAAATAAATCCGTCTTCAGATCCATTATTATTTTATTTCCCATCCTGCCATGTCCTAGACTCTGTCAGTAAATTATGGATGGGTCTATGATATTAAGGTAAGTTTAAGGTCTTCAAGGAACAAAGGTGGTAGAGAAGCAGACATCAATATTGTTTTAACTGGCACCTGACTTTATGGGAAATTTCATTTCAAAAAAGCATATCTGTAAGTTATGAAGACATTTACGTGGGATCAGTACCATAAATGCTATTTTTCTAAACAACCATGGAATGAAAAGGCTCTATTTGTCCTCTTCATGGCCAACATATGCTAAGTGAACACCTATTACATAGAAACGTTACAGTAATTCCTCTCTTAACCTTGAAAAGATCCTAGAACTGCTTTATTAGAACAGCAAAAAGAAGAATAGCTTAAAAATTTGAAGGTCAATGTTTTAACAAAACCTGCATTTAGAAACAGTTTTTTTCCCCTCTCAAATTCATTAGGGGTCACTTTTTTTTTCCCCTTGGAAGCTTCAGTGTATGATCTTTGAACTTTTTGAGGCTCCTCCATGTGTTCTTATGGCTATTACTTCATCTGACAACCTTTTCTAACCTGTTACCTTAAGACTTTTTAGCAAGAAATAGATTAAAAGCTTATAGCTGGCACGTGCACCTTTTTAAGTATGTTCCACATCATTGCATTTTTCTTCGTTGTGTTTATTTCAGTTTCAGGACTCAAAGTAGAGCTTTTCTGATGTTTTATGATGGACAGCTGTTCTGTAAAATACACAGGATTTTATGGAGTATAAGAAGTGATTTGCAGGCAATCTGCTTTCCTAAGATAACTTACTAAAGGTCTTTCCTCTAGGCCTTGAGGCTTGCAGGAAGACTTTTGAATTGAAACAAAATTAAAGTTATGATAATAGTGTCCCATTATGAAACCTGTTCCTGGCAAGTTATACTGAGAAGTGGGACTAAAGCTGTATGTCTTTGTTTAAGATAAGGGTTTCTTTGGCGGTTTTTTGCTTTTCAATTTATATGTCACATAGCTAATCACAGTGGTATTATTCAATAAATAACAATACGTTATTCTGCTCTAGAAGCATTATTTATTTCTTCGTTGAAAAATACTTACTGGAATTTGGTCAATTTTTCTTTCAAGTGAGAAATCGATATTTTAAACTGTGATCAATGCGAGTTGCCTAAGAAGCATTCACTTAACAAACTGAAGGCCTTTTTTATTTAACATTCAGTTGTTTAGAATCAACATTTTTCATTATTTTTTCATAGCCAGAAAATTACTTTCTTAAAGACAGGAAAAAAAATCCAAACCTCAAAAAGAACCAAGATATTTATTTTAACCTCCATACTTGCAGCTCTTACCCCTGCCCTACAAAACAAAAGCTGATGCTGTCAGCAAACAGCCAGGGAATGGCACATCACAGCAGCGTCTCAGATTGCCACAAAGAAACTTCACTTGTATCACTTTGTAAAGCAAAACCAAACCTGCTGTCTTTTACTTTAATAAAAACGTGGTGGCTTCTGATTGCTAACAATCCCCAAAAGTCACTGTTAACCTGCCATTTAGAGCCAAAGCAATACCTCCAAAAGGCAATCAGCCCTGGATCTGCAAGCAGTAAGTCATTAGTCATCCCTGGATCCTCTTTCATTGCTCAACAAAAGCTCCAGAGAGGTGGAGAATAAGCGCAACTCTTGTGAAGTTAAGCTCCCAGATATGCAGAGGCCTCGGGATCTCACCATTTGGAACTGTGTCTGCAGTGAAACAGCTTTGGTGGGAGAATGTCAAGCGTGATGGGAGAGATGCTGCACTTTCCTCAGACAGAGAACAAGGTGGAACAGTGATCTCATCCAGCATGGCAAGTCCTTTGTTTCTGACCTAAGCACGGAGTGTAAATTAATAGCTATTTTTCACAGTTACTTCAGTGCATCCCATCCTACCTACATTCTGTGTCTAAAGGCTCAGATGTCAACACTCTGGAGAAGTTTTAAGACAGAGCAAGACACTCCTCAAGTCTACTTGCACGTGACTCACAAGGAAGGACAAAAATACTTGGGTTATGACTCCTGTAAGAGAGATCTTTTTTTCAATCAATGATTGTATCTTTACACTATTTTTATCCACTGTGAAAATAAACCTGCTGAGCCGAGAGCAAGGAACCAGGAGAGCACTGTGCACACGCAGTAAAAAGCAACTGCGTGGTGCTGAGAACTCTGAAGAAACAAAAAATAGAATACGAACCAAAGAATAACCTCACTCTCCTCCATTCGCAACACCTAAAACAACAGGCTGTGAAAATGGTTTCATTAAAAAATAACAAGCACATGCTCACCAGGGGATAGATCAGGGCAAACTGAATAAAAAATTCTTCAATCATTGCTGAAGTAGGTCAACCAGAATTAATTCAAAGGGCAAACATTCAAACTGAGCCTGCCACCCCCCCACCTCACCCCACCTCCCTGCCCGCATGCCTTTCTGCCTGCCCTTTGACAAGGCCAAGTGGAGACACAGACTGACTTATTACTTCATTTTGTACAATGCAGTCGCCGCAGTGGGTCTCTCTTTCTCTCCTCAGTGTAAACTGATCAGCCACAGATTTCCTCCAGATTTACACCAGTGTGAAACAGAGCACAGCAGAGCCTGGACTTATGTAGAAACACAAAATACTGAGCAGTGTGGCTCGCCAGCTCAGAAGACCGGTTCTAAGGATATCTTCCTTGTGGAAATTGCTGCCAATGATACATTCATGCTGGCCAAGAAGCCAGAAAAATGTACAGAAAGTAAACACCCTGGACACAGGAGTCAGATGAAGAAGTCTATGCAGTAGCTTGCTGCAAAACACAAAAACCTGGGCTGTCCAGCCAGGATCCACATCTTACCCTGTGCTGCTGGGACAGTGCCCTGTGCTGTGATTTCCTAGGAGAGCACATCAACTGGACCAGGGCATTTTTCTCTTGAGCTGACCTGTCAGCATGAACTACCTCTGATGTATAGTAGGGTATTAATTGATTTAATGGCTTTCAACTATAAGGGTTTTGTATGCAATAAAGCTGGTCTAACACTGCATGGTCTTCAAAACTCACTTCTTTGCAGCAATGGATTTTTATGAATCGTTATTTGGCTTTAAATCCCCTCTCTCTTCTCCCAGGTGAGCTGTCATTTCATTTACGGTAGGAGAGAATGATTCAGGTCATCATGAAAGAAAAGCTTTTTTTTTCCTTAGCTGATGCTAATAAAATACATTAACCTCCCTTCTCCACCCCATCAGCCTTTTCAAACCTAACCTCACGATTGAGCTTTGAAATGCAGGCGGGAAAGGTTAACTCTGGGGTGTGCAGTCTCTTAACTGTTTTATTCAACATCCCATCTAATGAAACAGCTGTCACACTTTCCCTCTTTTCCCTCCCACTGCCCTAAAAAGCTAATTAACCCTATCCCTAGAAGATGGCATCCTGATGGTATAACGAAGATGCATCACTTTTCCTTCACTGCCAGCAATGACATAGCCAGACCAGGGCCAAGAGTTGGGCTGTGCCTGGATTCCCAGCCTGCGGAGGGCACTGCCCCAGGCAGAAAAGAATCTAAGCAGTTTGGGCAACTACCAGGCTGCCCCGCAGCAGGAAAGAGAGCTGCTGCTCTGCTATCTCTGCAAATATCAGTCAGCCCTTTTAGTCAAGAGGCAAGAGAAATAACACGAAGCTTTGGTGCACTTGGCATTTCCCCCAGAAAGCACTTAAGGGGACTGGGATGCTTATAATCCCTGTTTCAGATTGCCTGTAAGATGAATGCAACCAAGCTTAAAAAAGTTAGAGGCTTTCTTCTTTGGGACAGAGATGCCTCCTTATACACCCTACATAAATCACAAAAGCTGGATTCTACTTCCACTGGTATCAATAGGGATTTTGTCCTTGGTTTTAGTGAGATTTTTATCTGCTCCTAAGAGAAAATCAATGCCCTATAAAGCAGCGCAGATGTGAGACTGGGTTGCTAGCAGCCCTCCACCAGGAGACACATTGGGGCTGTAGTTTCTGCCGTACTCTTTTGTGAAGCCAACATCAACAGATAAGGGAGCAATTCCGCGCCGTCTCCTGCGCTGTGGCTCCGTGCAATCTTCCAGTGTACAACTTCCAAGAGACTCATTTGAAAACCTTACTGTATTACTCAAAGCTCGAGACTGAAAGAAGTCTGCCAGTGTTCGCCTTATGAACAGACAGGGGTCTGACAAGCAGCTTTTCCCTGCTGTTCCTGCCAAGAGTATGCCTGCCCCGCAGCGGGTGAGCCAAGGCCCTTCCCACCAGTGCAAAGCACTGCACTCCTCTGCCCTGCCCTGCCCTGCCCTGCCAGGCGAGGCAGGACCATCGTGGCCACACCATTTCCATCTCACACATTCTTGTGCATTGCAGCTGCAGTCATTCCGGTGCAACACAGAGCCTGCAGAGCCCCCAGCGAAATCCAGCACTTAGGAAAAATGGAGCCCAACTTTGTCGATGTGCTCAGGAAATAATGACTGATATTACACTGTACGTCGAATTATCCAAGCCTGATCTTGAGGGAATAGGGGACGTATTTAAATTAGTTCATCTGTGCAAGGCAGGGAGTGAAGATCCCTTTATTGTGCTATTACAAGAAGATTATTATCAAAAACATTATCCTAAACTCTCATTTATATTTAAGAGCAATTTTACTATTAATTGTCTGTGTTCCCCTTAGTCCATAATTCAGCATGTCCAAGCCTGTTTCAGTTTCATGAAACTGGCATCTTTATTACAGCCCTGGGCTACAATTTTCCAACGAGAATTCTCTAAATGCAGGTTTTTTCCTCTTCCTGTGTAAAACGGTACTCTCTATTACCTATGATCGAGCTCCCAGGAGGCAGGAGAAGAATTTGTATTGCAGAGTATCTGTAAATTGAGGCAAAGTCGCCCAGGTCCATCATCAAAACCTCTCCCACAAAGGCTTTCAGACAGCCTGGCTAATTGGAAGAGGGTCTTTCCCACCCCTTCCCATGGACAGAAATTCTTCCCTTCCAAAGACACAGAGGAACATTTATCTTCCCTCCAACCCTGAAAATAATGAAGATGACAATTCAACGTTATTTCTCTCATTTCAGGCATCTTGACTTCTTTGCTACTTTACTTTCTCTTAAAGAGTCTTTGTAGCATCTCCTATCAGAGAGTCCTTTTCTTTTGTTCCTGCAACTTAAGCCCACAAACTCATTTTGACATTCCATGTAATCCATGTCCTTGTTCAGATCTCTACTGGGAAATGAGACAACACACCACAATTGTTAATTTAAATCAAAAGAGCGGAACTATTACCCTTTTGTACTCTGCTTTCTCTTGCCAGCGACATGTATGTCGAAGACTTCACTGCACTGGTTTTAAAACACACATAAATGGAACATCTGGACTTGTCTTAATGAGAAAAAGTTTGGTCTACACTTTCTCAGCGGAATTATCTGTATAATTGGTAGCAATGATTTCAGAAGTTGGTCCTTGTTCTGCCAACAGCACATTCCATGAGGAAACGAGGGAGCTGTGGAAGGAGGCTTTCCTCCTGAGGAAAAGTTGGCATTCATCTAATTAGAAGAAAGACCACAGCAGATGAAAGTCCTGTTCTGCTGACCTCTCAAATTCTCCTAACACTGTGTATTGAAGCACATCCTCTCTTGAAACTCTAGACTGTGAGATATTTGTATTTAGAGATGAGCTCTGCCATGTCAGGCACAAAGCTCTCCTTCCTGCTCCTCTAGGATGGCTTTGATACAAAATTCTTGGCAAACATTAGAAGCTAATACTTTATACCCACTGCACTGAATTATCAATCCAACTCCTAAAAACATGCAGACTACCTATTCAGCTGAACGCTGAGAATTTGGAAGAGATACCCATAAACCTTTTGTGAAAAGCCCAGCCTTTCCTTTTGATTCCCATGGAGAAAATCAGATGTCAGCCTGCTTTTAAGAAACAGTCTCTAGATGTTTTCTTTGCAAAGCTAGGCTTGAGAACGGCAGTGACACAGACTCCTTGCTGGAACTGAAAGGAGTACGAGCAGGACTTTATTGCTACCCTGAGTAGAGAAGATAAAGTAGACTTTTCCCTTCTCGCATACTTTGAAGTGAAATGGATCAATTAGTTTGGGGTTTATAGCAAGCACCTCCCCCAGAAACATTCTCCATATCGTTAGTTACAGCCTGTGCATAGGAAGGGAGACAAATCGATTTCCTAGCATTGCTTCAAGTCTTCATTGCTGAAGCTCTTTCCACACTTCTAACTACCATTCATCTCATCTTTGGTGAGCCTTCCCTCACTCTTTTCTTTGCTATTTTTTCCCCTTTTTTGTCAGAATCAAATGAGCAAAAGTAATCCCTTAATGAGAGTGAAAAGGTATAATAGACAACATTATCTCCTCCCTAACAAAGTGCAACATTTTGGCAATCCACTCAACATCTTTCTCTGTCACACAGACATCTGTAGCGGTGTCTATCTTCAGTGCTGGTTGGCTCTGTGAGGTTAATTGTGCTCCTTACACATTTGTGCTGAGATGGGAAAGGGAAGCTGCCCGGATGGCTGAACTAAGGTAAGTGACTTGTTCCATTAACACTCCGCAAGACACAGTCACAGCTACCGTTTCTACACGGGCAGTGAAAAGCCAGACAGTGCTTGGCTGGTGCTGCTGTGAGCGGCTCGCACCTCAGACACCCACAGGACACCTGATGTTCACCTCCCTTCCAGCCACGGGACTGAGTTTATTCTAGAAGACCTTTGGGTGTGTTCTTATGCAGAAGGGACAGGTTACCTCCCATCTCTTTATCTCCTCTAGGCGTGGTTCTAGTTAGTCCAGAATGAGTGCTTACCAAGCTGATCTTTGCGTGCATTCCATCGCACCTGCCCATCCCAAAGTACACTGCCCAAGTTTCTAGCTTTCTAAGGAACTTTTAATGTACTGTGTAGCTGCACAAACAAGTTCCTGTTATGCCAGCAGTCACCTCTTTCCTCATGCTCTTACTCTAAATGTACTGAACAACACTCGCTCTAGGTCTGAACCCTGTGGCTACATAACAACCTCCTTCTGGGCTGAGGCATAGTATCAGTCTTTCTATTCTTTTTTTCTTATCGTAATCTAGCCAATCTAATTCCTTCTCTTAATCTCTGAACAGATCTGTTACCCTCTTGTTAATCTCTGAACTCTCTTGTTAACAAATTTCATTAGAATTGACTGTGCAAAAAGAACAATAACAAGACATTTGGAAAAAATAATTCGTTATATCTATGTTCTAACAACACGGGGTTTTTTCTGCATTGTTTTAAATATTTTTGTTAAACCAGTTAAAGATTGTAGATATCAAAAAGAAATAGTATGTTAATTTATTAAAACAGAATACATTTATTTTCCTACCATGGAAGATTAAATTCGCTGGCCACAATAAAATTCTTGCTGCTATTCTTTTGTTTTAAAAAAATCTTTTCAATTGGCAACTATTCTTACTTGATAGATGAAGTTGTTTTCAGTAACAATCTATACATATTTTTATAGTAATTCTGTTCTGCGATTTTTTGAAATCTCACATGAATGCCATCTGGTCCCAAAGATTTATTGACATTTAATTTCCTGAGTTTTTCCATTTCACACACATGAATACATATATATGGATATATATATAGAGAGAGAGAGAGAATTTTTTTGGAAATATCTGTCAAAGGGAGCACTGCGCCTTTACTCTCTGGAATTCCCCCGTTCCAAATTTATCCATCATTCTCAGTAGCAAAGACCAAGGAAAAGAAAATATTGGAAAGCATATGCAACATTCTTATCTACTCTGATTAGTGCCTAATATCCTGAGGGACCTGCTGATTTCTGTGGCTCCATGATCCTGATGCAGTTGAGCTTGTTATTTCCCTTTGGCTACACAGATCTTCCCAATTCTCATTAAAGGGGTGCTGATGAGCGTACCATAAGCTTACAAATTGATCTTAAGATGAATTTCCATCTTTAACACAGCTTTCGAGGCTGAGGTCAATCATATGTGTAATGTAACTTTGCTTCTTTTGCTTTAGATGATATGCCCAATGCAGTAAGAAGTTTAAACTATTTTTAGATAACCTGCATATGTGTGAACACATAGGAGGAGCTCTTGCAGTTTTTTTCAGTGCCATATCTTTCTACCAACACTACACAACAAGAAAGTCACTTTCATTACAGTATAAATTACTTATGCATATTTTATTACATAGTATGAATTAATTATACTGCCATCACCATACAAAGGGTTTAAATCAGTTGCCTAAATGTAGATATCTAATGTAATTTGAGATGCTCTTCTTACAACTCATGCCTCCACTGGGCTTGTAACAGTTAATAACTTAGGGAGAAAATACTTTGAGTTTGTTCTACATAATATTTTGAATACCTTTTCTAAGCAGGAAGATTTACCCATTAAGAGA
The DNA here is from genome assembly GCA_013397935.1 of Dasyornis broadbenti. Lineage (NCBI taxonomy): Eukaryota > Metazoa > Chordata > Aves > Passeriformes > Dasyornithidae > Dasyornis > Dasyornis broadbenti. Next base: position 1,204,526 of record VZRN01003035.1, on the reverse strand, counting down.
GAGATGATTAGAATGGAAACCTTCTGGATGTATTCAACAGACCAAAGCAGAATCTTAGTTTTTTGTTGGTTTTATTTCTTCTGTTACCAATGCATGTGGTAAAAGGGCCTCATTGGAAGAAATCTTTAAGCTCAAAAGAGCTGATTTTTTTCTATCTCTGGAATTTATTTACCAAAATGTAATTCTCACCCCCACCACTGCCATATGCTATAGTAAATCTGAACTAGACAATTAAACTAGACCTCCACTGAGATACCAGCTCCAGACAGACTCATGAGACCCTTTTCAAAGAGGCAGCAGGCAAGAAAACTATTTTTAAAAGCAATTCTGAAATTAGTACATCTTCATCTCTCACAGATTCACCCGTATTTCTGATATAAATATCACACCCTTATCCTTAGGAAAATAACACTGGAGCATGACCTAATTCCAGTAATACTTTAGCACTAATAGGGATTTTTCATGTGTCTATCAAACCCTCACAACTCACCTTGATGTAGGTATGTTTTTTATCTTACACAAGGCTAGAATTCTCTAGATCTTTAGGTCTTTGTAATTTATTCATTTCCCATTTGGTAACTCTGGTGATGCCACAAGACACAGACGTGTGCACAGGCGTTTTGAGGACAGGACTCTTGACAAAAGTTGTAATTAGTGCCCCAAGCCAAGAACTGGATTTATGGAAGGAAAGGCTGCAGCAAAGGACCAAAATTAAACCTTCAGAATGACTCTGCTGTGAAAGTCATATTGTAGACAGTTTTTTAATGAGATTGCTGGGTTGAATTAATTTTCAACTCTTATCTGACTTTGATCTCAAGTAACAAGAGGCCATCATGATAAATGCAGCTCATGCTTTAAATGATATAATGATGCTATTAGGAAAACCTGAGGGATTAAAAACTAGCCTATTTATTCCCACAAACAGTCCCATTGAGGTTCATGAGACCAATGAGATACACAAATTAACCAATATTATATGAGAAAAAAAAAATTAGAATTTCACTCTCCGTCATAGCCACTGTTGCGATTATTTTGTTTTATTCCTCCTAACCAGTAACCAGTAAGAAACATTATATTCTACTTACACTTTCTATTAGGGTCAAGATCTTAACTCATAAGTGCTCTATGAACATCTATGTAAACTTAAATTACTGCTAAACCAGCTCTCAGAAGTGTAAGTCTCAGTGTTTGCTCAAAAAGTCCCTCTTATCCACTCCTGTCATGGGGCTTCAGTGAACTGGTAGCTCAGGGTTGCTTCATCTCTGCCTGTGCAGGAGCTTCCATGAGAACCTAGCGTTTGCTGCTTGCTTACAGCTCTTGCTGTGCCCCCATGAACTCAGGTTTTATACTCAGGAAGACTGGGGATGCTGTCAAGGTGTCCTCCCAAAGCTCAGACCTGATCAGTACTTCTAAAGCTTAGCTGCACCCGATTAAACCTACTCAGAAACCAGCAAAGCAAATTAAAAGTTTACAGTGTAATGTGGCTTCTTTATAAAAGCAGTAACTTTAAACAGTGCACTTCCTCAACAAATTATCTTTAAACCCCGGTGTTAATAAGACAGCATTTATTTTTAGGTATGTTAGAACAAAGGTCCCTGCTTTGTTCAGTGAAACAGTACAGGAGATCTGAGCACTGTCACCAAAGCTAGCACTTCTCCTGTGAGCAGGAGATCTCCACAGGTAATTACAACCAGAATGCAGCAGTGATAGCCGTGGCTTTGGTCCCTGAAAGGAATATTTTGGGAAGTCAGTGCCAGCACCGTTAGCAGCAGTGGGGACTCGGCAGATGGCTAGCAGGAACTGCTTTACCAAGCACGGCAGCACCCCTGATCCCACAGTTCAGGACGCTGCTTAACGCCACTGTGTCGGCTGTGCAGTTCTGCGAACGCGCCTCATCTGGGCTCCCAGTGGAGATAAACTGTGGTATCCCAGCGCAGTAGTTCTTCTGGTGCACAGAGGCTGATTATCTGCAGTGATCATTACTGTAAGGTACTGAGATTCCCAGCGAAGCTCCTGCATAAAGTAGCACATTGTCTGCAGCAAAGGTAGAAAGAGAACTGGAAGAACTAATCTTGCTACACTTAAACCCCTTAACCACTTTGATTCATTTGCTTCCACTTAGTCTCTACATAAATTCTAACAGCAGAAATTTGCACAAGATTGGTGTGCTAGCATATCCATTTTGTCACCAGCAAATGGAAATACTACAAACAAAAACCAACAAAATCTAAAAATTCCTAGAGAGCAAGAGCATCAAACAAATTGCCTGCCTAACTGGGAGAGCAAAGCATCTGTTTCCCAGTGGTAACAATTACCAATACAGCTGTGGTTAGAAGTCTGGGTGCTAAACTGAAGTGGTGAGCAAGTTAAATCAGCCTGTCACCACAGTGTAGTGCCATTTGAAGGTGACACACATGGAGGGAGTACCATGTATGTGCTGTTTCTGGGGTGAAGATTTCTGGATAAAGGACTTTACAAGTGATAAAATACCAGCTTTCTCCAGTCTCTGTAATACGAGCGAAGACCACTCTTTTGTGTTTACCTCTCAAAGCACCACCATCTCCTTCCATCTCTCCCAAGCAGGCTATTGTTTAACAGAAATATCTACATAGTAGGAAATAAATAGAGAGAAATGAAGATGCATTATATGTCAAAAAGTGAATTGGGAATATCTATATTTGAAAAGAAACACATGAATTAACAAGGCTTAAGAAAGACACCTGGAGACCCACATCATCCCTGGGATGTGAAAAACACAGCTGGTTGCATAAAGACAGGTGAGAATTACAAACCAGCCTCTTTGGGGATTTTGCACCTGGATGTTTGGGATCAGGAACAGAACAGGTGAAGAATTTCAAGTCAAGATAAGGCTTTAGTTATTTATGTCTTAATACTTTCCTGTCCCACTGCTGTTAGTTTCTCAAAGAGAGAACTACCACCTAGCACAGAGCCAGTTAACGTAATGAGCAGCCTCAAGGATGTACTTGCTCTCTCAGCCTCAGGGGTGTCCCACCCTGACAGTGCCTGACTGCTGCTTGTGCAGTGCCTGACACGAGGCTGAAAACTTCTGGCCATTTTTCTCTATGCAGACCTCAAAACTCCAGCTACACCATGACATCTGCTATCCTCCCTGGCTGTGTCGGCAGGGAAGCCAGAGCCTGAAACTAAACCAAGTAGCAAGCCAAAAAAAAACCAAAAACCAACTAAACAAAAAGAGGGTATTGTATCAAAATGGCGTGATTGCCAGGCATTGCTCATGTTTAGGTGATGTGACTGTACATTGCCAAATGCTCCAGCAGAGAAAGAAGCTCATGGAAAAGCCCCCTCCCTCATGAGAGAAGGCGCAGGGAGGGCAGTGGGTGCAGCACTGCAAAGCTGAGACAGAAGTAAGTCCCAGGCAGGGCAGGGGTACCAAGCACACTGAGAACTGGGTAGCTGGCAGCTCAGAGGCACAGGAGAGTACCCAAACAGGCTCTTTCTGCCCTTCTTCTGCTCACCCCCTCTAACACTGTCTCCACCCACGGGCGAGCTGCCAGCTGCCCTCCCCTCCTGGCTCCCCTGGGTCCACTAATGCTCTGCAGCCATGGGAATAATGTGATTTGTCAGGAAAGGGACAAATGCTGCAATAACAATGACCACTGAAACTCCAGCAGTGGTGCAGGGTAATTGTCCCTGCAAGACACCCTCAGCAGAGCTAAGCTGGGGAAAGCCTCGTAGCAAAAGACATTATTTGCCTGTCCTTTATTGAAAAATTCAAGAAAACCAAATGTTGCTGTCCCTGGAGACTTCAACAAGGAAACTAAGTGACAGGGAAGATAAATGCTTCCTACTGCCAGTGACATATCCCACGCAGAAACACAGAGAATATTTTCATAACTTTGTGCTTTAAATGCCTTTATTAGAAAAACAAGATTTATGCTTCTGGCTCTGAGGGAGGGCAAGGGAAACTTAAACTGTACAAGTAGTTGTGTACACATGGATGCCTGTATGTGCATATCACATCAGGCAAAAGGAAGGGAAGAGGATTAAAGATAATCTGCCTCTGAATAGAAAGGCCCTCCCTGCTGTTCTAAATTTTCCTGACTTTTGTTCTTGTTAGAGCCTCTAAAGTAAAGTAAAGTTCAATGCAATATCCTATGATCAAAGTCACAGCCTCAAAGAGGAACCAGCCTAGGGTATTTTTTTTATAGTTATATCATAAATAAAGCCACTAGAGGACACAAAAAGTAGGTATGATGCTTCGAGTAGTTGTGTGTATGTGTATGGTAAGCAAAAGCCTAAAAACACTGTCTGTATTAAAAGAAACACACAAAGGATCATTTTCAACAGGGATTAGCCTCTGATGCCAACTTCAGACCAACACAACTACTTTAACTTCACAGTTACCCTTGGACTGGTAAAGAGAAGGGAGTAAGGGTCAATGATATTCACTCTGCCTATTAGTTTGGGCATTAATATTGAGCATAATCACTGCCAAGAAAATGGCTTAAAATAATGAAAAGCACTATCCAAATTCAGTATTCCAAAATAAGTCCCCCTGAAATGTGCAGACCATGCAAAGATGAATGCAGGGAGAGGAATAATTTCATAGAAGGAGGCATTTTTAAATCCCTACTTTAAGATGTTTTATAGAATCAGTAAAAAACACAATAAGGATGGAGCGAACTACTTATCTTTCTAAAAGCTTGCATATGCTTCATGTCTGCCTTTAAATCCTATGGGGTTTCAAGTCTGTTATACCTTTAAAGGTATTTTTTATATCCTTGCAGGCACACAGGAGAAATAGCTGGGTTTCTCTCCCCTCAGCAGCTTGATAAATGAGCATCTGTTAAATGAAAAAAACCCACCTGTAATACAGGGCAGGCTCTCTGTCCTATATTCCAAGAGGCTTCCCACCCACGTTGTGACAAACACACACTTACTGTGTGGTTATCAGGCCAGACTGGAGAAGATGCTGCAGTTTTCAAAAACAAGCCCTTGAGGCAGGCTTGCATGTACTTCAGTGATCTGCTGGCAGAAAGGGGCAGGGAGGAGTGGGGCTCTGTGGGCAGAAAATTGGAGAACAAACAGTGCTCCAGATCAGGTCTCAACTCCCTCTTGGTTTTCATCTGAATATAAATATAATGAATAGCCATTGAAATCTGCAGTAAGTGAGAGTTGCGGTGCCTTCCCCTTTTTTATGGCCATTTACTTTTTCCACATTCAAATGGAGATGGTTCTCCCACCTACTGAATGTCAAATGGTCACACTGTGGACTTTCTCCCAAAGGTGACCTGATCTCAGCTTGGTCCCTGGATGCAGCAAACTCAATTCAGTGAACGTTATAAGACGAATTTTTGTGGTTTTACTTTGCAGGAGATTAAAAAATTTTACACTGTGATTTATATTCAGATGAAAAAACAATGCTGGGTTCTTTGGGGACAGAAAAAATAATGTAGGCCCATATACCAAAGTCAGCAATTGGTATTCCCTGAAAATTTGGCTGTATATGGCTGTGGCTCCTCTCTGCATCAGCCCATAGGCAGAAAAAGACCTGTAAGCAATTTGTTGATTTCCCTGTTCTATATGCATGAAATTATACACTAATCCAGATTCATCCCTGAGTAGAGCTGAATTTGGCCCAAGGTTACCCAAAACTGCACCAAAGCTTTCTGAAAGCCTTGTAAATCAGAGAAAACTGTTCTTCAAACCAGGGCTGGCTTCTAAGCAGACAATGAAACCAGAAAATGAGGCAGTTTCACATTTAATTATGAAATCAATCTACCCTCTTCGTAGTTTCATCCTCCCTCTTCATAGTTGCTGGACAACAAATCTCAGAGCACCCACTTGCTAACTTGTCAATTGTACACTGTTGCCATAAGCAAATTCCAGTCAATGTGGTTTTTTTACCTCTCCATAATCTTTGTAGATCAAAACGTTCAGCTCAGGCATATTGAGCAGCCTGTAACATCTACTACAGGATAAAGTGAAGACTAAGATGAAAATGCAAGGACTTACTGACTCTAATTCTGCAAAGGAACCAAGGTACCTATTCCTAAAACTGGAGGGCAACTTGACCCTCCCATCCTGTATTTCTGCAGAGAAGCTTCAGAAAACTTCTGCCATTGCTCACTGAACCATTGCCCATTCTGTCATTGCTCAACTGAACCAGCACTTTCCTTTGGGGGTCTTGGACAAATCCCCAGTTGCTGGTTTTCAATAGCAGAAACCAAAAGTGAGTCTGGCTTAAGGAACTGTAGAAACAGATTTGATTCCCTGTAACTATGCACAGAATTAGGATTTCATTTGGTGTAGTTAGAATTCCTTCCATTTGCTTCATGAAAACTGTAAGGACACTGATCTCTGGCACATCTTCATTTCAAGTTAGAAGATATTATACCTCTAAACACAGTCATATATTACATTCATGCACGTGCTCCTCTATTGAGACACAAATCTCTGTCTGATGCAAATATGCTTTCTCTTTAAGGTTTCTTCCAGAACTTATCAGGTTGCTATTACTTACACTTTTTTCCCTGCTAAGATTTGGAACTGTTCACAGACAGATCAATCCAGAGATAAAGGAAAAGAGATTAAATGTGATTTCTTTTTCCAAGGAGTAAAGTCTGTATGAATAATATAATGTACCTCAGACTTTTGGTGACCAAAAGAATTATACAGCTTGTATAGCAGCATGAAGATAAAATTAATTGGGTCTCTTTGCATGGTATCTGTTACGAAAGCAGTTAAAATAGTTTTGTGTATTTTGGATGAGTTGAAGAAATGTCACTTTCATGATTCTTTTTCCCCTCTCCTTTCAATCAGTGTCCTTTTATTTTCATTTTCATACACCTGCTAAGTGTATCCTGCTGTATTCACAGTTCAGCATGATGGGTTTCATATTTAGTGGAAAATGAACAATTCGTACCCTGAAGATTCCAATTATTCGGCTCCCTCAGAGAGTCATCCTTGGAGTACCAATGAGGAAATGAAAAGTGAAGCCAGGGAAAAAAGAGAAAGTATTGGGTTGAAGTGTTGTTTCAGGGGAAGGGGTTACTTGAAATCAGCAGCTTGACAACCAAAAAGAAACAAACTAAGAGCAAAAGGTTGTTGAAGGGGATCTGCAATTTCACACATTTGCATCATTATCAGGACAGATTTATTGCAGTTCTAATTCTGCCAGATATGCTTGAAGAGAAAAAATAATATTGAAGGGAGGTCGTGCTTCTCCTCCACACTGAACAAATGACTGTGTTCTTTCAGAAGAATATCAGAAAACCTGCAATGTCATGCTTCTTTGTCCTTGTGATCTTTTGGTGAGGAATATAAATTTAACTCTGTGTCTACAAGGGAAGGACTTCATCCCTTGTAGCAACTCAATCCAACTCTTAAGGGATTTTTTAAATCTTAAGTGCATTTGTTAAACCACAGTCAGATACAAACCTGGCCACAGGGTGTGCCCAGATCCTATGGGACACTTAATTCCCACTCACAGATCTAGAGACATTGAAATGTTAATTGCAGGACTGTGGGAGGCTCTGCATTCCTGGGCTTTCTGCCAATGGTTCATCAGAAGTGAGATATCAGATGTTCAGATTTGCTGCATAAAGAGTTAAGGGCAGAGTGCTCTTACTTGGAAAGCTTGGACTCAGAGTTTGATGAACTGATTAACCTCTCCAAGGTTCACAGAATCCACAATTTCCTTTCCTCTTTCAAACATACTCTCCTCCTGGATTCAGATGTCTTCAGATTCAGGATAGATAGTCCAAGGCACAACCCGGTGCCACCTGTATGTCAGGTGTGTACAGAGCACTGTCTATTCTCAATTACACCACACTAGCACTTCCAGATGAGCAGACTGGCAGCTTTGGGTTATGGGTGAAGCAAAAGGGAGGAAACAAACCAGTTGACATGAGATAAAAAGGACCATGCAGTATCCCAGACAAGGAAAGTTTAGGTTCTGTAGAAATCCCACTGGTGTATTTTCCAGGCCTTGCATCAAATCCCCATTTCTACCTACTAGAGTCTCAAACAGAACCAGAAACAAAACTGTCAAGACACCACAAGACAAGTTATTTTTATAATTACATCAGTGTATGTGAAACACAGAACAAAGTGAACTCTTATTTAGGAAATATAGTTCCACGAAAATGGTTCCTCAAAGCCACTTTTTCCTATTCAAATGAATGTATGGTGAGCTTTGGGATCTTTGTAACACTCTTCTGATCCTGTAAGTTACCTAGAATTCCTCTACATCTACAAGGACAACACCATAGGAGTAAAATGAGGAGAGACAGGAGGGAAAGAGTCAGATGTTTAAGTTCTCGTCTGGCCACTCACCCGATAACAAAATCCCGTGTACTCTCTAACCAGGACAGTTCTCTTTCTAAAACCCCACAGTGCAGAGGTGCAATCAACTTGAGAAAATAGATTATGACCTGCCATTTCCAATTCACAGTTTCTCATGCAGGTAGGTAGGAAAATTTTGCAGTTATGGTATCCACTAAACACATGGTCATCATTGTCTTTGTCACATTATTCAAGTAACGGGAGCATTGATGGTTCGCAAACAACAACAAAGAAGATTGCAATGACAATTGTTGTGTAGAAAAAAATCTGCTTCCTTCTGGAAGGGTTATTATGTGAATTACTTGGTTTGGTCTTGTTTCACTGTAATAACCTGGTGGGAGAGAGGGAGGGGGAAGTGTAATGAAAAAGAAAGAAATTTGAGAGCAAACAGCCAATGGTCTGAAATGTACGTTTGGACAAAGGTATCATGCAAGGGAACAGAGTGTACTTACAGCCCACTGAGGCCTGTCTTTTACTACAATAACAGGGACATCATTTACTAAACAAACACCAGCTGCCTATAGATCTCTGACACCTGGCCATTTAGGCGGTTCAAAAAACCTTCATCAAACACAGCCATCTATTCAAAGGAAAAAGTAGAGCTTTCAACTCTAAGAATCAAGAGGAAAAAATAATACAGCTTGTTCCTCTCAAAGATATGGGAAACAATTTTTGGACAAGCATTTATTTTCTTCCTGGGCATACTATGTCAATCAGTCAGAGCTCTGTGCAGCAGGGAAGGGAATACATCTCTTCTTTCACCTAGGAAAGAGGATGGCTGTTTTGAAAATAAGCACACACGGGTACACTTCCTCAGTTTCCTCAACAGACAGTCCAACACTGACTCTCCAGGAAGCTTTCCTTTGGGTGAAAAGCTGCATGGAAAAACCATAAAACGTTTGAATACATATTTTTGCTTGCTTGGTTTTCCATTCTTACCCATGCATATTCATTTCCTATGCAACGTGCATGAGTGAGCAGTTCTGTAGCACAACTGAAAGCAAGCAATTGCTCAGGGCAGTTCAAAGTCCAGGCTTGCAGGATGGAATTGCTGCATTTGAGCTGCTGGAAAGCCTCCCTGCCAGCCAGATGGGCCATCTGTGATTATCAGCGTTTGTCCCAAAGCACTCATAGCAAAAGCACCAGAACCACATCTTCAATATTTCACAGTGAAATAGATAATCACAGCAAGTCAAAAGAACTAGAAATTACCTCCTTCTCTCTTTCTCTTTCCAGAGCTGCCTTGATGGCAACATCTACTGGGAGAAGAGCTGCCAGAGTCTGTAATCCCCTCCACCCAAAATTACAACATGCCATCCACATAGAGGTTGATTGTTTTTTAAAGAAACTTTGTGCTGAGTGGATGGAAGAGTTGTGAACCACACTGTGTGATCTGGGAGCACACTCCACACCCGCCAGTGTAAATGGAGTGCCAAGGTCTCTGCAGCCACTCATCATCACCCTGTAAATCTGCACCTGCTTTCCAGAGCCCCTATTTATTTGAGAAGGAGGTCCTAAAGTTTCTGGTTGCATCTGCTTAAGGTTCCACTGGAGAGCAACCTTGAAAGAGAAGAGCATCACAGTTTAAACAATAACAGGAGGACATTTGTCCTCTGACTTATTCTCTTCCGCTTTGCTAAATTTGACTACTTTTGTTTGCCAAAAACTTGCTCCCCTTTTGACCATAGATCTTCCCACAACTCCCAATAAGGTCATTGACCTGTCTTTGCAATCACGTTGTATTTCCAAACTACTGCACTGCCACAAATACAGCAATGTTTTGGGTGTTTACAGACCTTTAATGCTACAACCCAACCTGCACAAGGACAGGTAAATCCAGGCAGAACACTAGGAACTGGTGTAAGACCTGCATTCTTTCTTCCCTGAGTCCTGGGAATCACTGAAAACAGTCACAGTCCTTCAGTCTGCAGGCAAGTTCCACTCAATTTGAATCATGCTATAACATGTACCCAGTGAGTTTTTAAAGCTTGTCAGTGCAAACCTGACCACTTCTCCACGCAACGTACTCAGTGCTTAATTATTTATCTAATTTGAAAGATTTTCAGGAGATCTGCCTGAATCTCCTTTCCTTTAATCTCAGCCCATTCAGCCTTGCCCTGTGAGAACACAGAAAGATGTCTGATCCCTTCTTTATATAGATTTTTTCATCTGTTCAAATACAAGTATCGTACATCAGCATTGGCATGAAAATTAATGAACATAGTTGAATTTTTAAAATCTGCTAAATATAAGCAGTTCCTAATGATAAAATGCCATAGTTGTAAGTATAAAATTTTATGCTATTCGAGCAAAAATTTTATGTCCAAAGATAAGTGCTTAAGGTATGAGACCCATGGGACCCATATCACCCACATAATCTTATCATCTCTTCATTTCAGACTTATATTGCAAGGGACAGAAATATACAGGACATGCTGAGGTTTAAGAACAGTCAAGTGCAAGTGCCACAAGCTACACACCAATGTAAGGTAAGCAGAAAAAAGCAGGATGATTTCTCGCTTTAGACAGCCATCTGTAATGCACACGCAATTCACATTTTGAGAGAACGGCCATGTGAACCATCAAACAGAAGATTAAAAATCCACAAACTATTGTTTGGAGGTGATGCTGGCAATTGTGTTGGAGGTTACATAGCACAGCTACAATAACCGGCAATACATTTGTTTCACGAACAACTATCATGGGAGATAGTAGCTCCTTTTAATATTACACTCTGAGCTTATATCCAGCATCCCTGTCTCAGACTGTGTATTCTCCAGTGCAAGTAATGTTTCCTGCAGGTTATTCTACCCAGCCAGTCATAAGCACAACTATGGTCTTGACAGCAGTTCCTGAAATATTAAAATAACTCCTGTGAACCTTACCTTACTCTGTAACCTGAACTCGATACTCAGCTTAAACTGCAGACAGATGTAACGATTTCCCTTTGTGCATTTTCCTTTCCCTTTACCTAGTTCATTTTGTCAGGTTAAAAACTTGATGAGCCTCAGACGATGAAGCTGTGTGGCAGTGAAAGGCCAGGCACCTTCAAAGAAGCAGCTCTGCTGCACAGGCTCATTTTCAGCCTGCTTGTTCTCCACCTATTCTCTCACTCAGCTCACAATTGGGATGTTCAAAGTAAAAGCAAAGCCAAGACTCCAAGCCATTTCATAAGGTCTCAGGCCAAAAGCTTGACATATCTCTGTGTCATCTTGTGACTGAGCAGAATTCTTTAATTTCATGTGCCTGGAGGTCTAATAGACGATGTCACATGGTTGTCTGTCTTCTGCAAAATTCTTTTAAAACTGGACTTTCTTTTACTGACTAAACTTCTTTCTGGCTCCAATCACCAGCAACAGTCCAATTCCTCTCTTCGTGCCTGGAATCTTCCCTCACAAAACTCTTTGCTGGAGATGTGGTTGAAAATGACAGTCATTTATCTGATGTCACTTCATCTGGGAGTTCTGTACCTTCACCTGTCAAAACTAAGCCTCTTTACTATGGTCCCTTTGGAAACTTTCTGATGCTGCTCTGAGGCTCTCCTTTCACTCACAGCACCTCCAAGGACAGCTGAGACCTGTGGGCACAGGCAGCCCACCAGCCCCTCAGTACCTACTGTCCCCTAATGGTGCTGGACACAGCCCAGCTGCACTCAGGGATGCTGAGCATATTCCAGTCTGCTGCTGCCCCAGCTGACTTTTGCTGTTTGTTTCTGCAATGCATATACACACAGAAGAAAAGTCCTTTTATCCAACTTCAAGCATTTCATCTTCTCCCCAGACCCACACCAGCCTTCACCCCACCAGTACTGTCTTTTTAAAATAAACTTCAAAGACTCACCCTTGCTCTCCCATGACCCCTGTCACGGCCAGCCTTTCCATCTGGTACCTTTCTGGCTGTCCAGTCCCATCAAGAAGCCCTTGCTCATGCACATTCACTTGCCAAAAAAATGAAGGAGTGAATACATAAACGATGTAAAGAAATTTGGACAGACAGAAGACTGTCCTCTGTCCTCTGATGTTTTTCAGTGGGCACCTAACTTTTCCCTACAGTAAAACAGTCTGAGGTAAAACAGGGCAGTTTTAAGAATAGAGAAGATGCTGAAGGGCTAAGGTGTGAGATTACTAGTGACAGAGAAAGATAATGTTTCCTTTCCATCGAGACTAATTTCTGTAACTACGGATTGCTGAAGAATATAATTCTTTAATGGCAGGGATAGAAATGATGTGAAAGCTAGAGACTTTGGCAGAGCTATTTTGCCTTAATTTATTTAGAAGTATAAAGAAATCAGAAAGCCATCCACTGGAGGCTAGTAACCAGGACACATTGAAAGGTAAATAATCATGGCTGGGGAATACTGACATATCTGATCTCCTGAAATTACTCATTTGGAGGCATTTTAGTTTCTTTGTTTATTTTATAAAGTGTAGGTGGATCAAGGACACATGTAGTCAGAAATTAAATTGAACAGAAAAAAAATTATTTTACAAGTTTTTATTCAAAGCCACTCACATGAGCCCCATCCAGAAGGCAGGGCAGACCTCTGTGTAAGGAGTTAAGATGATGGGAGGGCTGACAAAAATTGGAATATAGCCTAAGCAATTAGTAGACTGTCAGTAATTGGAATTAAGTAATCAACTTCAGCTGCTACAAAAATGTACTGTGGAGAACACTCTTCCATTGCCAAGAAGATGAATGGGATAACTCTATGGCTTTTCCATCTCTAGCTGCTGCGATTTGATGGCAGAATAATCCACAGGCAATTGAATGCCTGCAATTCAACAATGAAATACCAAGATCAATATTTAATTCACAACTCTCTTACCTTTTTTAAAATCCACTTTAGGCATATTAATACTCTGAAGACATTAAGAAGCTTTTATTCTTGGGTGAGTGCATCTGAGGCAGAACACTGCCTGTGTGGTCTCAGGTTGTGGTATATTGACTCATGCTTTTTGTTTTGCATATATATTGTGATAAGCAGTCATTAAAATCACAATAAGAAAGAGAACAAATGAGCATTTAATGCTGTGTCCCACCCTGAACTTCACTACAGAGTCCTATGTCACTCTGGCTCAGCCACTCCCGAGCTGCCTGCCTGCTGAACAAATGGCACAGCAGCACTTGCCCACCTTGCAGGCACGCTGCAGGGCTGAGTGAAAGTAAAACTACAGCTGTTCCTGGCAAAGGGACTGAGGGAGAGAGAAGAGGGGCAAGACCCAGACATAAACTGGTATTCCCAAGCACATGAGGCTTCTTGGGCAGCATGCATGTCAGTAGGCCACCTTCAGCCTGTGGGGCCACAGCACACCATGCTGCAGATGCAGTTTTGTTCATTGGCAGGTGCTGCAGAACCACATGCTGTTTCTCTCAAAGGCAGGTCCTAAGACTGCCAGTGCCCTTGGGGAAGTCTGAGGAAACCTGCATTTTCACCTGTGCCAAGCAGACATGCTCCTTGCTGCCACCACTCTTAGGAGCATCCCAGCACTGTGTCCCTGCCTGCATCAGTCAATGCCGTGCAAACACACAGTGGGGTTATCACGCCAAACAGCAGCTTGTCCTACTCACATCTTGGCTGTACATCTGTCTGTAGCACTGCCTACCTACCTGCTAGGGATGTGCAGAGAAAACTATTCCACTTCTGTACATGTTGCTTCCCAAGCTGACTTCCTGAAAAGGATGTACAACACAAATTTATGGGCTTGGGAAGCGGCACTCACAGTGCTGTGCACACCCCGCATACTCAGCTCCTCTCATGATGGTGCTAAGACAGCTCCTGGGGCAGCCTGCCCAGCACAACACAGCCAGGCCCCTGCCTCATTCCCAGATAACAGCCAGCAAGAAACAAAAATAAGTTCATGACCCAGCTTAAGACAACAGAGCTCGCAGCCAGGCGCCAAGCTGAGGCACCAGGAGCCTGTAATCGAAACATGCCTTGTGAAGAGAGGCACACATGAAATACTAATTTTCTACGTTGCCCACACTAGCAGAGTAATAAAAAGTTCATCCTCACGGCCTGCTCTGGCCCCTGTTAATGATTGTATCACTGTTCCTGAGGTTTGGGGGAGGAACAGAGAGTAACAGACAGGAAAAATCCTCCTTTGGAAATGACAGCCTTAATGGAGCTTATCTGTACCAAGAGTAATTCAATCCAAAAATCTGAAGGGGAGGGTTGCAGCAGTCCGTTAAGTAAACATTCTCTAGCCAAAAAAAAATTCTAACTTCACAATTCTAACACAAATTAGACCTTTGCCTTTTTTTTCTCCCCCTGCTTTCTCCCTTTTGTCTTTATAACTTTCTCTCCCACTCACCCTCACTTCTGAAGTGAAAGGCCTTGCAGTAAGGCCAGGGTTTTGCCCGAAGAAAGCCACCTCGTCAGTTGTGGATTTCACAATGAAGATGTATTTGAACGTGTTAACTGGTGCACGGCTTATAACATTTCAATTAGCCCACACGAAGGCCCAGTGTTCCTGTCATAAAGCTGTAGTATCTGTCTCTCCCCCAGGGTCTCAGCAGAGAATGCAATCTGACTTCACTTCCTGCATGTTAATACAGCAAGTTCTTTAATTACTTTTATAGCAAGGATGTGTCGCAGTTTTCTGAGTTTGCAGATTTTCCCCAGTGCTGCAGAAAGATGAACAACCCCTATCATTGGATAAGAGAAGTGTAGGCAGAAAGATGATCCAGGTCTCTAAAGTCCCATGATTAGGCTGGACAGTTTTTAAGAAATTCAGCTCTTTAAGTAACTGCTGGCAAAAGGAGCTGATCGCCTTAGCTGGGAGGCAGCAAAATAAAGCCCTATCTGTCCACTGCACATTTCCAAGGACCTAGAAGTACTAAAGGAAACTGTGAAGTACTGAATTTTTTTGGTTTTGAGATGCAAAAGCAGCTGCTGCTGAGCATCACAGATGAGGCAGATCACACATACAGCATGATGCCCTGCAGATTTTGAGTATCTTGGTATTTCTGGTTGCAGTCAGTCAAAATTTATCTTCCTGCTTCAATAACTTTTCTGGTTGGAATTTGTGTTGGCACAGTCAATAAAACCTATAAGAAACACTGCATCTATAGCAAAATATAGAAGCATTATTGATTTCTTGGAGGGCAGGTTCCTTTTGGGATAAACTCACACCAAAAAGAAACAAGCAGTCTCAGCACATACCTTGAAGCGCTCAGCAAAGGGCACCCTCTGTGCCCGGCTGCTCTCATGAGATAAGGCATTTGCATACGTGACAGCCAGGTACTTGTCACTACAAGAGGATTCATAATGGAGTTTCAGGGGATTATAAACTGTAATAACCTCGTAACCGAGAATTTCAGTGTAATCTGTACAAAACAAAGCATCACATAATGTTAGAGGAATGGCCTTGTTTTCATTAAAAGACAGGGAGCATTGGAAGAAATATGGTTTGCTTGACACCATCCAGTTAACGCAGTCAGGGAAAATCTCTCATCTCGTAGGATTCAAGAGCTAAAGGTACTGGTACATCACTCTTCATGAAGTCAACAAGTGCATGTGTGGGAGCAGGATGGGACAGGAAAATGCCAAAAAGAAGCTACAAAAAGCTTGGCCTCCCTGAAGGATGCTCTGAAGTGCTTTTGCTTCAACGTGGCACCCCACCTCGTTCGTGACAAGCATCCTGAGGGAGAAGGACAGCCCTGGGGGATGTAGAATGCACTCCCCCTCTCCTTCTGACTTACTGCTCAACTACCTTTTCCTTCCACCTGTATCAGACACAGTACTGCCAAGAGAAACAAACCAACTGAACCTTCTCACTTTGGTCACTTGGGGGAGTGAAAGAAATGGGAAATTAAAAAGGATTTCTGTTCAAGGACTTCTGTGATTTTTATGAGATTGTCCTGACATGTCTAAGTCAGTTTCAGGCTTCTGCCTAGAGCACTGAAGGTTAGAAATCACAAATACCAACAGCAGTCCAGCAGCTGTGGGTCTAAGAGGACCCCAAAATGCTGCAAAACCTGTGAGCTCGCTGGGAAAGCCAGTCATGTTCCAGCTCTCTTTTACCCCACAGATCCCATTCCTTTGCCAGATCATGGGAACCACCCTCCCAGCCCATGGCTATCCAAGAGCAAATGAGTTGCAGTGAAGGGCTGACTGTCTCAGGTAGCTCAGGGATGCTTTTGTCCCAGTGGCAGCAGCATGAAAAGTTCCCTCCATTTACAAGACATTTAGGAAACAGGGGGATAAAAAGCATGTAATGATTATCATTCAGATATGCCCTACGTCTGTGAGTTTTTCAACATTTTCTCCAGCAAAGGAAAATCAGGAACTTATTCTTCAACATGAAAGTAAAGTTTTGAGAGGGCAGCTGCTCTAGTTATTAGTGGGACATGATAACCTGGCATCTTTCCAGCACCTATGTTTTCACGAAGAAAAACCCAAAATGGCTCTGTAAGAAAAAAATCATTAAATAAGCCTACTTAATTGCTTGCCTACACAAACATACAGGCATATAGACACATGTAAGGGCAGAAAATATTTGGAAACCTAAGAGTAACTGTCTTGCACAGAAGGGAAAAAAAATAGTAGCTTGAAAAAAGGACCACTTTTGAACTGAGAACACTGAATAAAGTCACCATTCAGTCATGTCACTCATCCAATGGCTCTTATTGCTCTTAGGTTTTTAGCTCCACAGAATGGCAATGCAGAACCAAAGCCTGATCTCAAAACAAAGCCTCTCACCAGCATATATCTGCACTGGGGTTCCTAGAGTTTTGTTACTGTCACAGTGTATGTTATCTACATTTATCTATTCATATAGAAAATCCTTGGCATTATTAAGCATAACAAAGCCTAGGCCTGCAGCCTGTCTGCTAACCCAAATATTCCAAAACAGATTCCTGTAGCCAGTCCACACGATCACATCTAAAGATATACAAATTCAAGGTCTACATCCATACTTCAGCAGTTCCGCCTCAAGTTCTACAGCCACTTTACTAGTTACTTAAAACAACTTCATATTCCTCAGTGGGAAACAAGCTCAGCAAACACAGGAATACAGA
This sequence comes from Dasyornis broadbenti, assembly GCA_013397935.1. Taxonomy (NCBI): domain Eukaryota; kingdom Metazoa; phylum Chordata; class Aves; order Passeriformes; family Dasyornithidae; genus Dasyornis; species Dasyornis broadbenti. The sequence goes on along the minus strand of VZRN01003035.1, from coordinate 1,187,177 downwards.
ACTTTCTTTCTATTCACATTAAACTGTAGGGGTTTAAAAAATATATTTACACAAGACTTCATTTAGCAGGATTTCAAAGACTCTCTGAAGGCAAATAAACAGAGGGGCCCAGAGGAGACAGCAGCCACCGGCCTCTGAGCCTCAGCGCAGACCTGTGAGCACCAGGAGAGCAGACAGCTTCTCTGCAAAGCTCTTTGTGAGCCCCTAAATCTCAAACACTCCCACCAGAGGTCAAGTGGGAAAGCCCAGCAATTCCTCCCACTGTGACAAGTCTGCTCCAGTGTTCCTCTCCCACGAAGCCGTCTCTTAGGCAGCCAGCATTCAGGCAGCACAGAGATCTTTAGCTCCAAACCAGCTCTCCGTTTCACCAGCTGCCCTAGCAGTTCCTTGTAGAAGCTCCTGAAAAAACAGCTGAAAGCTCTGATCCCCCTTGCTCTGTTTATTTAAGGCAGCCCAAAGAAAGTGGCAGTAGCTGGGGGGATGAGCAAGCTTTTCCCACGTCACAGAAACTGCCTGGCTCCCCTGGTTCATGGAGCAGTGCACCCTGTCTGCTTCCCCAAGCCTTGCTTCCAAGGTGCTCCAGGGACATTGTTTTCTCCATGGAGTAGCCCAGGCTTATCTTGCCCTGCATTTCTGCACGCTGATGCTCAACTCCCCCTGAGCTGTTCTTTGCATTTTATTCGAGCCTGATGATTTCCAGTGCAGGCTGCCAACCTCAGGATGAGATTAAGTCTTTCCATGTCTTAAGCCCAGCCTATATGCACATCTCCAGCTATTCTTTGTTATCAGACTCTCAGATACCTTCAAATGAAGGGGAGCAAACAAGCCACACACAGAAATGCCTACACAGGGAAGTGAAAAGAAACATTTCCAGGTACTGATGTGGTGCACAAAGCTGGGAGAGAATGGAGGAAGGCAGTGTCCATCCTACTGAGATTGTAAGATCAACTTAAGAAATGTAAATAAATGCAGTTATTCCCCCCAAAATTAGATTCAAATGAAGACAGCTTAGAAATGGCAAAGACCCTGGAGGTTAGTTTTGCAATCTGCACTTGCACTTCCTCTACTATACATATTTTTTTTTCCCTTGGATTTAATTAGCTGCAGTGGACCCTAAAAAGTGTCTCAGAAATTCCTGACATACTCTGGACTCTTTCCAGTCATTAGAGGAGCCTGCCTTCATCTGCCTTCATTATGAATTGATCTGAGTATGACTGTGAATGTAAACATCATTGTAACTGCACCCCGAGTCCACAGCTAGTCAGCAAGATAAAAGAAAATTCTCCCTTTTACAAACTGCTGGTTTATCCCAAAGAAACATGCACATTCCTTCTGCTGAAAACTCTCAGTTCATGTTTTTTTCCCCCCAATATTAAGCATACATATATACCGTAATGTTGTTTTAGTATGTAATATATTACATTTGGCCTTTTACGTACAGGAGAACAGAATGGGCCATTTGTAATTAGAAAAGGCATTCTCTGTTTGACTGTATCTTATCTCTACTCTCTCTTCTGTCTCCTGCTTGGAAAAACAGACATCACAGTGGTTGGTCAAAGCAACATTTTTTTCCACTGGAACATGACCAAACCCATACTGAAATTGCAGAAACCAACTAAATGTCTCTGATTTTCAGATTAAATAAGAGAACCCTGTCTCCTGACTAGAGAGGGTCAGCAAAAACAAGCAGCAGAAAAGGGAAAATGTTTGCACAGAAAATGTATGGGGATTGTAAAAGACCAAATGCTGGGTACCCACTACAGTTATCTGATATTGTCAACTGAACACCACAACTGTGTTGGTTCTACCGAGAAACAATGCTTCAAAAGACCAGTTGATGTTAGCAGAAGCACTTTATAAACTAAGTTATAAAATTAGCATAGAGTCTTTAACGGGCTCTCAGTAAAACTGTCTTCATTTTCTATAATCCAATCTGCCATTCACTGTGATACCTTGAGGACTATAAAATTGATAAAATAGAATTTCTTAGCCTAAATTGTAGTGTAAAAGCTTTAATGGTGTTCATGGAGACGGGCCAACTGTGGAACCAGACACCAAACTCCAGCATGCCCAGTTAATACTTGACCCATCTGCAAATCACAGGGGGAATATGCAACTCCACTGCAGAAGAAGAATCAGAGCCAGAATAAATGCATGGAGCAAGTCCTCAGGTTGGATCAGGCTTTTCTGAAGAGAAGATGCATTTTGATGGAAATAATGGGAGCTGTGGTGAAAAGCAACTGTGTACATAGGCTCCATCAGGAAGAAAACCAGTGCTTATCCATCAGCTGGGAGGCTCTGTAGTTTTAAAGCCCTGGGGACAGCAGAGGTCTTCTCCATGAGGACTTCCCACACAGATTCGTCTCTCCAGGGAAATCTAGCAGAAGGCAAAGGCAGGAAATACAGTAAAACCCTTCCTATTTTCTTTATTTCTGACTTTAATTTCATAACATAGCAACAGCAGTCCTGTCATTTTGTCCATTGTAGCCAGGCAAGCATAGGTAATTTACTGCTTGGTTTAACTTGGTAAATAAGTGCTAAACTACCAGGACAAGAGACGCTTAATAAATCCACAGAAGAAATTAAAATAATTCATACTGAGGATGCAAAGGCAGCCAAAAAGAGTTACGGTTCCTTGTGTGAGCACCCCTGCTCTGCAGCACTGGTCTTGCTGGCATCCTACCACACCGAGTACTTCTTTCATTGTCTCCACACCATCACAACCTCACCCCTGCCTTGCCCATCCCCTCCTCTATGGGAAGCACTCCTGTCATATGCCAGATACTGCACTTTCCAGCCCCACGTGGGAGGAGGCAGACATGCTGAGAGTGGCCCCCCTGCACCCTCTCAGCTCTCCCTCAGGAGTGTCCCACTGTGACGATGAAGCTTTGAAAGATTATTTGCTCATCTGTGTCCTGCATGGATGAGAAAAACCTGCAGCATAACATCCTGGCATTGGCGCTTTGGTGGGGTGCCCATTCCCAGGGCCTGGGGCCTGCCAGCACCAGGCTGTCCCTGGCACCCATCCGCAGACACGAGCCTTTTACCAGCAGCAAAGCAAATCGGGATGTTTTCATAGAAGGAAGGGTATAAAGCTCTGGGTTGTGTAGGGGAGCAAAGCTTTCCTCTATTAAAACTGGCATACATGAAGCCTGTGGCAGCCACCTCGATGCAGAGCAGCAATGCTTCCCGTGAGGGAGGCGCGCTCCCTGGCCTGCCCTCAGACCCCACACAGTTCCCTGAGCCTCCAGGGGCAGCAGGGACTCCATCTGCCACTCGCACATAACAGAAAACACCATTTAGCTGACTGCAGCCCATGGAGACACTGAGGGGATTTGGATTCAAGAGGTCCCAGTCCTTGGATTCACAGAGACCAGGCACTTGAGCAGGGCTGTGTCTCTGTATGAGATCTCTGCTAAGAGGCCAGTCCTGGCCCCCATCTAGATAACCCCAAATACTGACTGGCCACTAGTGAAGCCCTGATGTGCTCCTGCATCATAGGATGCAGTGTGCAGGCAAGCAAAGTGTAACAAATTGTAAATGCCAGTAATGGTTTATCACCAGACCTTCCCCCTGAAAAGAAAGGCCATGACAAAAAGTCATTGCTGAATGCAAGGGGATATTTTGGGTGCACTGTGTCACACAAAAAATTTATTTAGATTTGTAAGCAAGGCTGATTGAAATAAGAGCTCCTTCTATCTGAAGCTCAGGTTCAGAATCTTTCCTGGGCAAAAAGAGAGCATATCAGGGAGAAAGAGCATTTTTGCTATTCATAATTTCACAGTTAAGAGGAATGGATTTACATGGATGGATGGCTAGATGGATGGATGGGTGGATAGATAGATACAGACAGACATGTATTATTTATTGTCTTATTATGTTATAATATATACAACTACTTTTTAAACATGACGGTCATTCTTACAACCACAAGCTTGTTTAGATGTCTCTTAAATAAGAAACAAAGAGCCTTTCCCTCCCCTCCCCCAAAAAAAAAAAAGTCTCACAGTTCACATCTGAACCAGAAATGACATGGGAAAATGTCTTTTTGGGCAAACTCAGCTTTCTTTGAGGTGTCTGTAACTCTGAATCCAAATCCCTAGTCTTAATTGGTTAGACACCTGATTTTTCTTCCTTCTAAGGATTATTTTAAAATTCAGTATAAAGACATCAGATCTGCAGTGCTGTCATTATAAACTTAAGCTAGCGAGACACCAGAACAAGAAAAGTTAACATAACTTTGGCTTAATGCTTTGTATTTGCCATTTATTTTTCTGATTCACATTAATAAATGAGACAGATGCAAGCATCTTATTTCTAAAAAGTGTCTTGCTGATAACTGCAACAGCCTTATTGTATTTTACTAAACAAACTGATTAAAACGTAAAATTGCTGGGGCTAAAATTTTATATGTGAGCTTTTATTTTAATTTTTCTGTACTGAAACTCATCTTTGTAGAGGTAATTCAGCAATCCTGTAGCTCAAAAGATGCATTATCTTAAAAAATGGATCTTTATTAAAGATTTATCGATCTGCACTCTACATAAAAATAAATAAATCCTTTCAACCATCATTAAATGGTAGGTTAGTGAGTCTCCAAGCCCATTATACATTTTCTGACCATTCTCTTGGGCAGATTTGCAAGTAAGAAAAGAAGTTTACCAACAGAGATGAGCTACCTACAGCTTTACAAACCAGGGAGCCTGATCTTGTAAACACAGCTGATGTGAACAGTCATGTTGGCCTGAGTTGGAAGAATAAGATGGAAACAGAATATTCTCCTGTGCAGAGGCTTGGAAGAACAAACCAAAGGGGAAGAAAGGGGTTGTTCAAGTGCACAGCCAAGGGATCCTAAGTCAGAGAGTCTTTCCCAGACCATGGGCATGGGTGATCACATCGCTCTGCTGCTGAACAGGGAAGTGAGCAGGATGATCAGAGGAGCTCCCACAAGCAGGGTGAGGGATTAAGTTCTGCGTATTTATGCCACCAGCAAACTGCAGTGATGCAGAACGGGGTATTCTGCGTTTCTGCTGCTATGACTGTTGGCAGAGCTTGGCTGTTTCACTTGCCCTGTGTCCAGCTCTCTGCATGGCCACCACCCACTCCATGTTTGTCCAGTACTCCAGTTTCTGAAGGCAGGCATTTGAATACTGCAGTAGATGAAATACATCTGTCTCTCCAGAAATACCCTCTAAAGCAGAGAGAAATCTATTTTTCACTTTGGATTTGGTGGTACTCGGATAATTTACTGCTTCCAGATCTACTAGATATGAAAGAGTGTTTGAGTAATTTTACTGTTGTATAAAATTGACAGCTGATCCAGAGCAAAGGCAGAGCATGCTAAGGTAGAAATGCTCCTTCTTCAGATGTTTAGTGCCACAGCTCAATTTTGCTGTCTTAATGATTTTAAAAGGGCCTTACCTCTGGGCAATGTTTGGTCTTAAGGTCCAAAATCTGCAAAAAATTGCATACTTGCTTTAATTTATGCAGTCTAGGTGAAATCCTAGCTGGCCATAAGATGCCAAGATCTTATCTTCCAAAGACTTTCTTTAACTTCCAAAGACTTTCTTTCTTTAATAGTCAATAGTCAGCCAGTAGAGCAGAGCATATGCAGGATCAGCCCATAACTTGGATTGCTCCTTTCCCTCCTTGCTAGAAGGAGGCAGAGAGGTATGTGTTTTCCAAAGCAGATACAGGGAAAGCTGTAATTGGAGCAGCCTAAATGTTTACACCAATGAAACACTGCACGTCCTTGTTAAAGGCCATATTTTATAATTAAGCTCTCACTGATGTTAGGAGACCTTGGACAGTAACACACTTGTTATATTAGTGCCTGAAAGCACATTGTAAAGAAACTTATTTCTCCATTAGTGTCAGAAGTAGCAATCTGAATATAGGCACTTACACTCACTGGAAGCAGTGGGGGGTTTTTACTCTTTTTTTATAGCATATATATATGTGTGTGTGTGTGTGTGTGTGTGCATACATACACACACAGAACCCTGTCCTTTCCTTTGCCCACTGGACAATATGATACACAGACAGCATCCAAAGAAGGTCTATGAAGATGGTGAAGGGCCCTGTGGGGAAGCCTCATGGGGTGCTGCTGAGGTCCCTTGACTTATTCAGCCTGGAGAAGAGGAGACTGAGGGGAGACTTTATCACAGTCTGCATCTTCCTCATGAGGGGAAGTGGAAGGGCAGACACTGATCTTTTCTCTGGTGACCTGTAATAAATTCAAGGAAATGGCATGAAGCTGTGCCAGGAGAGGATCTAGTTACATATTAGGTTAGATATTACAAAAAGATTCTTTACCCAGAGGGTGGTTGGGCACTGAACAGACTCCCCAGGGCAGTGGTGACAGCACCAGTGTGACAGAGTTCAAGAAGCACTTGAACAATACTCTCAGGCACATGGTGTGATTCTTGAGGTTGTCCTGTGCAGGGCTGGGAGTTGGAGTTGATGATCCTTGTGGGTCCTTTCCAACTCAGGATAGTCTATAATTCTATGATTCTATTTGGCAACAGCAGCATGAATTCAGATCTAACTGAAGCTTTAAATTGATTTCCTCAGCTTTTTAGGTTTCAGTCAGACCACAGCTTAACTTCAGAACAACCAGCAAAATGCTGCACACATCAGAAGAGCATCGCTTTGGGACTTTATCTTGCACAATTTTACTGTGAAATATGCACCAAGTTTTCCGTTCTTCAACTGAAAGCTAAGATGTACCTGTCTGAATACAAACCTTCCAAATTAATATCATGCAGATGAGATATGAAAAGCATTTTCCCAGTACCAGAGTTAATGGTCCCAGTCATAAATCTTGTTTCATGGATTAAACCCAGAGGATCAAATGCAGAGATTTATTACTTCATTTATTACTCCATCTGAGTTAATCACTTTCAGGAAATAGTTCATTCAGTGAAACTAGAATGTTTTTTTATAATCAGGTCATGGATTTCTCAGACATGCTTGTTATTTTTTACGACTGTTTTATAACATTTATAGTGCCAAGTGGGGCTGCACATACAGCAAACCTACCAATGCCCCATAAAGGATGTGGCTTCAAGTTTGGAGCCTACTAGTACCTGCATGATTTGTTAGGCTGCATTCCTTCCTGCCTCCAAAATTTTTTTGTCTCATATCCAGCACTGTTTCCTTCACCTCCTTCCACTAAAAGCAGTGAGTTTCCTCTGTCCCCACCACCTCCAGTCTCTCCTGAAGTGCAGGTATTGCTGGCCTGTGGTTCAGCAATCCTTATGGGCCTGTGTAAGGCAGTCAGCAGACTAAGCCATATTAGAGAGCAGATCTGGAGCCTAGACCCTTCCCAGTTTTTGGAATGTTATCTAATAAAAAGAATCAGCATCTTTTGGAAAAGAGCTGCTGCTGTCTCTGTCTGCAGGTCCAGATCCCCAAGATGTCTGAATGTCAGACCCTGCCAAAATCTCCATTTCATGGATCCCCCAAACTCTACAGGGGAAAACAAACCTGCCAAGCCTTGTAACTCTTGGAGTGCATTTCTTTTTCAGTGGATAAAGACTTTTTAATAGGAAGCCTTCCTCCATAGCAAAGGTGTAATTAGCTTTTCTGTCCCAGTTCATTTAGCAGTGGAGTTGAAGAAGGTAGATATAATGACCAGAATGCTGCTTAGACACACTAATGCAGCAGCAGTGATAAAATCTAATGTAATGCTGTAGGGTGCCAAAACAGAAGCAAACTGCACATCCAGAGGAACTCAGCTAAATTGTTTTCCAGGCTCAAAATAAATAAAAACAGACTGGCATTTTCCTTATCAGGGACCAAAAATTTAATGTGATTAATTCTTCAATTTAGCTGTAGTTTATTTGTGCATTAGAGATAACAGCAAGGCTGTGGGTAAAATCCAGCTCACTCCTGCTGCTGACTATTAATAATGTGTGCAGATCTTTTTCACTCCCTGAAACCAAAACAAACCAAATTACAAAAAAAAAAAAAAAAACCCAAAACCAAACAAACCACCAATAAAAGAGCTCTGCTTTATGGAAAATGCATTTAATGTATTTGCCTTCTTCTTCCCAGAGAACATCTCTTCAACATTATTGTTAGCACTGCAGATAAATCAGATGTATCTTGCTATTCAGTGCAACTTTTCCCTCTAGTTTAAGAAAAAGAGAGTATCCTGGATATAGAAAGTTACAGAAATGCAGCACAGAAAGTATAAGAGCGCAACAAACATAGCATACACACACTACCTAGATACACTTACATAGATTACATTAAAAGACCCCAGAACGGTTTTTAGTTTTTTGTATTGGTAGCCTGCACTACTCAGAGCCTAGATAAGGCAGTCAAAATGGAGCTCCCCTCTCTCTGGGTATTGCAGAGATGTAGCAAGGAAGAAGGTAGGAACCACAGGAGTATTATGCCATCCTAGATTTGGATCTGCTGCATGAGTTGTGGCGAAGGGTGAGGATAAGCGCTACAACACTCAGCAGTGAAAAGAAGTCATCAGATTAGGCCTGGGAGAATATCCAGGGGATTAGGTTTTCTCTATATTGTCAGCTCAGCTGCAAGACTTTCTACCTGTATTGGTGGGTAATGCTTTTCTTGCCCTTCTCCCACCTCTCCTTTTCATGAAGCATTATGATGTGCTCATTCACACGCATTTTCTTCCCTTGCTTTCTGAGATACCCTTTTGAACAGGCACAAAAGGGACAAAAAAGGCCTCTAGATCTGCATCAGGCTCTGAGCAAAATATCCTCCTGTCTCCTTTTTATAATGTAATTTATACAAGACCCTAGTCAGGATTTGCAGGTAAATACAGGTAAATAACTACGGTTAAAACAGATGCACATGTGAGGCAGAAGGGAATAAACCCCTGCTACTATCCCATGGAGGGCACAGCAACAATGCCTCTCTTACCAGCAGAAGTAGAGGGTACAAATTAAGTGCTCTGAGGATAATGTGCTCTTTAGGAAATACAAAAGCTTTGCTTTGTCTTGGATCCAAGAGTGCTGCATCAAATCAAGCTTAACTAAGGCTCTCTCAATCCGCATAAAGCCTCAGGGGACCTCAGGAGCTCAAAACTGCAGTATGTCAAAAGGAAACCACACAGAAATTACAACAGCACCAACCCAGAAACTCCAGCAAGGTTCCAGTGCCCTGCCAGGCAGAGAAATGGGACCATGTCTGCTGTAGTTTAGCCTTTAACTACTGAAGAAATACTTGCTTGGTTTGGCTTTCCTTTTTTTGCCTCCCTGAAAATACTGAAGGCACCAGCACTGAAAAAAATGGTGATCATTTTCTGTAGCAAAAATACATAACCTAGGAACTCATCTAACCCCACACAGAATATATGATAACAAGCCATAAAGTATCTGATGAAGAATCAATGGTGATAATTGTGATGAGCCACCAGAGCTTTTTACAAGTATTTTATATTTGGCTATCACCTAGAAAGAAAAGTAGCTAATCAACAAGTATGAATCCATTTTTGCAGGAAAGAAATACATTTTAAAGTTCTCTAAAATGGCCAAAAAAAAAGTGAGCAACAGCAAAATACTGAGTTACCCTCAAACTCCTCAGAATATCAACGGGATCCTACCGTTCTGCTATCTGGTTTTAATCGCCTCATTCTTTTACACTAATTTTCTATGTGCTCAGAGAAATTTGATAGTGTGGAACAAAAAAAATCAGCAAGAGGGAAGGGAATAGTAAACTCAGGATACGTGCCAGCTTGCCTAAGCCTCCAGAGAACTTCTTAAAGGCAAGGAAAAAGCTATATTGCATTTCACAGCTCTAGGGAGAATCCCAGCTCTCTGGACCACAGCACTTGATGGTTGAGAAATGTACTGGTTCTCACAGCAAAGGAAACCTTGTTTGTACCCCCATGTGTCACAGCATCTCTTAGCCTTGCCTGCTCTGAATTAGGATAGGTTTCCAAGACTCTCTTTGGCCTCTCTGACTGTATTGGTCTCCAGCCCACGCTGAGCAGAGCGCTCTCTCCATGAAGGTGTCTGCCTGCTTAAAAACCCACAACTTCAGCTAAAACTTGGACTGAGAAAATTTGAGAGAAAGAAAAGTGGGGCAAGAGCAGGAGGGATTAACTCCTCTTCCAGGTCCCTAAGGACATTGATGTGTCAGAAGCTGATGGGCACTTCTGACAGATAGCTCCCTTGCAGGCACTCCATGGGATTTGAAAAAAGTTTGTGGAGGGAAGGTGACAGTATGGAAAGTGAAGCACTGAGTATGTCAGTCTTGAAGACAAAGAGAAAAAATCCTAACAAAAAGAGACAAAGCTGCTATCTCATTCCCAGTTTGCTGGGATTTTTTTGTGCTTTGGCAGAAGAAAGAGCCTGTAGAAAACAGAGTATTGCAGTGAAATTTCCAGAAGTCTTTTGTCCTTCTGCTGCATCTTTCTCCCTTGCCTTTTGAAAAGCATTTAAAAGAAAAAAAAAAGCATTTACTGAATGAATTGTGCAGGATTCCCATTTATTTTTTCAATATTGTTTAATTTTCATTTCTTTCTTCATTTTTCCTTGATCACAATGAACCCATTGGGAACCAGATCTGAGAAGGAGATTATTTTAAATTCTAATCACAGCAGAAATTATTTGTACTAAATATTTCTGTGGAATGGCTCAGGTCACCTATTAAGTTAACCCACACAGACACCCCTTAATAAGGCATGCTCTTCATTATAGGCCTTGATCATCCCCAGAGACACAGAATGCACCATCAAAGCCCTGTGACATCCAATACTGTGGAGTAAGACCTTTTTTTTGCAGTAGGGCTGCAATTGCACAAAGCCAACATAAAATCAATACAGCTGACTAATGAAGGATCCCTTTGCTTGTGTAGACAGACCCTGAGGTTGCTAAAATCCATCGGTCTAGGACCTACATCAACTGCTCTGGGATCACTTCTAGAGATGGGCAAAGATGCCAATGGGACAGAACCCAAAGGATTTCTCCTCGAAACAACAACAGCCACCTAATTTCCTTTAGAACAGAGAGCCGATAAAACGTGGAGCAGTCCCTAGAGCCCTGGCCCTGTACGACCTGCACAGGAATCAAGGGACACAAGATGCCACGGTTCAGGTTTGACCCCCAGTATGAACCTGGTTGAGATTTTATATTTCCAAAGCAAAAAAAAACCAAAAAAACAAACCAAACCAAAAAAGTATTACAAACCTGACATGCTGATTGGAAAGGGTTTACTAACTGCGGCATTCTGGCTTAAATCTCGAAGTCCCTGAGTTTCTTAGCAATTTGGAAGGATTAATTTTGCCTACTACATATTCTGGACTGTCCTAAGAGCTGCCGTTAGCAAGTGGGTTTGGTTAATCTTTTGATTAATCTCTTTTCAACAGGGAGAATTGGTTTTGCCACTCAATTACTATACGGCAGGCTAAATTCTGTTCTCATCATTTGACTTATAAATCTCCCTGTTCTTCTTTCCCCCCCCACCCCTTGCTTTTCTAAAAACATGCTAAATAAATAATAGAGAAAAAACCTAATTCATACTCAAATTCTTAGAATAAAAAACCCATGCAGATGACAGCATATAGGTCACCAGCTGTAGTGCAGCATAATACAGAATCTGCAGGAAATCTGTTAGACAATTTCAGCAATGAGGAATACATGATAGTATAAACAATTTCACACAATGATCACAAAATGAACCTGCCCTTCCATTGCCCTCCTATTCTTCTACTTTTGTTTCTGATTTGCCTCCTTATTGTAAGAAAATATGCCTCCTGGTTTTATTAGACAGCATCTGAGGGAACGCTCTGTGTGACAGATAGCAGACAGCAAAGCAAGACATAAGTGTGACTCAAAGCACATAACAAGCCTTATCTTGTAAAATCCCATGCAACAAGCACTGGGGATGCAACACTCTTGTGTTACTTGCTGTATAAGAGTGAATTTTTTAGTCACTCTAAACACAGTTACCTGCTCTTACCCAAAAGCTTCCTGTCCCAATTCAGATGCAAATTCCAAGATTTTCACTTAAATACTCAAAGCACACAAGAGAGACACAAGAATGATGCATAATCCATTCCAGAAATGTTGCACAGCAGTACGGACACAAGGGAAATTCTGAACAATGACACCAGGACAAATCCCTCTGTGGCACAAGGATCCTCTTAAAGAATGACACATAGCCAACTGAACTTCTGTTTTTTAAGGTCAAGCCTGAAAACCAACGCTATGAACGGCATGAAACCCTTCGAGCCAGTATCAGTGGTATTACTCAGGAAAAACCCTCCTGTAACCAACCAGAGAGTCAGCCCAACTGCTCTGTCTTGAAAATAAAGGTATAAATGAAGCTTGTCTATATTTGAGCTGATGGCCCTAGGGAAGGCAGATATTTCAAACCAGATGCTTGGACCATTAGACCATCTGCTCTAGAAGTATATGAAAAGCCAACTGCTACAATGGAATTATGTCTCATTTACTCCTTGAATCAATAGGTCTCTTTACATGACGTATTTATATTGAGTATTTTACTTTTTCAGCTCCTTCTTCACTTGTAAATCCTAAGGATCTCTTCCCTCAGTGGAGTGTGATGAGAACAGGAGTGCTAGTTGATATCCACCAGGCAATGATATCTCTTCTTTCAAATTATAAAAACAGAATAATATTTACTAAGGAGTATTCACTTTTTAAAATATATGATTAGTTTGTGCAAAATCATGTCAAAACATTGTCAAAATAATTTTTTATGTAAATGGATTTCACATATAACACTGATTTCTTTCCTTCATCAAATGAAAACAGTCTGTATCTTGACCTTGAATTTTGGGGCTATATGTTACTTAGAATTATTTTCGAAGTAACTTGGAAGAATTAGTTATTTAAATCATACAGGATTGTTTCTTTCTTTGCTAATTCACTCACTGACGTAGTTTTATAAAAAATTAACAGTAGAAATTAAGGAACAACATGCAGTAGGTAGGAAACAACACACCATTACTGCTAAAATTCATAAACTGTAGGTACTTTGGGAATGCATGAGTCTCCTGAGGTCATTCCACCTTACTAGATTTGGGATTTTGATGCTGGATCTCACCGTGCACAGAGGCACCCAACACCTTGATCAGTGCTTTTGTTTTACTTCTCTCTCCCTCTTTCTCATTAGGTAATTAACCTAACATCAAAGAGCAAAATTAAAAAAAAAAAAAAAAATTATTTCATGATCAATCAGAAGTTTCTAACTTGTAGTTGCCCAGGTCAGTCCTTCCGCACTTTGTGCAGCTATAATAAAGACCTAGCCAAAATAAGGTCTTTTCATTTGTTGCTCTGAAAGCAACTGGAAAAAGGGAGAAATACCAATCAGATAGTGAAGCATGAATAGCCCTATTTATACTTGATGTAAGTAATAAGTACGTGGAATTGAAATAAGATGTTTCAGTGGCCCTGTGGTCTGCGAGAAGAGGCAGATTTTTATTGAATCAAAGATCTGGAGTTTATTTCCTCCTGCTGCAGTGACCTCGATGCCATTAAACTGGCTGTTCTCCCTGCCTCGGTCACTGCATGTGGGTGACAAGGAAAGCCATGGCACAGACAGATGTTCATCAAGAGCAACATCAGCCAGCAGACTATCTTGAAATACAAAGAGCTCAGTCTAACCCATTTCCACCTTTCTGGAGCAAGAGAGAGACACGGCCCCATCCTTGTTCATACAGCATTAGGCAACAGCTTCCAGACATGACCCAGTATTTAATGGGATGCCAGAACTGGATGTGCCTGTATGCCAAGCTCCTCACATATGAGCAGCCTAGCAGTGGCCTCAAAAAATCAGGCTGCTGAAATGGTTGAATATTGCTTCTCACTATTTCAAGCTTTCATACCTTGAGCTAATTGAATCTATGTGCATTAGATCGCATCCAAACTTAACTTTTTAAAATTGGTCAGGAGGATATTTTGTAATTAGTTTGGTTGGTTTTTTTTTTTTACCCCAAACTGAAAAATATTTATCATGGTAGTCAAGAAATTACTCCCTACCTTTTAAAATCCTAAAACATTAGGGTTGAAAAACACATTTAAACTTAAAAAGAAAGTTACCTACTTCCCCTTGTCCTATTTGCAGTAGGTTTGTCATGAAGCAGAAACTGGAGCAAATATGGTGATTAAATAACAAAATCTGAATATGTGGAGTTTTCTTCTCTTTCAGATAAAATGTTGTTGGGATTATAGGAAACATTGCTCCTCATTCTTAGTTAGGACTTTTTCTGTGCATTAAGCCAATTGAATCTTAATAGGGTGATTCCCTGGTTCTTTATTTAAATCCAAACAACACAAAGAGTGTGAAAAGGTTGAACTTCATATTTTGTGTGCACCCATATGGCATGTAGGGTTGTTCATTTCAATAATAATGATTTTGAATTTAAAAAAAATCTCCATAACTTTAACAACAGTCAAGTGGGAACTGCTGAAGGAAAGTTGTTTATTATCCTGGAAATTTCCCCACTCCCCAAAGAGGCACATCTATCTCCTGCATCCCAGTTTCAACTGCTAATGGTGTTCCCTGCATCCCAGAGCATCTCTGCAGAGAAGAGGAACAGGACCAGTGTGGGGGTGGGTGGCACTTTTCCATTGTGTTAAATTAGCTCAGCACACTATAGACATGATTAGCTGTGATGCCTCAGCCTTGTTTACAACTAAGTTCTTTCAAGGCTTTATGTTATCAATTTGTAAAGTGGTGAGTAATATTGAATTTTCCTAAGCATTTCCATTTTCATAATGGCACCATAGTTGAGCAGTCTCCAAATTAGTAACAGTTATGTCACAACTACTCTACTGAGAAAGTGTGTTTACTTTCCATTAAAAAATGAAGAACCAAATCATGGATAAATCGTGCATCTGCACCAACAGAAGTCACCTGCAGATCCACGGCTAGCACCTAGGCCCCCTAAATCCAAGGTTAATCTATCATCTACACAACCCACAGCCCATTACAGCAACGACAACTACAAAATGGTGGTTTGCATTAATATTTAAACATTTCTGGTTGTGAGTAGGACAGAGGAAACAATGCACACAGTACAGAGTAAGGCACCCATGACATGAAGTTCACTGTGACTGCACTTAGGGGCTGCTACAATACAGGCCAACTGGAAGCATGAAAGCTGCACCAGTGCCTTGCAACGCAGGCTCCATGAGTCTGCTTGCTGCAAGACTCACCTGTGAAGGAATTTATGCAACGCTTTGCTGAATATCTCATTCAAAAATGCAGAGCGCATAAGGAAAGCCAGAATCCCTTTTGTACATGTGAAAGTACCTTTCAGCAGTGTACTCTTACTCCCAGTCTTGGCATTTGAACAGAAGAGGCTAAGCAGAAGGAAAGGAGTCCTCCAAAGCACTCAAGAAATTTCTGGGTCAATGGGAATCACAGCAGCAGCCAGTTCTAAGTGTTTTAACTGATGTAAGAACACGAGAAGTTAATAAAGCCAAGCTGCAAGAACCAATTTCATCTAATATTGCTTGTAATCACTACCAAGAAGACGCAGAAAGTCGGCAGAGAGAGTTTGGTGAAAGGCCAGGAGGTTAATTTGTCATTTGCATAAATCATTTAGAAGAAGAAACTATTCAAAATTATGTATCCATGATACATTACACGTGAATAGATGAACAGTAATCTTGAATAATAGTTTGGTGTGTATGTGCAGAGGAGGGGGAAGGAAGCTGCCTTGACAGAAGTGTGTAATTTGCAAGCATTAGAGTAGGGTATGAAACTGCCCAGGTTACAGACTACAAGCAATCTGCAGATACTGCTTCACAGCAGTCATTTTTTTCCATCCCTAACTTGAAGAGAGAAAGGAACAAGTAGCCTTGCATGCACATCCTGCAAAGTTTCATTGCAGCAGTGGTCCTGATGGGGCCATACTATCACCCAGGACAGCTCATTTTTCTCCAGACTATTTTATGCCATTGTCTTTTAAAACATCACTGCTGAAGCACGGTGTTTCCATCATGAGGAGGTGTAAAAAGAGAGCTGATTTGCCCAATGGTTGAATGCGTTGGGAGGGCGGGGGTGGTGGGAGATGGGAGGGGTAGACACACACACTTCATTTTCCCTGAAGAGCAGTGTGAGATTTCCAATCCTCAGCTTTAACACATAAAATATTAAGAGCCAATTTTCAGCTGCACCTCTGTCACTTCCATTATCATTCTACACGTCCAGAGGTGATAATGGACTCAGTAAATTGCAGCCTCTTTCCATCCCAGACCACAAGGGCTTTCACCTGGGGACAAGTCTGCACAAGGGGTGGCCCAGATATATGCTAATGGCATCCAGCAGCAAGGCGCTGGGGAAGACAACAGGATGTGTTCGAAAATAACAAGGTGCCCTACAACAAAGGCAGGAAAACAAATGCCCAGGAACAAAGGAAAATGAAAAAGGAGTGATCTTGCTCCCCAATGTTATGCACATATTGCTATCCTCACAGACTTTGGCTGTAAACACGCTAGGCAGTCAAACTTCTTTTCATTCAGACGCATCCTATCTGAGCTGCCCACTGCTGTGGTTCAGCCACAGCGCCAAACAATACTGAGAGCAATGATTTTTTAATTACATTGTGACAGCAATATGGACTGTGGCACGGCTGATGACAGAGCTGCAACTGGTATTGAGCACGTCCACTGAGCTCACAGGCATGTTTCAGAGCCAGGCAAACAAAAGCCACTTACAAGAGAATACTGCTGCTGCCAGCTGCATCCTTTGTATGCTCCCAGCTCTGCTCAGAGCCTGGGACATCACACTTCTGGTGGCACGCATTGAATTGCACAGGAAATCACCCCAAAAGTTTGTGATTTTTAAATAATGACAATGTAAAAGAGCCTCCGTGGATTAGAAGAATAAAGGTATCACTTTCTTTCCCGCAGATGGAATGAACCCAAATCTCAAATCCAGCAAGCAGATGGAAAGTGTCCAGTTGGTATTAACAAAATTGGGATTGCACCCAAAACACTGCAGGGCTCTCCTATATTAGCAAGCAGCCTTAAGGAATAAACTGCAAAAAATTTTGAGCCAGACCACAAGAATGTTGGTCAGTACTGGGAAATCCTGAGTGGTTACCTCTATCAAGGGCTGAACAACCCGGTCCACTCAGGTCATGGGGACAGCATCCCTTCTGCTCAGGTGCCATGAGCATTTCATTTTATTTCCCTGAACTGTGACATCTGTTAAAGTCTCCATCCTGCCACATGGCTGAAGAAGGCAAAGTGCACTTTGCTACTACATGCTGTACTTCAGTTGTTACTATTTAATTATATTCCCCAGCAAAGTATTGTTCATGTCTAATGGGAAAGCAAGGACACCTGAAACACAGCTAGCACACAAACTTGTTATTTGGTTCCTCACTCCCTCAGATGCAAAACCAAGCTTTACAGTTTAGATGACCAATGCAAGGAGTAAAAATGTGGACTGCTAAATTCTGAGAGCTCAAGAAGTCGCATCTGCCATGGATTTGAATGCCATGGCACCACAGCTCACTAATGTCACTTAGTGGATGTGCAGCCCAGAGCTGTACACAGTCCACTAACAGCAGCAAAGAATTATAATTTACTTGCTTCAAAACTATCCCACTCAGACGTTGCATCCTTTTACACACTAATCAGCATATCAGCACTTAACAATCTTTAAACATTTTTGCCTCTGCTAAGCTATGCATCAACTTTACCTGCACTTGTACTGCACGTGCTAACAGGTATATCATGCATAGCATGGTATTATTTTAGGAAGTAAAACAGCAACACTTGATCCAAGTTGTAAGCTGGCCACAATTAGCTCTCATAAGAATTACAATTTTGAAAGTTCATGAGGTTGGATTACTCCAGCTGCATTTCAACAAGTACTAATTTTGCATGTGCCAGTCTCCTCACAAAAATTTCATTTCTATGAATTTTTAATGATGCAAAGCAATTTTTTCAAGGTCACTGAGAGACCAAGCAGTTATTCATACATTAAATTTGCGCACAGTTTCTTGGCAGCTTTGCAAGAAAGTGAGCAAGGATGGTGTGTGGTGGTAGTTGGGGAAGGGAAGAATGACGGAATAAAAGAGCAGGAAGAAAGTTGAAGAAGAGTCAGGCAACAAACCTGACAGAGAATTAACTTTGAAAACAAACTCCCGGGATTTACTCTGGTCCTAAAAGGCAAAAGGAGTGAAACTTGTGCTTTGGGCACATATGTAAACACTTAAATCCCCTTCTTAGCATTTTATTTTGTTTGAATAAAAAGGAGAGTGGGGAGTCATTAGACGCTTCATTTTATCTTGGCTTTTTTAAGAGTCCTTTTATGTCACAACAGATTTTCCAGTAACCTAAATGTGACAGTATTGAAATAACTGCTTTACCTCATTAACCAGTTCTGTGAAAAAGCTGGCAAGACATTGATGGAAATTAACAATTCAAATGGTTCTGGCAGCCTTGAGAGTGCCCGCTTCCAAATATTTCACCTCCTAACACCACCAAAATCTTACGGGAGCTTAGTGCCTGACAGCCATGTAGCACTGCCACCCTCTAAGCTGTTTGGGACAGACAGCTCAGAGTGTTTTTTTAATATTCATCAACTATTTCATTTTCTAGACTTCAAGCTGCAGTCGTTTAACAGAGCAAGCAATTCCCAGGAGGAGTGGGTAGATCCCGTACCTTGCTGCTTCAGCATGTGCTGGGGTGGCTCACACTACAACATACACGTACAAAATAAATGTAGGAACATCACAGGTGAAGCTTGGTACCAGGGAGATAAAACAGGCCAGCCTGGGGTCCTGATTCACCTCACCAAAGTCACCTGTGTCCCCAAGTCTCCGTGGTCATGGGCTGGGCAGTGGCAGCTGGCGCTGTGCAAGAATGCATGTTGTTTCCCCAGCTGGCTGATGTGTTTTCCAGCCGTGGCTGAGCAAGCTGCTCTGCCTGCTCAATCTGATCAGCCGGACAGCTTTCCCTATCAGAGAGAGGCTGCTGCAATAAGTGCCGTCCTCATCACCCCTGTCACTCCTCATTCGGGTGAGCAGAGGAGACGCGCCACCGACGGCAGCGACGCAGGCAGTGGGCGAGCTCGAGGAAAACCGCCTGGAGGAATCTTTGGCCTGCACACACATTTCCGATTCACCTGCATTTAATGCCATTAATATTTCAGCAACTGCAGTGCCAGGGTCAAACTGAAATTTTGCACTCTCTGTTTCACTCGGAAATGTCAGTCTCAGACCTTTTGATGGATTCTTTTTTTTCTTTTGAACACCAGTGAATGAAGAATAAAAACAATACGAGCAAAGTTTACAAAAAGGTCAGAATTCACATTTTCACAGCCTGTAATTTAAATATAGCTTTGTACATAACTTGACCTTGCCATCTGTCTAAGACTTAAGGTAACATGGAACATAAAAGGTCCACCAGCAGCACTGGATTCTCTCTTCTCCAGCAAAATCCAGGGCATCACAGGGAGTGAGCACACAAACTGCTCTGTACCCAGTGCATAAACCCACCCCTTAAGAGGAACATTTCCATCTCCTGCGTGCTTTCTGCAGGCCTGAGACCAGAGGAGCCACATCTCTGGTGTGGTACTGATCCTGAGAAACACTAGTGAGGGGAGGTTCAGGACATCTCCTAACATGCAGGGACAGTGGGAGCAACACAAAGAGCAGAAGCCAGAACACCTCTCCTCTACCTGTGTGACCCTGAGTCACACAAGAGCATCTTCAGACCATCTATGGGAACATTTGAAAGCATGCAAACACTCCATTGAGAGAACTGTAGGAACAGCTGGAATATGGGCCTGATCCTGAAACCTGGATAAAGGTCAGCTTTCATACAGATAACACATCACATGTCACCATTCAAGTCACTGCACCCTGCATCGTATCTTGCAAGCTGTCCTTGATCAGTGCGGGACCAGAGCCCTTTATTCATGCAAGAAACTCCAAGGTGAGAAAACAATGCAGGGTCTGTTTCTGCTCACCTTTGCTGAATGCCAGCAGACACACTGCAGAAAGTTGTCAACAAACGTGCAAGTTGTATGCACACATATGCTTAAGTACATAGAAACTGATCATCATATATATAAATATATATATACACACATTGTAGACTTACTTTCCATTTCTTGAAGAGAGGTAAGTTTTGAACCCTCAGATTTCCCTAGATATTTTCACACAGAAATCATTCACATGTGAAACTTGATGCCTTTTTGTCAATGTTAATGCTACTTATGTAGGTGGAAAAAAAAAAGAAAAAAAAAAACCCAAAGAAAAATCAACACCTTCGTTTTTTCTTAAAAACTGAAAGTTAAGCAAAAAAAACCTAAAAGGAGCCTCTCAGGTTCCTGACACCTTTGACACATTGTGAAGACAAAATCAATAGAGAAAACCAACCCCAGCAACATGATTTTCACAGTGTTGTGGTTTAACCCCAGCTGGCAACAAAGTTCTACACAGACACTCACTCAGCTCTTACCTGGTGGGATGGAAGAGAGAACTGGAACTGTAAAAGCGAAAAAATTCCTCAGCTGAGATAAAGACAGATTAAGAGGTAAAGTGAAAACCACATGTGCAAGCAAAGGAATAAATTCATCACTTCCCATCAGCTACTAGCTGCTGTGAAGATAATTAACTCCACCCCAGCCAAACTAGCATGCATAGACATACCTAAATGAAGATTCACTAGCCAAAGAGCTTCTCTCATTGACTGTGTGCATTGAAATGCCTCCTTGCCTTCAGCCAGGCAGGGAAAACTCAAGAGAAAGGTGCCATACTACCTTCAGAGATTATGTGCAAGACTCGTGGTTTCAAAGGAATGCACAGCTTGGAAAGCTCTGCTCCAAAAGCATGGCCCTTTATAAAGACCCATCCTTGAAGCTGGGCCACTGTGAGATGCCTCAAGCCACAGTGCCCAACTGCAGGAGAATAGAGTCATGGCTGCATCTGGTCTCTGCTTCCCATGTTATTTCCAATGGCACAAAATTCTCTGATCATTAGGAACTCTGGGGAACTTCTGGAGGTGTAAGCCAGTCACAAGAAACCTCAGCAAAAGCAGTTCAGACAAAGAAGTGCTTAACGAACTTGGGTGCCCAAAGGGGACTTTGGTTTTCAATGTAAATATTCAGTTGTTTTGATGTGTTTGTTGTTTTGGTTTTGTTTTTAGTGGGCTCATCCTCAGAAAGGCAGTCTAAAGCAAAAATAACACCTGCTGATGCTTTTCATCCATACACTGTTTTTTCTCCAGCAACTCAACAGACCCGACCATACTCTATCCCTTTCTCTCCTTCAGCATGGGACCAAATTCACCACTGCCTGACCATCACTTAGAAATTAGCTTTTCACTTCTGGTCTGTAGATAGTTACTGAGCTGTTAAGTGTTTAAATACCTCCCTCCCACCCTCCTGCAGATAAAAAACCTAGACAAAGGAGTGCCAAAATGGACCTCTAATTTCTTTGAAGACTGATGAGTCAGAGTGGATACGTCAGCTATAAATTTAATAAGATTCCCAGGAGCACCCTTATGTTCCCTCTAGTACAAGGTATACCAGAAGTAGTATTAAAAATTAAAATGTTAGTTGTTAGTTTTAATGAAAGAAAATTAAATGAATAAATATTAATAATTATATTCCCAAAATAGTTCTGTGAGCTAAAAAATTAAAATTTAAGTATTCTATGCAAAGAATAAACACTATAAAATTCTGGTTGATTAGGAGAGGTTTGCTTTTCATGCCAGACCATGAGCAAGATAGAACTGACAACGTGTTTCTCTCCATCCAATGTTAGGGCACCGAAACAGAATCTCCAGTGTTATTTTCCTATTTTGAAAAGTGGAAAATAACCCTTATTTGCAGTGTAAAACACATAAACAAAAAAGGCAATATGAGGATCTGATGATCAATCTCAAGAGTGTTTCTCTCCTTCAAGATCCCTCTTTATTTGAAACTTGGCCTAACCTGGGTCTCCAGCATTAATAAAACTGCGGTGCAAGTCACGTATGTCATAAAGTTCAAGAGCAAAGCTTTTCTGCCCGCTGACCCTGTGAAATGCCACAGTAAATCTGATCAGAAGAGATTTTAGCCACCAAAGTGTAAATGCTACCTTGTAAACCACCACCACCAATTTACTCAGAGGAGGGTAACTTCTGTTTCTCTCTCCCTGTTTGTTGCTCTGTCAGGATGGGGGGAACAGCTCCCTGATGGGAGATTCATTCATTTTTATTTTCCCAGCTGATTCCCCACCAATTATTAAATGAATTTTATGATAGATACTACATAGCTGGGAAATAAACTTGCTATCAAATGAATGAGGAATAAAGTCATGAGGTTAAAAAAGCTGGATATAAGCTTTCATATAAACAGTAGAAGCATGTGAAGATTATCAACACCAGAAAGATTTTCTGACCATCTAACTTGTTTTTCAAGGCTTAAAATGTGTTGGGGTTTGTTTTCCTTCTTGCTGAAGACAGGCTAGGCAGCTTCCCACATGTCTGTGGTCATTTCCTCCTCAATTTTACTGTCATAGCATCCTGTCTATACTTCAAATGCCTACGCAGAATTCCAGTAATCATAGGTGATAATTCATGATCTGTCTAATGCAAAGAGATAGCTTAGATTAAATTCACATCTAATATCCCTTTAAAAATGGAACTGCAGTCATTTTGAGTCTTCCTGTAGGTACTTAGTTCTGAAGCAATGATAATCTATCCACAGAATAACTTTTCCAAACTAACTTTCTGTAAGGCAAATTACGGCTCTACATCTTTTTCCTCACCTTATTATACCAGTTCTAATCTTGCAAGCCAATAAATGGAGATGCCCTGTCCTGTTTTTGTAGAGCTTTTCAGAGCTCAGCGTGAGGGCAGGGCTCTGTCAGCCTGCAGACATCCATTTGCAAGATCTCGCACTCAAGAGATAACACATTTTCCCTTCCTCATTTGCATAATCATTTGCCACATTTTATTTTGACACACAGTCCACAGTTTCAAAGCTAAGGGAGATACGTCTCTGTTTAGGACAAAATTCATGCCAGTGCCATACCATTTACATTTTTAGCTTCCCATTGTGCTGGGAAGGGCAGACTGAGCAGCTGCAGAGATGAAGTCTGGATCAGCCCCACGTGCTGGGAGAAGTGTTTTGCTGCAGCCACCTGGCAGGTAGCACCTAGGAGAGGGTTTAAGCACCTCTGCCCTAGGAGGGAGTTTGAGCTGTTGTGTGGAAAATGAGCAAAATGCGAAGATCTCAAAGTACAGCTGCATCAGGACTACAGGTAGCTGCCAACTGCCTCCAGCTCATTTGAGTACAAAGAAACGTTTCTCCATGGCACAGATGGGGCCAAAACATCCAAGGGAAACAGGTGTAGGTCTGGCTTTTTATTGAAGCATTTTCACCCGTGTTTGTTTTTGAGTCACACAGATTCATTTAAAATACCTGAGCCTTTGCCTTTCAGGAGTAACCTACAAAGAGAGCCCTTGGGCCTAAGCAGGGCTTCATGAAGGTGATAACCTTCTGAAGCACGAGTGACACAAGTGCTCATGCACTGGCTTGCCCTTCCCCACACCCCTGCAGACAGCCACGGGGAAGGATGTGCCACCACAAGAACTCTGCTTGTTCATCAACGAGCTTCTCTTGACATTATTATGTTCCTGCCTGATGCTTTCCTGAGCTGCGACTTCAAGTTCAAAATAAAACATTAATGGACTTATCTGGTTGTATTTCAAAACTTCTGCTTCATGACAGAAAGTATTCTAATTTCTCACACATTCTAGAAGAAAACCTGAATTCTGCCTTCTTTCGGTTGTTCCAAAGGCTGAGGCCTTTAATTGTAACTTGTCATGTTTTGGGGTCTTTTAAATAAAATTGATTTCCTAAAGGGTCACGTTTGCAAGAAGGCATGGAGCAGTGAATAGCAGCTGCAACCAGTGTGGTAATGTGTTTGTTTGGTTTGCTTTCTTTACTTTAGAACAGACAAATTTTACTTAGGTGGTTTTTTTACAAGTCCCACTTGAAGAAACTAATACCAAATATTGGCAAACACTGGAAATAGCAGGACTGAATACCTCTGTCTGCAGGCAATGACTCTAAATACATGATGGCATTAGAACCTCAAGAGTGAAATTTTGACAGAGACAGGGCTAAAGGGAATTTTGTCTTTAGAGGGCTATGCCCACACCTAAGAGTATTCATCTGCCTGGATCCCTGTGGGACTCCCATTGATGGATCTGAGGGAGTTACAGAAAATGGGGGCTAAATTCATTTTAAATTGTCAAGTGGTAAGCAAATGCCTCGTACACATCAGCCAGGTGCACTCACACAACGATAGGGTTTTGGCTTCTTAGAGATTACTGGCATTGCAGGGGTTAATAATTGCCCTTGAACCCCTGGGAAGTGGACTTGAAAAGTTCCAGGGTTCAAGTGCAATGCCATAAACAAGGTGCTAAATAATAAAAGAGCAGCCTTGTACAAGGCTCCCCGGCAGGGGATGAGCCAGCCAGAAGCTCCACCTGGGCTGATGGGCCCAGACTGCGACGCCAGCAGCATAATTTCTACAGGGTGTCAGAAAATGCATTACTACTAAGTGGCACCACTCTGAATGAAATCTGTATGGGTCAACTGCAGGTTAAGCTAACAAAACAATTAAAAATTTAAAATCTAACAATCACAGAGCCCCCCAAGCACTCAAGAAGGAGGTTTCTCATGTGGACAAAGAAACGAGTCCCCACCTTGGTTTTAGTTTTCCAAGCAAAATCGAGATGTTTGCCCTAAGTGGCTTTCACAGCTTATTGCCTCGAAAATGGGATGAGAAGGATATCAGGTGATAATGTTTGAAAACACAGCCTTCATGTAAGTGCTCAGTGTGAACCTGACTAAAGTCTATCAGAGGCAAGACCCCAGTAAGAATGACTCTCACTTTCTCTGCTACTGTTTGTATATAAAAATCATGTGGAGGACTTGGCATAATTTGTTGATGATGGTTAGTGTATAGCCATGCTGTACGTTTGTGACCAAATGGCGATCAGCTTTAGGAAATGGAAAACATCATGGGATAAATGGGAGAGACATTTTGGTGAGAAGGCCATGGGCAGCTGGACATCTCACAGTCTCCTTAAACAAAGATTTTGCTGTGAGCAGCAAGAACAGGGGAAGCATCGACAAGCCGCAGGGAGATGTTTATTTCAAAAACAGACATTCTTGGGGAGAAGATGGTGCTTCTAGGTGAGGTGTGGCTCAGCCTAGGGCATGGAGAACTACAAAAGTCCATGACCTCAGTTAGGGCAATGGAGGAGCAAACAGCACAAATGGGTTCTTATTCTGGCAAAATGTCCTCTTTCCTCTTGAACACCCTCCCTAAGCAATACTTCAACTTTCATGTGAGCACAGCCATACTATTTTCTTCCTTACATCACAGAATGAAATAACAGTGAGGCTAGGGGACATGCTAGTCTCTGGTTCAGCAGGGCAGTCTCTTCCAGATCAACACATAATAAGGCAACTGTGAAACATATTTCATCTCACAGCAAGTTTCAAAGTATTTCTGTACAAAGTGTGTCTTGTCTGGCAGGTTTACATATATCACTGCATACAGGCTCATTAGCAATGAATTTTTGTTGCATTTTGACTTTGAACCTCACTATTTCTCTCTTAAATCCCAAAGGAATATTACCTATATGGAGCCTGCTAATGGGTTTTACAAATAATTATAGCGCTCTTAGGGATACTGCATATTTTTGAAACTTTTCTGTTTGTAATGAAAAGCGATTCTAAGTCAAAGATTAAGCTAAACCTATATATGTATATGGTCTAGTGAAAAGGCTTCAAGCAACTCTTAAAAATATACGGTTACATGAATGAAGTTAAAATGGGAATAAATTATTTCATGAACTTACTCCTTAATTTCAGAAGCTACTAAATAATTTTATATTTATTTTTGTAACAGTGGTTTTATTTAAAAAGCAGATAAAAGGAAAAAACACCAGAGCAGAGGAAAGAAATCCAAGTAGCAAAGTACTGTGCTGATCCACAAGGATGTTTCCTTTGTGGGTGCAAACCAGGAATGGTAACCCACCAGAAACAGAAAAGTCTGAATCTTTTCAGAATTAGTCATTAAAGTAGGAGTAGAAGAAGGTCCCTGCCTTATATCCATTTGAGTGAAATGCAGGAAATTAAATGTATTTGCTGATGTTTTTAACTTTTTCCAAATTGAGTAATACACTAATTCACAAATAGTGCTGAAATATGACCCAGTTTTGCCTTAAAAAAATAAAATAAAATAAAAAACTCAAAATTAGCAGCATTGCCTTCTCTTTATGAAACCTATTACAAGACATATTTTCTTCATCAAAATAACAATTCAGCTAACAAACTACACCACCAGTTCAGGTTCTACCTAACCATTACTTAAACTTCATAGCTATTTTTCCTTCATTTTTCTGTGCTGCCCACCCTGCTTCCATTGGGTGATATGAAGGGAATTGCTCACTAGTGAGTAGAATTACACAATGTCCAGACAGTGTTTTCAACTAACAAAAACACACGTACTCACAGAAAAATGAAAAAATATCCACTCTTCAATGTTTTTCCAGGGCTGACAGCAAATAGTATTTTGTTTTTATAAATATGGGCAAACTCCAAATTTTGCAATCCTCTGTACACCTGGATTTTTTAATAAATTAAAATCATTCTAGCATCTATCTATTTATCCATCAACCCATCCATCCATCCATCTATCCATGCCTAAGCCCCCCCCCGCCCTTCATTTTCATAAACAGCTCTGCTAATTAACTCCCACACTGCAGCAATCTTTCCATTACAGGAGAAGGAGAGAGAGATTGAATTTATCTATACATGATGAACAAATGCCCTGGAGAAGCTCTTGTAATCTAATGTGTCAATGTAGATGAACTCCTCGGGATTTCTTTTCTTTGTTTTACCATCCAATAACAGCAAAAATAACACACAGAAGAATCACGGTACTTAGGCTACACAGCTAATCAACGGCTGGAAAGACATTCAAGGTTGTTCTGCATTTATTCTTTTTTGAACAATAAAATTCAGGGGTGAATGCTCCTGGATTTGAGGTCAAATAACTATAACAATTAGGCTCATCAGTGCATTTTATTATTAAGGAACGATGACAGAAAACTGATCTCTATCTGATCAAAGAAAATAAAGAACTAATTAAGAACGGTGAGTCCATTATTTTTCAAGTCCCTGGAAAAGGGCTAAACTTCACAAATGCAGACAGCACTAATCCTTACTACAAGAGAAATGAGTAAGAATGTGCATCTTCCTAAAGAGATGTGGGACAAGCCGTGTCCCAGCACACACACAGCATGGCACTGGTGTGCGCCTCTACGCCCCGATCTGGGACACGCGCCTGTCACCATGGCTTTCAGAAGCCATTTATTACTGTGACACCTCTCATTTAGGATCAGCTCTGCGCTCATTTTCACAATGACTCGTTAATGTCACAGCCTTCACTTACACCTTTCTGTATTCTCTCTCCCAGTTCTGTTTGGGTGCAGGCTCTCACCGCGCCGTTACGAGGGTAAAACTCGCTGGAGCGGAGGGCATTTCGTCTGCAGACTGAGTGGGAG
Source organism: Dasyornis broadbenti (assembly GCA_013397935.1). Classification (NCBI taxonomy): domain Eukaryota; kingdom Metazoa; phylum Chordata; class Aves; order Passeriformes; family Dasyornithidae; genus Dasyornis; species Dasyornis broadbenti. Next base: position 1,159,626 of record VZRN01003035.1, on the reverse strand, counting down.
ACCTGAGCTGTCAAAATAGGAAGTAAAACCCCCACTCAGTGGGGTTTTGAAAACATTTCCAACTCTGGGATACGTTAAAATCTAATTAGCTCGGCGTGTGACACTCCTCTGTCTTTTGTGAAGCACAGTGCAAAAATGCTAAGAATTTTTTTGCCTTCTTACATAGAAGAATATACCAATATTGTAAGACTACATAAAAAATGAAATGAAAAGAAAAAACAAAAAAAAAAAGAGAAAACAAATTATTCCAAGCTTCAAATTTTGATGAAAATCCAAACAGAAGGAAGTCAGATTGGGAGAGATACAGAACAATCACAATTGTGTTCCCTTCCCTCGTCTTTCCACATTTTCAGTAAGGAAGAACACATTCTGTTTTATAGGTTTGGATCTTGTTGCACTCCTAAACAGCTTATAGCAAACACCATTTCAGCTCCAAAATCCACACAAATGAAAAGACGGTGGCTTTACTTGTATGCTTCATTAAAAACTGTTTGCAATGAATATTGTTTGTAAAAATATCATGACATGCAAAATAATAATAAAAGAAAGCAGTTATTTAACCCTAAACAAACTAACAGTGATGGTTTCGCTTACAGAAGGAAAATAAGACCTGTTCACTTTCAGTGGAGAAGGAAATATGTTGTAGGATGAAAGTAATCTGCTTGCATGTAAACAGATACACTTTCCTAATCAATAAGAAAGAAAATCAGCTCTGCATTTCCCAGACCAATCCCCCACTCCCTTTTCAATGCAATATTTCAAGGCTATTTATGTATAATGCAGGTGCCAAAATATTTTACGTGGTTTTAATGCTGATGAGCAAAGCGATCAGAAGCTTTTCACAGGAATTATAAAAACTTTGGATTTCTAACAATGTTGAACAGACAGCTAACAAACAAACGCTCCCACAGGCAACTTTGTGACTGCATTTTACCATAATCACAACAGGACACTCCTCTAGTGAAAAAAGCTACCAAGAGTTAGGGACATGCACTTTGTGACATGCATGGTTCGTTTTATCCTGTGCAGCACCATTTCACAGGGCACCAGATTAATCCAGAGCACCGCCTGTTCTGAGCAGCCTGATGCAAATATAAATTCACCTTTCAATCACTTCCGCGGGTTAATGACACTGAGTAATAGCACATTAGCAAAGTGCCACTCCAGACACCAGCCAGGCATGCCAAACAGATAATCTGACAAACGTTTCGGATTCATTTTCCGTGAACAGAAACACTGTTCGGGCTTATTAACTAGCAAATCTGCATACAGTGCAGTGCAGAGCACAGAGGCTCCATTAAAAGTAGCTATCTATCTCATTAATGTAATATATAAGGGTATTTGGCTTCTTCTATTGTTGCAAAATTAAAAAAAAATATGCTTGCGCTCCCTAACGTTGTAGTTTATTTGCACTAATTGCTTCATATACTCCAGTCAAGTTTTCGACAGAGAAGAATTCCCACACTGGTTTAGAGAAAAATGATGTTTTCAGTTGCTATCATTTTCAAGAGTGCAAATAGTTCAGTTAACCTTCCCGAACTATTCTCTATACTCACTTCATTTTCCCTTTTTCTATTAAATGCTTCCCTTGCAAAAGTGCTGTAGCCGTATCTGGCCTTCACATCTGTTACTACATCTCTGCTTTTACAGATGTTATTTGAGCATGTGGAGGAGTAGAGTTACAGGGGCTGATTGCTCACTTAGTCCAAAATCAATAGAAGATGCACAGGATTTGTCTTCTTATCTCCATCATATTGATAACCAAATGGGAAAAACGGCAACTAAAAAAGAACAGTTCCCCAAAATGTTCATTCACAGTTGTAAATAAAATTACTTAAGTGCTTTCAAAACCATTAAATATCGATCTTACCAGAATGTTAGAAAACAAGAACATTGCTAAAACAATACATTAAAAACAAACTCCCCAGCAGGTTTATCCAAACAGAATTCTAACAGCAAGCACATGTACTGAAAACCCAATTAAAAGCCCCATTCCTATGCAGAAAGTGGAATCAGTGCTGCCATATCCATATGTCAGCTTTGTTCATAATTTTTTTTAACAGCTGGGATTCAGAAAATATCTATAGACATTTCCTATGTTAGCTAAATCTTTGCCTAGCTGGCTAGCTTCCGTTCTTTGGATCTTGATGCAGTACCAGTGTTTTAATCTGACTGGGGGGAGGAGGAGCTGGGGGGGGTCAACAACCTTTTTTGTTCTGTCAAAAGTGCCTTAACACATAATTTCTAGCCACAGAATTCACTTCCTTCTGCCTCTGGGACCAGGAGTCTTAGCTTATCACTATTTATAACAAAAGGTAGGTGGAAAAGTAGCTTTCGGTCCCTTTTTTGGTCACCCTGTGTCTTTCATCTGAGCTTTTGTTTGAAAACATGACTGCAGGTGATTACTGCAGTGGGCCACCAGCCTACTCAGTCACGTTTCAATTTTCTTTAATGCTGAATTTGGAGTTTCAAAGCTGCAATTTTCCATTGTGAATTTCCCCTTTTTGCTGTGCTGCTCTGATTCAGGGCGTCAGAGGACACGGGGGCATGTTCTCGCTCTTGGCCTCAGATTAAGGTAGCCCAGGTCTATTTTTTCCTTTTTAATCTTTTGTTTCACTTTGCATCCCTTTTACAGTGCCCTGCAGAGTAGTGAGGTGGATGTGCCACGGTGGTATGACACTGCCAGGCTTCCTCCAAAGTACTTCAGGAAGGATTTCAGGTTTATATCACTGGATAATCAAGCACTTTGCTTTGTAACTTATATTGAACGGCTCAAACACTATTTCCTTTAGAAACGCCTCAAGTGCCCATGTTAGTTACAATTCTTAAATAACCTAGTTTTTAATGGCACTGCAGGGTATTTAACAACAAAACACTGCTGCAATTATGGGATGGCAAATAAACATGTTATCGATTAGTTCAGAATTTGTGATGGAAATCACAATCAGGAGATTAAATCACTGCCACATTTCTGAAGACCCTGGGAGACTACAGGCAAGTCTGTTAATTTTTCAATCTGCCTCTTCTGTGGAATAAGAATTAAAAGGATCCCTTTTTCCCAGACTTTTTGCCTGCTCAGACAAAGCAAGCTCCTTTCTGCTGGAACCGCTATGGTGCTTGCACTCTTGTGCAAGTGCCTTAGGCACTACACTGCTATAGAGCAAATCTGCTGCTATGAAATATTAAATTATAGTCAGAACAAAGGATTGAAGTTACTACTGGCTTAGGATTTAGTTCAACATACAGTGGATTCCTTTAATCTGTAGTTCACAGTATTCCACGTATTGGTATCTCCAGCAAGGCAGTGAAACCCTTGATTTTCCTTGAATCACACACATTGTTTTACATACACTACAGTCCGCAGAGACTCAGCAACAGAGAGAGCAATTAAGAAAGCAAACAAACTGTAGTAATGAACCATATAAGGAAGGAAAGCAGAAATGTCACCACTAGCCTTCAAACATATGGCTCTCCAAGGCCCTCCTTGTGCCATGCAACTTCCACTGCTCCATCAGGCACGGATGCCTGCTTCTTTTGGAGCGGGATTTGCTGAGAAAATGTCTCCTGGTCAGCATGATTTCATACCTCATTAGCATTGTCCTGACCCAAGTAATGGAAATAAAAGTCCTGGAAGCCAGCAGTTGTGTACGCTTGCAGAAGCTGCTTGCTTATCAGATGCTTAAGGAAGGCAGTTAAAACTGAAAAGAGAATAACCCAGCAAGTGGTAGAAGGGTTAAGGATAAAGATAACTGTCAAAAGGAGGGAGATTAGAGTAGGTACCAGTGGCACTCAGAGCTTAAGAGAATGTTGTCTCCATTACCTAGGGATGGGGAAAACAGATACTGCTCACCTGGATACACTGATAACTTGGTGTTTTATTAAAAACTGCATTGGAGATGTGATATGGGTTTAAAAAATCCACTCTTAATGTCTTCTAAAGCTTTGTTTCTCAACTCAGATCATGTCAGTAAGGTCACAGCACCACCCTAGAAACTCTACTGTTGGCACAATGGAAAAATCTGGTGAAATGGGTAATAGGAAGTAAAGAAAGGATGGGGATCATAGAGAAATCCTGTAAGTCAACTTTGCTGCCAAGGAAGGGCCCATTGGTCAGACAGAAATTATTAGTTAGGTTATTTGGTAACATACCCAGAAAAACCCTCAGCTATCTCACTTAACTTGCTTCTATCAGTAATTTTCAGACTTCTAGGTCAGGTATCTGCAGTCAAAGAAAATTTTTTTCAAGTAACCTTCTGCAGGTTATCTTTTTTCACACGAAATAGAAGCAAATTGGGCATCTAAAAGTAGAGGGGAGTTTTAGTGACGAAGTTCTCATTAGCGGTACTGGCTCTGTGAAATTTGGGTCTCTGGGCCACAAGGCAACCCTTGAGTAATCAAGCCAACTCTGACTTGTTGTCAAAATCCATAGTGTTTTAAGATGCTCTGTCACTCACACAAAACAGACTGCAAACAATATTCTATGGTGCATAATGTGCAAACAGTGAAAGAATGTGATGAAAATGAATAGGAAAAATATTCTTTCAGGCTTCCTTTATCCAATCAGCTAAGCACCACTTTAAAGCCAGCTAAGCTATCTTTATTGCATTGTAATTAAACTTCGTGCCAGTTGATTACTGTAAAATTTAGTTGGGTTTTTCAAGTTGCCAGCCACAGAGATGTTAGAACAGAAGAAAGAGCCAGTGCTGTAGCCAACATCCTGTTTCAGCCATCCTCTCTAGCCATTATCAGTAATAAAATGTTTGATTTGCAGCTGCTCTTTCTCCCTGACTGAAACAACTTGAGTTTCTGCAGAAAGGTCCCACTATCTCCAAACCGTATCTTACTGATTTGGTACAATTTTGTACAGATTAACCGTGACACAAATGGCGTCTCGAATCACGGACAAGGTGGAAACTATTTTGAGAAGGAATTAGCTCAGTTACAGCCTTAAACAAGTTTGTAAATGTGTATAGACCCAAAAAGGAACATTTTGATCCTGAAGGAGTGAAGGAAAACAAAAATGAGGAAGATTAACAAGTAAACCTGCTGCAAGCACTGGTCCTGAGAAGGATACCTCCACACTGCCCTACCACCACATCTTGCTCCTTTGCTTCCCACAACCCCACAATTCTTAGGGCTATTTAACACAGTCAGCAGTACCTAAATTATCTCTGAATTTCACTGTGTAGGAGAACAAAGGCTGATCATACAACGAAACCACAAACACTAAACACCACCACAAAAAGTCCAGCAAGATGACATTGCTATGCAAAGGACTTGTCCCAAAAGTCCTTCCGCACACCCTACTGGGCATTGGGGCTGGCTGTGCTCCACTGCTGTGCCCTGCACAAGAGCAACCCATCTTCAGGTGGTCCCAGCAAGCCTCCCAGGGCAGCTGCAGAGCTCAGGCACTTCCCAGCACCAACAGTGCCAGCCCACTGCAAGCAACGCTCTTCCATTTGCTCTCCTTCAGGATGCCCCATCAGAAAGCAAGAGTCCAGCTCTCTCTCTGATATGCCAGAACAGCCCCAATCAAGCAACTCTGGCTCCATCAAGCACAAGAAGTCGTCAGTCTTACAGCAAACACATAACTCACCCCCACCATTTCCTCCCTTGTTTGGCAGCTGACCTCCCACAGCGGCATGTGAAAGGGGCATTAATGTTTTTTGTCAGCCCATTTTGTTCAGCAGCTATCAAAATCAAATCAATGCCTCCTTCATTGTCTTGGCTTTTTCCTCTGCAGTTTTTTTCTGTACTTCACCTCATAATCGCTGTGGGCTTTGGGCCCTGATTTATCACCAAGTTCACAAGGCTGTTGCTTCATGGGAGCAATAACCAAAAGTGTAATTCCAGCAAGTTTGCTTTTCGGCATGTTCTTGCTGAAGGCAACAGCTATATCCATGCTACTCTTGAACATAACTCAGACCTCAGTGTTCCCTGAAGAAAGAAACAGGAGAAAGACTTCAGAAAAAGAAATTTTTTGCCCTTCTCTAATTCTTCCTTCCTTTTTTGTCCCTGTACCTCCCAGCTCCCGCTGCAACTGGAGCCCAGTGAGGGGCAGCAGAGACTCTGCAAGCTGCTTCAACGATGCCAGCTGCAGAGGAGGGACTCCATTCTGTGGGTCCTCACACAGGAGAAGGGCAGAGCAAGGTGGTGAGGGCAAGCTCACCTAAGAGAATACAAAGGGCTGGTCCCTTCCTGACCCAGGCTGGGAATGCTCCCACATCCCAGCTACATCCTGTGGTTTGGCATCTGCGTGACCCAGGAAGTGCTAAGACTAAGTGTGGCAGAAGCATACTGGCAGAAAAAAATTGAAAAAAAAGGTCATATAATAAATTGATACAAGAAAATCATGTTTTATGTTCACCAAAGACAAAGCTTATGAAATAAGCTGGGCTCTCATCCTAAAGGCCTAATGCAAGTTCTGTCCTGCTGGAGCATACAGAATACAGTCCTTCATTCTCAGAGGTACTAAAATTCTTTACTTCTATCTAGGTGGTTATAGATCTTGTTTACACATAAAATTCCACACTTTTATAAAAGTAAATTCCAAAGCAAATGTAACTCTTCAGAGCCTTTATTACTCAGGGGTTTATTGCCAGGCTTGTTAATTCTCTCAGCAAGCATCAGGTCGAGCCACTCTGCCTCAGTCTTGACACTTCTTCAGAGGCTGGTGAGATTTATTTCAGTCCCTGACACTCGAGCAAAGTACACTTTCTGTTAGTTTCTGTACACATTTTACTATGCAGCAAACTTGGTCCTTTGATTTTTCCTGTACCTTCTCTCCCCTGTTTCCACCTCATGCGCCTGTCTGATTTGTGCCCAGCAAGGGTGTTTTATTAACAAGTGTCTTCAGGGTGACGCTTGCTTTTTTCTACCGACACGACTGCGAGTGCAATTAAGCCCCGATCTTTACATGTGGCCTCTAAGAACCACAGTAATGGAAAGAATAAATCATTATGAATAATGCTGTCACAGGGAAACTCATATTCTCTTTCCTTTTACCCCAAGGCCCCCAGCAGGGTGTGTGGGTGAGGGAAGTACTCTTTGATGCTGGAACCTGTGTGGCAGCACCAATTTGACATTCTTTCAGCAGAATGTGGGAAATAACAAACCCGACAGAGAAACAGCACCACAGCACGCCAGTATGGATGTTGCCTCTTACACTGGGTCCTTTGGATATCTCTACAATTTAGGAATGAAAAATAACAAGGATTTCTTTCGGGTGATGCAACACTGCACTGGGACACTACAGGAAGATGGAGGCATTGAAACATTTTAAGGCTTAAAAAAATCCTGAGTTTCCTTTTTAAAGCTTAAGGAACAGTGCAACTCTTCTTTTTTTATTCCCACCCACCACCCCCCTCCCCCTTCCTTCTTTTTGACAAACCAGATATTCTAAAGAAAATCAGTACAATGCTCTAAAACAAACCAACCTTCCCAATGCATACAGTCCTGCACGGGCAAATTTCTGCACCAGCAACTATGGAAGGAATGTAGCAGTAGGTAAACAAGATCAATCCACCCCCAGGCTGTTTCTCTGCAATGAAGTTCTGTTTCAAATGAATCCAGTCATCTCAAAACAGTTTGAAATATCTGACATTTGTAATTCTGCCCCCTTCCATCAGAGCAGACATTTCAACTGTGCAACATTTATATTCCACTTATATTCAGTACTATCCTATTACTGAAGCATTTCTGGTGGAAGTTCTTATGGAAAGAAGCTAAAGTTCATTATGTCACTGCCACTAGCCCACATTAGGGAAAGCCAGACATCTTCAGGGAAAATAATTTTCCCAAGAGAGAAGATATAAAAAATTATCTTTCAAATCTATATACATGGAGCACATAAATGCATACATATGAAGACAAGAGAGGCAGGGGGAAAGTAAATCAGAAAATCTTAATTTCAGAGAATGTAGCAGCAATAATAGGAGGACTTTTGTCCTAAAGCACATCATTGTGTAATACACAGTATTCATCTATTAAAGAGGCTCAGGAGGGTTTAACCAGACCAGACAGGCTCAAACACGAGTATTAGTACATTTCTTAACATCATCAGTCGCCTAATGTTGCATTGCCAGCATCACGTTTGTTTTGCATATTAGGGCTTTTCCTCAGAGTGCAGAGTCGCAGCAGATTTTTGAGATCATATGAGGGCACGTGAGCAAATGAGCCGGGCAGATGAGCCAGCCTTCTGGTGGCTCCTGCACCTCTTACACACGCCTGCTTTCCACCCACTGCTTGAGGAACACCGCAATGCTTATCAAGGAGCAGCAACTAGCATGGGGTTATCAAACAACTCAAACCAGAAAGTTTTACCTTCTGGATCACATCATGTATCAAGCAAGTGAAGCTGAATCTTGCTTTCATGGCTATCTGTGAGTGCTTCCCCAGTGAGTCTCATTTGATTCAGTGAAGCTTGCCTGTTCCCTCAGTCATGCACTGCACAGAAGGAAATAGAAATGATGCTTTGGAGCAAGTAATTGGGGTTGAAGAGAATAAAACATGTAAAGGGATATCACCAAGACAAACACCACAGGCTAAACCCTTGACAAGAACTCTGCTGGAAAGAGGCAGGCAGAGACCAGCCAAGGGCTCTACTGTCTTCACGTTAATCCTAGGTTTCTTACCTTTTTTAATTGTTCTAGGATGATTGTAGCTAAAAGAAATTTTAAAGAAATCTGGTTTATGCTGCATAAGATACACTGTTAAGTAAAAATTCCCTAAGACCACCCTTAAAGGGACAGGGCCTTTCTCCATGCAATAGGACAGAAAATATTCTTGGTTCTACCCTTTCGCCAAGATCAAGATCCAGAAGCCAGCTGCCCAATGCTGCCAGCCCAGTAACTACAGCCACCCTCCAGTTTGCTCCTTTTCCGTCCGAGCTCTGATCACAGTGCCCAAGCCCTGTGCAGTATATGGGATGGAACATACAGTGATCCCAAACTAATTAGTCAGGGAAATATCTTTATTTGTGCAATCACTAAATCCTTCAAAAAATTTAGACTTCACATACCTTTGGGAACTGAAGTTTTAATTGTGTTTAAAAGTCCAACTCCTACAAATGCAGTGTTGTGTTGAGCAGACTGTGACCTGACTGGAGACTTAAATCACAAGGAGGCTTGGATGATGTATTGAAATGTATTCCCCATGCATTTATCTCAGCTTGGATAATGAAACTAAGCTGTTTAGCTTCATTACCCATGAAATACCCTTAAGAAACAATTGTGCCATATTACAGTGAGCAGAGTTGACTTTCATTTTCACACTCTTTATCTGCTCTGGCCTGTCTTCTTCTCTGTGCCTATACTGATCTGGGGAGCTCTGCAGCGAAGGAATCATGGTTTCCTGGCATCTCTGGGTACATCCTACAGCATTTTGAATATTCTACTATAAACAGCAAATGATAATAATTCATCAGCATCAAGTTTTACCTTTCAAATTTTCCACACTGCAGCATATGAAAACACTTCTTGCCCTTGCAACTTTCTTAAAAATTTAAAACTAAAAAAGCTTTGTAAAACACAGGCAAACAAAACACCAAGAATATTTATCTTTCTTAAAACCAAAATGCTGGGAGCACACCTTTAACCTACACAAAATGTGATTTATTTCAGGAATAACCTGTGACCACCAGTGAGATAAAGGCACTTACACTGTGATAGGTCTGAGCCCACAGGAAGAAAACCCTGACTTCTTTGAACTGCTGGTTACATATTCTTTACTTCACTGTTCTCTTATGATCAGCCCAAGCATAAGACTCCCAAATATTACAAAAGAAACACTAAACTCCCCACAAGATGTTTTAATATGGCCAGAAGTACTGTCAACTTGCTTTCTTTTCTTCTCAGCTCAGCACATAAAATCAGTCATACAAAAGTAATTTAAAACAGATAAAATCCCATAAGGAATTTACTGATTTTTTTTTTTTGGTGATTCATGTAACAGGTTTTACTTTTTACTGATACACTGCATCAGCCTTGCAGCTGCAACCAAACAAAAATGAGGGATCAACTAGTGGACAGAAACAAGTAAACCAGGAATGAGCACCTGACATTCTCCACTGCTGTCATGCCTAATGCAGAATGATCAAACTTGAGCATCTTAATCACTGGGGAGCTGAGGGAATGTAAGGCTTCGGGGTCTGCTTAGCACTTTGCGAGATCAGGCCCTTCTTGATTTTCTCTCAACATTCATTTCACAGGTGGATGATGGGGGGCTTCCACCTTGGATAGAAGAAGATGTAAATGAGTCACAGGGCACCCAAGGGATGAGGTCGCCGCAAGCATCCACTCTGAGCTGCAGATCAGTGCAGCAGGCAGAGAAGTGACATTATCATATATACCCAGTGGCTGGGATTCATCTCAATCCTAAAGCAAGCTTGTCAGCTCCTAAACACTAAACTCCTTTGTCATTACTTTTGTTTAAGTAGAACAGGTTACTTTGTTGCACCATTTGTTTAGGGAAGGAATGAATGTGATGCCCATTGTTTAAAATGTAATGGAAGCCAAAATGCAAGTAGCAATTTTAACCTTGAACAATTACGTGAGCTTGTAGGAGAGCGCTCATATTTTACATCTACTAGCTGAATGACTTGAGAAAAATTATTTACTAGATACGAATAGTTAAGGTGAAAGGACTTTCTGCTTCCTCTGAAAACTCCACCTAACAGCTAATCGTTTTACAATAAATCATGAACAAGATAGACTGGATGTGTCTTCTTGTCCATAGATTGCTTTGAAGATATCAGTAGCTATTGATGTTATGTAGTAAGAACCAAGCCAGATTAAAAAAAAAAAAAAAAACACTCAGAGTTTTATATGCTGTCAAGTGATAAATGACTGGCAAGAAGGATAACTTAGGGGGGAGAATTGGTAATTTTATACTTTCAGCTCATTTCTGTCATCTACAAAAACTACTCAACATTTTAAAAAATGTAAGATTCTCAAAAACCTTCTGTGATATCTAACTCAAAAGCATGTGTTCTTAACAGACAAAGCAGCATTGCCCTTCCTGCAGCCTATACAGCAAGAAAGCTGATGACTGCTGATACAAATCATCGTACATGAAAATGTGACGCCACTATTTCTTTCTGTAGATATAACAAATACAAAGGTTATCTGATATGCAGTCTAATTTGAGCTGGAATTTAGAGATGAGTGAATTATAATAAAAATCCTACAGTAATCAAGTAATGACATATGCAATTACCTCAAGGCAGTAGGTGATAGCATTAACATAAGGGGACGAATTTGGTGACCCCTAGATCTAGACACAGCTCTCATGTCTGGTGCTAAGTGACTGGGCTTCTCAGGGCATGTGAAGCAGCTCTGGCCCTTTCATGCAGACATTTGTCTATAATTGCAAACAGTTCACATATGAATTCATAGATGTTGGCACGTTTCATTGAGTACATGGGTGATTAATTCTATAAAACAGGCATGTCTCTGTTTTTCCTGCCAGGTAACTCTCTCTATCCATACCTTAAGTGCCATGCTTTATGCAGCAGGTTGCTACACACAAATGTAACAAGTTATGGATGATGGGTTTCATGGTGCACTGGATGCTGCCATTCTTTCAAACATCTGCCACAGTACACCATACTGCTATGTAATGGATTTAGGGAGTAAGTACAGACATTTGGGGATCCCTTTCATTGAAGTGAACTGGAAATGAGACAGATATATGTGCAGATATATGCGAATTTTGCTTTTAGAAGAATAGAGGCCTAAATCACAATTACTTCATCATCCGTTCTTGCTAGGCACTTCAGGAACATTTTTAATTACAGTCTTAATACAGATATGATGGAAAGATTGTCTGCAAAGAAGTTCATGGGACAATTTTGATTTTATGAGGAGTATATCATATCCCACGAATTTAGTCTAAAGCTTTGTTATTGTTCTGAACTAGTTTGTGTCTCCTGGACTCCTGAAACTTTGTAATGGACTAACTTGACCTAATGCTGCAACTTATTCAAAATGTGTTAATTTATGGGGAAGGTGTCTTGTCACATAATGACATAGAATCATGACAGGATGTGCCTTCATCACACATCAACACAACATGCCATGAAACTACAGTGAGGTGAAGTTATTCTGTGCAGTACAACAAATACGATTCTGTCTAGTGAAAAACCAAAGAGAAAACTGTGAGTTATGTCAACTTTAGTGACAAAACAGCCTGTAGTACGAATCCCTTGGAGTCAGGCCAAAACAAACAACTAGCGGAGACAAGATCACACACTCAGAGATGTAAGAGTGGCAAGCGGGTACTGCTCAGAGCGTTTCTCAGAAGCAAACGTTCTTTGCATGCATTTTCCTGGTGTTAATTTTTTTGCCATTGATACAGCGCTGAGGCCCCGTAAAGTAACTCTGAATATTACACACCATACACTTTAACTGATTAGTGCCCTGCTTTATTATTTCTTCTTTTTAAAACCATGCTGATGCGTCTTTAACACGAGCAGCCAACTTTTGCAAACAAGACAGTTAAGAGGAGAACGGCAGCCCTCTGAAAACTCAGCCAAGCCTGGAACAAAAGCAGCTATTTAAACAGTGAACATTGAAAAGTCTGTTAAATCATCTGATTTGTGTAACCTGAGCCACTCTGTGTGAGGTGTTTCCTCTCCACTAGCCAACTCTGACTGCCACAAGGGTGAAGAGAACAGGGTTCCTTAGAAATGTCAACCTCTGTTTATCAAAGAGCTTTGTAAAATTATTAAAATAACATTTCAGCTACAGTGGCTGCCCTTAGAAACTTGCCAAATGCTTCTGATAACTGAATAGGCACCTCAGTAGTCCCAGTATTCCAAGAATTTCCTACCATAAGCATTAGGAAACACAAGTTAATGCTCAGGCACTGCAGCATCTAATGCCACGTTGGCAATCTTACATGGAACACACACTGCAGTGTCCCAAACCAGCATATTCAGCCCTAAGAATGCAAGATGTACTTATCAGTTGGGATATTCCCTCAACAGCAGAATTCCTGAAGCCTGCTGAAGGCTTGAATTCCTGTCTTATGTACCCTAGATCTCCCTCCTTCCCTGGTTCCAGTGGGCTTCCAGCACCAGCAGCACCACAGCCTTCCCACTGTGGCTGCTGGGGCAGCATAGAGTAGGGCGGCAGGGTCAGGGTGCATGAACCCTCCCCTTCCCACACGCATCCTTCCCTCCACCAAGACATCATTATGTCCTCTCAAATCCTGCTACTGATTTTTGCAGAGCTTGGAGAAATAGCTCATGCAGTTCCTTACCCGCTTTCTGTTGAAATGGGCTATTTAAATAAAAAAATACAAAGTTTTTGGAGAAGCAAACAAAAGCATAAGTACCTACATCTCATGTCTTTAGGAACCCAGAATGTTTTCAGAGGAGGAAATTGGAAAGATGGACAGGTCATGAGAATATTTTGGTGAAAAGATGCATATAAATGGGTAAACACTCGTTCCATCAGAGATGATGACAATCCTGCCACCACTGCTAGTAAACTCAGGGTTTCACGCTGATCATTCATGATTGACGTATTTGGGATGACAAATATCTACTTTCTATCTAATCACTTTTTACCATTTTGCTTACTTGTTCTCCATTAACACCCTACCATGATAACGCAAACATACAGCTTGAGGAACTAACCACATTGAGTAGCTTTAGACTGATTTTACATGTGCTCCCCAAATTTTCTCTCATAGCTATTAGCATCTTCTGGAGCTGACCTCCTCTGTGACATCTGTACAGCTCCAAGAGCTTCTTGTTCATAATTAAAAGTGACAGTGCTCCTTTTGGTTAAAATTAACAGAGGTGAAACTTAACAGAAACTGCCTGCTCAAGGAGTCACACCACTCTCCATTATCAGACTCTAAATTATTAACTTGCCTTAGTTTTATCATGATTAATTATTAAAATTCAGCTCCTTGTCAACATATTCATCATAGAACTGATAGATTAGCAGTGTCTCGTGCTATATTGGCTGTGCTCTAAACAGTGACCTTTCAGCAGTATTTCATGTCTCAAAAGCATTGTTGCAGCGGCACATTTTACTCAGGATAATAAAAGGAGCAGAAGAAGAAACAGTAACCACTACACTGGAAATTTAAGGCAAATCCTATCCTCCCACTTATCTAAAGCATCCAACTGAGTTAACAGGGCAAAACCATTAAGAATCTAAGGTAGCAGACTACAGACTTGCATTCTGCAGCAGCAGGAGGAAGGGGTTTCTACTTCATTTTTAATTTATTTTTTATTTTTGCTTTATTCTCTCAGTCCTCCTGCCTTTAAATTCAAGATTTAGAGGAATTGCTCAGACATTTTGGGCTGCTGATTTGCAGCAAAGCTTGCCTCTAGTCAAGAGGCTACAGTTAAAACTACTTACTTTCAGTATTGCATTCCTGGCACTAAAAACAAAAGACTTTGTTATTTGAGAATTTTTTTTTTTCTTTTAAACAGCAACAACTACAATTCTTTGCAGTACCCTGCATATTTAACACTTACTGGAAAAGTCAGCTGAATGCCACAGATTGTAATCAACATCTTTCACAGATGTCAGGGTTTTTTTCTTTGCCTTTGAATGATCAGAGCTTTGCAAGTCATTAGTCCATTAGTACAAAGTTAGAGTACGCCAATCAATGTCATTTAAAGCTGTTGGTCATCTCGGGTTTTCATAAACAATCTTAAGGCTAATGACAGCTACCTACCCTTTTGCTCTCCTTTTCATTTCATCTCGAGCTTTCTTTGAAACATTAGATTTGGCATTTGCAAAGAAATAAACCCTCTGCAGGTGCTGCTTTTTAGCCATGATAAAATAGAAATTATGTTCTCAAAAATCACTATGAGACTTCAGGAAAAGGCAGGATATTGTGACCCGGGTTTATTCTTACACTTTCTAATATCCTTGGGTTTACCAGAATGATGTGAAAGAAGCCATGCCAGAAAAAACTGTTACTGTTTGGCTTTAAAGACGCTTTATTCAAAGGTTAGAAAAAGTCTTGAGCTCGAGTTACATGACCTGGCAACAGTAAATTCAGGTCTGAGCTCCAGTCAGACCCCTGCCCAGCCTTAGGTATATCACTTAATCTCTCAAAACGTCTCCATTTCTCTCTCTAAATGAAAACAAAACGGATTGCTTGATATTTCTCCCCCTTTTTTTTTTCCTCAAGGTAGCACATTGGTGCAGGCCATTATAGGAAGCTGGCAGGGAGTTAAATATCTCTTGTGTGTCTTCCATCAACTTACTGCTTTCTGCAAAAGGGAAAGGCCCTTTTGGAAATAAAACTGCTGAAATCTGAAACCCAGATTTCCATGAGCAATGAAAGGGTTGTTTTCAAAATCTGCTGTCATCTTTGCACTGCCAGGGAAAGCATTTCACTTCCCAGTCTGTCAGAAGTCAGGTAGGTGTGTGGGAATGCCTGCAAAAGGATGGATGGACGGACTCCCTTGTGGAAATGTGGGTGCAGAGCATCATGACACCGGAAACAGTCGGACACCCAGGACCGGGGTGAAGGAAAGCTAAAAAAAGCTGTGCTGTATGGAAAGAAGGAATGAGGGGGGAACTTTTGCATCCCCTTCGTTTTTGCACGGTAATCAAAACAATTCTTCATCACCCCTAGTCTTATAGAAAGGCCAGGTGCTGTTATCAGACACATCATGAGACCCACGAATCGAGTTCTCTGCTCAGGAGCAACTCCCGAGCAACAAAGCACTGCGGTGACTCCAGGTAGTTGCTTCCTCAAGCTGGAAATGTGTGCTCAGAAGCTGTCCATGGCAAGATCGGTGGGAGATATAAGGATTCTAGCACTGGGTCTGAAGGACCATTCAAGGAGACCAGCTTTGGGATGAGGATTTGCCCCACCACTTCTTGCAAAGAGTCACCATTGTTGTCAGCTTTGTGTTTGTTCTCAGCTTTGACAATGAAAAGATCTTCGGAGAAGGGAGGAAGAGAAGAGTGAGCACGAGTTTGACAGACTAGAAACTCTAATCTGCTATGCCCAAACACCCAAATCAATGGGTACTGGCTAGTCCTGAGCAACTAGTCCTTCCATGAACAGCTTTGCAGTTGTAAATGTCATCTTTAATAGGTCTGTAGTTTCTAGCCCTATTAAACGTTCTCATCCCATCTTTACAACAGAAGGATATCCCTATTGGTTTCATTTTTAATTCCAGAAAAGTCCTTTAAAAACCATATAAGAGAGCAAAACCTGAAGGTTTGTTGTAAAGAGGGAGGATATTAAACTGCCTTAGAGATGCTCTCTTTACATTGTCAGCTTGGCAAAAGAGTTGAGCAGAAGGCAGAGCCATTTCTGCAATGTGTGTTACCTGAGTCCAGCCTCTCAGTGCTCACAGCATCCAGTGTGTTGCCCACTTCCTCAAGGCCTTACTGTAACAGTTTTCCGCTGGATCACTCCATCTTTACCACAATAAGTGAGTCCAGTAAATGCCATTTTCCTAACACACACCAACTCCCCTGCTAATTTGAACTACAGAAACATTTCTTAAATATCATGGATTTGCTTTGTCTAACACCCCTATCACCCCACTAAGCCCCAGCAAGGCACCCTAAGTAATATAAATGTTATGCATGGAGTTACTCCAGAGGAGTCAGCAGGGCAAGGACACATGCAGACTGAGCATGCACTAGGTTCAAACTGGATTTACAAGCAAGGTTATTGCCAACTTCTTTTTAAATTATTTTGTTTTTCTTCTGTCTCCTTTCTCATTCTGGCCCTGTCCCCTCAAGTACAAGGAATAATTTTAAATTATCTTGCACCAAATAAAGAAATCTCTAATGCCTCCATGCCCTCTTCAGCCTCCAATGGACTCAGTCCTCAACCCCAGTTCACGCCTTTCAGAGCACCTCCATAAACCCTTTTCTCACTGTTTGTGAAGGGTTGAGGCTGGCCCTTTAGCAGGACCACCCTGCAGTGCCAGCACTAAAGAGCCCTGGCAGGCAAGAGAGAAGGTAGCTGATGGCAAATTGTTGCCATCAAAAGCCCCCACCCATTGTTTCTATTGCAAAATTGCCTGGCATCCACCATTAACCTAGGTTACAATAGCCTTCACACAGCCTGAGCATCAGTACGTGATATTTATCAGCAGAAACCCCAGTTCTCAACCTGCTCTATCCTCCTTCCCAGCTGGCCCTGCCACCCAACACTCCACAGACAGCAATTCCCTGATAATCGGAATCAAGCGCTGACGTTATGAACCTTTTCATTACTTGTGCTGTACTGCTGGTTTGTAAAATACAGATTAAGCATAGAGTCACGCTGTGCCCTACATCAGGCTAGCGTTGTTACATGTTTATTAAGAAAGTGATTTAAAAGGGAGATCATGCAGCGAATTACCAATCCTGCACAACTTACTAAAAACTGGGTGATGAAACAACATAATCATCATACATCAGCTTCCCATTACCTGATTTAGGGTAATTTGTATTCTCTGCTTCTGTGCAAACAGAATGTCACTTACTGCACTGTCAAACTTTATTTTAAGAGTTAAAAGGTGGGTTCATTATTCATAATGCTAACAGTCGGGAGTAACTAAAATGTTCCATATGCCAGAAATCAAAACCTGTTAGCATGGAATTGGTTACAGGAGATTTAAACCAAATTAAAGCTCTGGAAACGTTAGTTTTAGAATAGGAAAGCATAAGAAAAAAGAGTTGCACAAAGACTAATTCTGTGCATCTGTTCCTGCAGGCTGTTTTTATGTTTCAAATACATATTGAAAGATAGAAAAGCTAATTATTTCTCCGGGCTAGGACAGCTCATGTGCGAGATGATGAGCAAGTGAGATAGCAAGTGCATGCTGGTATGTGCACCAGAGAGAGTCAGATGGGCCTGCTTTTGTCCTCTTTCCTCAGTTTTGGCAGGACACCTGCCAACACACATAGGTAACTGTCACCCAGGGCTCTTGTGGTTCTCCAATTCCAGACCTCCAGTCAGGATGTGTTTTGAAGACCAGTAAACCACTCAGCCCTGGTCTCCTCTTCATAAATAATTCCTCACGGCCATTGAGGAAGACTAGAGTTGGCTTTCAGCTTCATTATGGTTACTTGAGAGCACTCTCTGGTCTGGCATCTTCACAGACAGCTTATTCCTCTGTGGGAAATCCTAGTGGGCTATGGGGAGTGGTGAAAGAGAGCCGTCAGCAGTGACTACTTGCCTAGCTGGAAGCCACACTCCTGTGCACTTTTCATGCAATCAATCATGAAGGAAAGGTCAACAGACAGTTTTCAAATAACCGATCCATTTAACTACTGACATTGATCTGGGCCGGAGAAGTGGAGTTGGTGCGGGGGGGAGGGAGGAAGGGAGACTTCAGTGGTCAATCAGCAGAAATCTAAGCCCCTTTCACTCTAATGGGAAGCCTAAACACAGTCCTAAGCTTACTGCTTTAAACCTCACAGCAATTTGCTTAAGGCACTATGGGACCTTTACACAGTTGTCTTATAAAGTAAACAAAAAAAATTTTCCTGCATAAAATTAAATACTTAAACCAGAAGAGCTCCATATTTCAGTGCATAATGCAGTGCTGTTCCAGTAAGTGCAATGGGTGAGATAGAGGAGAAGCAGGGAGAGAGCCCCTGGCTTGATCCCTGGGCCAACAAAACTCCAGCTGTTTTGCTTTGACTTTGGTTAGAAAGATGTTTTTCCTCCCATCCTAAGCACATCCTCCAGTGCAACTCAAAGCATACTGTCACCAGTGGTTATGGAGACCAATTCATCACCTTCCAACTTAAAGAAAAAAAAAACCAAACCCTGCCTCACAATTACCAGATTGGAGCTTTCCAACCCTGAACCCTCTTGTGAAGAGCCAATGTCTTGCAATAAATCTCACAGGAACAAAGTAGAGCAATACACAGCTGGCAATTCACTGTCCAGGCTCAGTTCCAGATAACTCTGGTCCATACTGCGTCAATAGAGTCCTACAGCCACCAAACAATATTCTGTGCAGGGTAGAATTTGTTCTCATTACACAGGGCACAATGCGAGTGTGTACCCAGGAGAGAGAGAAAGCAGATTTGCTGTTCTCCCTTAAGGCCATCACGGCAGAAGGATTGCTAGTCCTGCATCCCAAGCTGTGCTCCCAGAACTCTTTCCACAGTACTTCACATGAATGGCATAATCTGCATAAGAGATATGTGCATTCCACCAGCACCTACAGCCACTTGAAAGGGCCTTTCGGTGACAATACACTGAAATTTATCTAAACCAGGGCTTCAATAACTGAATTCAGTCTCTTACCAGATCAAGCACTTCATCTCACTGTACTTCAAAGCCCCCCCAATAAAGTGGAAGGACTATCTCTTGCAGGCATGTAGTAGGATAAATATATGTATTATGATAGGCTCAGTGATAAGGATAATGAAGCATAAAAGACAGGCAGCCTGACCAAGACATAACTGAAATCAATGGAAGGATTCCCTCTGTATTAACTGGGCTTTGGCTGTAGTCTTCTTTTAAAGGGAACAAGGCGCACAAGGATTTCTCGGTTCCTAAGCTGGAGGTATAGAACAATTCTCTGAATCCCATAAGAGCTATTTCTCAATCAAGTGTGGTAAGAAAAGAATCTCTGCATGAGACACCACTACAGAAAAAATATGACATGAAATCCTGCGTGTGTTTATGTATGTGTATCAGGGGAAATGATATTAAATACAAGGGAAAAAATAGAATTAGATATCAAAAACAGGATTAAACCATAAAAATCTGTCCAGTATGGAGAATCCAGTTTGTAAGATAATCTTTTCTACAAAAAGCAGAATATTAAAGTAAATAACTCAGAAAAACCCAGGAGAATCTGAGCTTTCAGTAACCAGCCAGATGGAGAATGCAATATAGGCAAGAGCACTGAATGCCACACTTCATATACCTAAGAAAAAATAAAAAGCAAGCTATTTCTGGGGAACATTATTGCTCCTCATGATTCCCTCAACTATTTCTTCGTTCTGCTCCTCCCCATGTGCATCGCCACCACTATTAGTAAAGTCAGCCATTTGCACTGAAAAGCACAATTTTGTTGCGGCACTAATCTCACATTTCCTGCCCTCTGCACAGCATGGAGAAGCCTCAGCTCTCCACTCTAACTCCCTGCCACACTACGATCTGCAAATACATTTCTTGCACAGAGCAAGGAAGCCTTCTGAAAGGTACACATCAGCTCGAATAGGCTTTTCAGCTTTCATTTTGTCCAAACAAAGCAGGCTGTTAGTCTGTCCTTTTCCAGGCGAGTCTACACAGACAGGCTAGAAATGCTGACAGATTCTTTAAGGGAAAAGCCAGCAGTCATGACAGTCCACAAGCCACACTGCTGGGTCCTGCCCCATGTCCACAAGACTCTTGCTGCCTGCACCCAGCTATCACACCACTGATTCACCAATGAAAATCAGCTGCATTTCTGAAAATCCAAAACAGTACATACCTTGAAAAATGAACTCGATTAATTTTCAAAATAGTTCCCAGCTTTTCTGTCTTAGTCTTTTAGGAAAGAGCACAAGCACCTAGATTTTGGGACAGACTAAGACATGCCATAGTATGCTGCCAGTCCTCACAAGTACGAAAGCAATAAGCAAGGGATTAGAGCCACTAAATTGTGTTATTTCAAAAATTTTCTTGTTCTATTTTATTTAAATTTTCATTGTTTTAATTATCTATAATGAAAATATAACCTTTTGTGGTAAACAGGTTCTGAGGCTAAATTAAGAATATAGGCTGAAGGAACACAGAATAAAACTGTTAAAGAGGATAATGCAAGAGGATTCACAACTCCACAGTACAAACTGTCTAATACCCAATTAAAGGCAGACACAGGGCAAACTAAGCAGGAAAATGGTACCCCAGGAAAAAAAACAAAAAACAAATTTTGGCATATTAATTTAAGGGAACTCTATTTTCTAAACACCCATGAGGATCTAGACTTGGTATCTAAATGTCTTCGAAGATCACCGTCCTAGCTATCTCCAGCCAGCTTGCATCCACCCCTTTCTGAAAAGGCTCACTAAAATCTGTGATTTAATTCTGGGTCTCCTTCCATCTTGTGTTAATTATTTATGTGTGTAGAGTCAGTGTGAGCTGATCTTGAGCATCACAGTGCAAGCGCCTGCACAAACTCCCACCTGATCTATTATGTGACTAAGACAAGAATCATTCAGCTCCTGCAGGAAGTCTAATCATCAGCTTTTATCTAATGATAATATCGGCTGCATTATCCCTCAGGACCAGAATCCTCTTTTATCCAACGGTTTGGGGTTGTTTCTTTTAGGCTGACATGTCACAGTCAAGGAAGGACCTGGACCCAGGGAGACTGGTATAGGAATAAAAAGGGAAACAGTAAAATAAACATATTCAGAAAAAACAAATAACCAAATATATAAGGCATATATTTTACTGAAATAGACCCATGTTTCTCTTAAAACAGTTAAAAAAAAGTTCAATTGTTTAATGAGAAATGTGAAATCAAGCTTTACTGATCCCCAGCTCTTCAGCTGGATAAGCAACAACTTGCCCTTATTTTGATTAAGGAGAGCTATTACATGCTTTTCCTGAAGCTATTATTCTGCTAGGAGCATGTTGTAATTTACAAGTTTCTCAAAAAATCCTCCTTTAATGAAATGAATAGGAAATTAATGCTACCAGGCAGAAGGCTTTTAGTTAATAGTTTCTAACACTTCTCTCTGAGATATTGGAAAGCAATTTTCATTTACCAGCTATCTAAAGGTGCAAACAACCTTTAGTTTCACTGACAGCACTTTGATCCTCTTGTCTGCAGCTGTCAGACTTTTTGGTTTGGGGATAGCATACAGCAACTATGAAGCCTTCTGCCCAGAAACACTGACACACAGTGTAAGCCTGGACCAAAAGTGACAAGGATTTCAGAAAACAGCATTCCACTTAAGGCACAAATGGATCTAAAATATTCCTGTTCCTAATATGATCAAGAGAAGCTGGATTTAAACATCCCACTGGCTCCTATGCATTGATGGAGATATTAGATGTGATCATGGCAAGACCAAAATACACATTTTTCACAGAGCAGTGGAAGAGACCACCCCTGTTGAAACCCAGGACAGAAGCACAGAAGGACTGTTGCACAGAAACAGAAAGATAATAGAAATAATGTCTTTACATTGGTCCAAAGCAAAGCCATGGGAAAAAGCGCGAGATTAATGTAAAGACTGGGACAAGAACTGATGAAACCATTCTCAGACAGCCTCAGGAGCAATTAACTAACTTGTGCTAGTTCCACCCAGTTTTAGTATTCAGAAAAGGTAAAAGTACTCAGCTTGCTGAAGGATTTACAAACCCCTCCTAACACTCACACAGCTGTGGCAAGATGCTGGGCTAGTGAGCGGAGTTCCAAGGCCACAGGAAACTACCAGTTTGTACCACGATCCTAAAACTTCATCTTTGAATGGGAGCTGTAGAGGTGGCAGTGAGAGAGTGAGGCAACCATCAAGAATGAGATCAGAGGTGTGCGAGTGACTCAGGGATGCAACATCTGCTGCTGTCGAATTGACGCCGCACACCACAGAGCCACATCACCTCATCCGTGCCTATACCACGGGAGTGTGGGATACCAGTTGGCAGGCACACTCTGGACCCAGTGCTTTTCTCACACTTATATCATACTAAGAGAGCCACTCCAAGTGTGAAAATACCACAAGTGGTATCCGTGCTGTCCCTTTTTTATAAAACGAATGGTGGTGCAGAAGGAAGGGCATCGCCAGCTGTCTGAGCCCACATCAATGCCAACAGGCAGCGGTGCTCAGGCTCGGCCACTAACACTGACCCTGCAGTCTTTGAGATGGAGACAAAAAGCCACGTCCCTCCCATTAGGAAGAGTTAGTTTGGGAGGGACACAGGGAGTACTCTCTGTGCTTCACTCCTGTTAATTCTCTCAGGAGCCCGGCTTTGAAGCGCTTTTGAATTACACGCCTGACACTGACTTTGAACAAGCTCTCAAAGTGATGCATGTCCCCTTAACTGACTTTTTATTTGGAAATACATTATTATATGGCCTTCTAGAGAAATGGAGTTGTCAGCCAAATGAATGACAACCCGTGGCAGAAGACCAGCTCACAGGCTCCCTCTTTCTCGCTGTCATTTGCAGAAACCTTAAAACTGAAACAAAAGCAAATAATTAATCATTGCTCACACATCATCTTAGGTAACAGAGCAAATGCAGGAATAAACAGACAATTGATGATTTTTCTTCACTAGGAAATATGAAAATTCTTTTAAAGGAGATGAGATAGTAAATTTCTACTCTATCTGGGCACAGCTCACAATCAGGGCTGGCTTTTCCCAGCTTAAGGCTTGCTACAACTTTTCAAATGTGGTATGTTCTATCAATCTTTTAAAAAGACAATCTTAAAAGGTAACAGTTTCCTACCCTATGTTACCTACTACTCGCTGTTTAATTATGTTAGTAAACAATCAATCAGAGACCTTAAGTATTAGCTTGACTTTTTGGTTTTTTGGTTAAGAAGCCTGAAATTTCTGAGACCTAAGAGAGGATGGAAAGATTATGTGTGAAATTTAATCGCAAAATAAGGAGAGTTCTGACGCAGAGCAGCAGACAACCTTTCCAGGCTGCAGACATCATTGTTAGGATACCCAAAGGCCAGCTATCACACTTAGGGGATTGTTTCACATCAAGGAAAAGAAAAGCCGTGGGGGCAAAGACCAGACCCCGGGCCTTGGATCTCTGTGCTTAGAGCCATAATTAGGGGAACTCAGGTCATGCTTCCTTTCTTTCTCGCTATCACTTTGGACCAAAGGATCCGTCCTCCTGCTCTTCATTTCAGCACACTTCACAAAGGAGACCCCAGGGGGCAGGGGATGGTTTTCTTACAAAGCAGCCTTATCTTTGCCATCAGAGCTGTCTCCTGGAAGAAGTCGGATTTGCAGGGAGAGGAAGGACTGGAAGCTGGACTCCCTGGCAGTGCTCAGATCATTAAAGTTCCCATTTAAAGAAACTCCACACTTTTCCCAAAACTGGGAGGAAAAAAAACAAGCATCCTGACCGGCTCTTGGAAAGGCAGGGTCCCTTCCCAATTAATTCCCCACGTCACAAGGATGCCTAATTTCAGGTGTAGGCTGTCCACCCCTCCCTTCCCTCACTGAAGGTAGTCTCACCGAGGCCAGCAGAGCCAGTCTCTTGGGACAGGGCTGAGCCCTCCACATGCAGAATGCCGTGAAGATGACACCCTCAGCAATGGTTTCTGCTTCTGCTTCCGTGTGTCTTGCCAAAGCACCAGAATCACAGGAATCACAGCACCAGCAATCTTTTTCTTTTTGTGCCAAGAGGACACTCATTGACTTCAAAGGGAAGGATGGACCTGCAAAGGATCTGCTTGCTGTTATAAAATACTGCTGAGACTGACATCAGTGTCATCATGGTCCAACCATGGCCCGGTGGATGAGAAATGGAACTCCTTGAAACAGAAGCTGCAACAAAAATTAGGACTTCCATTTCCCTGAGCCTTTATTTTTTAAAAAACACCCAGTTAACTTGGAACTTAAACGCAAAAACAGACTTCTCCATTGCCTTATAGACGTATACAAACTCACATCAAACAAGAAAAGGCAACTATACCCACAAAATCCAGTCTCTCTCTCCTTTGAACTTATGTCACCCTCCCCTTACTTGCATCTATTTCTGTGTTTTCAGAACCCCCCTCCCTGTTCACAATAGGCAAGTTATCCTCTTTGTCTCTCTGCAGCTCACATATTGTTTTTAAGAGCTTTGCCTGACAACTTATTCCACATGTTTGCTTCCCTCTGAGTAACAGTTCTGCTTGAATTTCCTTCCAGTCTTAATTTCCTAATAATTAGATTGACTGCATAGCTCACCCTTTAAAAAAATCCCCAAACTTAAATCAACAAGCAATACAACAAACAAAAAAAACCACCATGAGAATAGATTACTGGTGGCCTACTTTATTATTATAATCTTCAGCCTCTATTCTGTTACCGCTCTTGTTAGATCATATTAAATTGTTCTGTAAAAAATAGAAGAAATAGATCAATTATTCCTTTATTTTTGTCTCATTTTAAAAACCATTATTAAATCAAGAAAAGCAGAGAGGAGAAGAGAGTAGGTCCCCGGCCATCTATATCTTTGAGTAGAAGAAAACTGCAGTCCATTCTCAAAAGAAAAAAAAAAATCATCTATGTAAATAGGAACCTTATATTGTCCCTGAGGTCTAGTTTAGAGCCTTCAATAACAAAACCAGTTCTTTGGACCTATATGATTCCATTTTAATGACGAAGCCAGCAAATACCTGTATATGAACCTAACATTTTTAAGGCTGTTTTGCTTCAATGAGCATTAAATTCTGGCTCATTCTGAATTAAGAACACCAGTTCTAGTTAGTGTAGTTTAGTCTTTTTTTATATCCACCTCTGTCATGATGATACTGCATCTTGCCAAAAGCTGCATGTCTTATGCATTTACCTCTTGTCCATGTTTAAACAGAACAACTTTATGAAGAATTTGGCCTGAAAGACCAAATCTCACCAATTCTGTCTGTTTGATTACACTGGTAGACCCAAACAACAACAGCTATAGCAAACCCTCTAACCCCATAATTTACAAGAATGCCCACAAGAACTTCTCTTAAAACTAACCATGCTACTTTTCCAAATTATCATCTCTCAATGCCACACACACACCCAGTGCTACATGTGAGCCCAGCATCACAGTCTGCCATCTGTGCAATTCAGAATAGAGCCAGGAGAGCTCATAATTGCTCCCATGGTTATCTTGCTTATGCTCCTACTCCTAGGAAATGAGAAAGCTGATCAGATGCTGAGCTCACGGAGCTCTCTTCAGACAAGGGTTCACAGCTTTAAGGAAAAGAAAATGCTTCTCTATCTTCTCATTATTTCCCTCCTGCTCCTTGTCAACACACAAGCCTAGAGCGAGTAGTAACTAGCCCAGCATTTTCTGGATCAAAAACCTGTGTTTATGTATTTGAAAATTCATACAAACATTTATGCAAAAAAAATATAAAAGTATGTTAGAGCTATACTTTATTTTCTTCCAGTCAGTGCTGCCTCTCAATGGTTTGGGTAAAATGGATTTTCCTTTTATTATTCTTTTACCCATCTTCAGAAAAATTACATTTTTCAGCTGTGATGCTCTCCACCAAACTCTCCAAAAAAATTTCCTGCCAATTCTTCCCCAGCAGACCCCCAACAATCAAAGTCTACAGTTGTTGAACTCTTTTTTATTTCTCTCCGCAGTGTCTGGATTACTTTCTAAAAAAGGAGAAAAATGACATTTTCCTCAGAGGACTGAGTGCATTTATTTCCTTTCAGGGTGGTAGAATAGTATACCCAGAAGGACAATGTTGTAATGTTTACCATTAAAAAAACCTAGCCGTCTCCACACTCCTGGGAAAGGCGTGTACGCAGGTGTGAAAATGGGAAGCACGCACTCAGGGCCAAGAAGTACTTCACTACCCACAAAAGCATGAATAAGCAACCACGAGTTCCACACAGCCAAGCAGAGCACAGTGGCCCTGGCATCAATGCCAGCTTGCCAGGCTGTTTGGAAGGCAGCTGGCAGAGCTGCAGAGGTGCTGCACATAGCTCCGGGCAGAAGTAGGGGGCTGGGGATCTGCCTGGGACAGTGCTGCTGCCAGAGACCTTATTCCACGGGGTCACAGCCTCGCCATGGCTGGGCATCCTCTTCTTGGGATAGCTGCTGTCAGCAGCTGTATTGCACAACTGCCTAGGAGGGCTTGCCATGAAGGAGAACTCCCCTGTGCTGGATATCCTCCCAGATAAACCCACTGCTACCCCTCAGCCCCTTTCCATCCCTCTCTTTCCGAAGCATCGGCCATCTCATTCCATTGAGGTTTGGCAGAAATAAAGGAAGAGTGAGTTTTTTGGAGGGTTGGGGATTTTTTTCAGCCTTCTCACCTCATTTGCTCTTAGATTACTAAATAAACACATTTTGCATGAAATGACAGTAATAAATGAAAACCTTTTTAATTATTTGGCTTTGGTTCAGCCTTGAAACCTTGGTGTGAAGTGGCTAGGTCTGGTTCACAATTGTTTTCTTCTCTTTTTCTCCACAGTGCCTGGATTACTTTCAGAAAATGGGCTCCCTGGCACTAAACTCTTTGCCATAGCCTCTCACTTACTGTAAAAACAGAAGGAAAAGAACTGCTGCACAAACCTGCCATCACACAACTTGTCATTCCTCCACTTCTGCCATTCTCAAGCCTGTGCAAAACAGTTCCTGCTCGTGCCTGGCCACATTTCTACTGCTCCTAGCTGAAATGCATCTTTGCAAGGCTCACTTTGTTAGCAGTGCTCCCAAAATGCCAGAGCACATGTAAGGCACTGTCAGCCCCTTTGCCTTTTGAAATATGTCCTTGCAGAGGGTGTCTTTCAAAACAATAAATCCTGGATATTTCAAAATCAGCAGCAGTATAAGAAAAAACAAGCTTCTCCACAGCCAGTGATAAGCAC
Source organism: Dasyornis broadbenti (assembly GCA_013397935.1). Classification (NCBI taxonomy): domain Eukaryota; kingdom Metazoa; phylum Chordata; class Aves; order Passeriformes; family Dasyornithidae; genus Dasyornis; species Dasyornis broadbenti. The sequence continues at coordinate 1,132,140 of VZRN01003035.1, read as the reverse complement.
CAGGGTTTATTTCTTCTCGGCTTGAACTTGCAGTAATGAACTCGAGTGTTTTAGAAGTAACACAAGACAAAGGTGTTGCCAAAAGTCAGTGATGAAGTTACTGAAATTCGACTCAGAGTCATTCGCTGACCCCGAGCCAGCCCCAGCCAAGCGGTACGAGTGATCGGCAGAGGCCCAGGGAGCACTGCGGGATCATGCACAGGCGGGGGTGCGGGCAAACAAGAGGCCAATTCAGAGCAACTGGAAGGCATCCCAGAAAAACAAATAATGGAAACGTTTCAACCACCAAGCTGGGACTTCACCAAGCCTCTCCAAGAGTTGATACAGCCAGATCCCAGCGAGGATGATCAGTGAGCCACAGGGCTGGCACTCGCCCTGCCACCGGGGAGTGTGTTCCCAGTTGTACAGCACATCTCTCTCCTCTTCAGGGCATCTTCTTCTGTGGCCATTTCGGCAAGCAGACCACATGCATGGCAGCGAAACATCAGGCTGTCCAGCTGCAAGCCTCATCTGCTACTATTTCATATTTCGGGTGTACTCCTGGGAAAGTGCTTGCTCATTTCACTGCATAGGAAGTGAAGCAGCCTCACTGCCTCAAGAATAATTTATTGTCATTAATAATAATACACTGATATAGAACTTTTCATCCCAAAGGATGAAAAAAGCAATTTAGAATCTCCAAGCAATTTTCAGAGTGGAATAGTCTGTGCTTTGAGGCACATACAGCAGTGACACTGGAGCGTCCCTGGCTGTGCCCATGCCAGTCACGCTCACAGGGGAAGCGTGCCCTGCCACAGACTCAGCTGGGACCCTCCTTGGCAGCACGGGGTGAGGAAACAATGCCAATGGGTGAATTAAACATGGCAGGGGGTGCAAAACCACCTGCTCTACTGCATTCAACGAGATGAAGCCACTGGGGCCATGATCCCCCTTTCTCTGGGGAGAGGAAACAAACCTCCCTGCATGAATCAGTGCAAAAAGGAAGAGGTGATGGACCAAGTAATGGAGGTTTCAGAAGGGAAGGAGGGTGAAAGCAGACCCGAGAGTGACCAGTGGTTCCTGCTCTCATGCTTCCTTTGCTGCCCAAAGCTAAGATGCTTGCTGGACACCAGGCGTTAAAACATCAGCGTGCACTTGATGCTTTTGTATCTCTCAGACTGGAAAAGGAAATAGACAGCAACAGGAACTACTCTTAGGTCATGATTTCCCGCTGCAACCTGAGTGCCAAGTCTTTCTTGCAAAGCAAACTCTGTCTTCAAAAAAATTAGACAGAAATTGAGACAATATAAAGCTGCACAAATATTAACAAGTTTGTGCAGTGTTAGAGTAAGGTATTTCTCCTGCATACCTTCTGAATCTTCCTTCTCTTAGCGCTTAGTGCATAATCTGGGGAGATAAACACATAACTTTTGCTGAATGACCACCCAGAGGAAAGGGCAATGCATTCCTCCAGGGAACGGGAGTTGCACACAGAATTTTGCACCGTAGGTCACTAATTCAAAGGTAACCTACTTTACTAGTGACTCAGATGTATTAGTGTCTGCTGCTGCTTGGTGGCTTACAAGTAAAACATTTTTTCAACCTCTTAAGAGTTCCTTGCATGCACAAATCTCTAGCTTATATAGATGTTGTAAAATCTCCAGCTGCAGACAGGAGGGCAAGGGTCAGTTGAGTGAAGGAGGTTTCCTTTCCCAGTTGGCCCAGCTGATCTGTGCAAATCTGGACTGGAAGGTAGAATCTCCACCCTCCTGGCATGACCCTCACATATCTCTTCTTCCAATCTCCCTCTGAGCCCTTTCTTTATTCTTTCATTTACCCAAACCCCTTGTTTAGCTTTCCACTTTTACTATGGAAGCATGTTTTCAGATCTCTGATCTTAAAAAGATCCAACAAATCAACTAATTCTGTTAGCACCTCTCATTGTGAACTACAGCTCTACCTTCTCCATGTCTCACCCCTTAGCTTGTTGGGAGCACAGTTCATATTGAAGCAGAAATTAAAACAGTTGAAACGAGATTAGAAGATGAGGTCAGATGGACAAATCCCCATTGCTAGGCAAGGCTGCTAGATTTCATTTCAGTGAAGTGGTGCTAAAAATAGGTCTGAGTACAAAGCATTGTCAGACTTCCATCACTGCTAGACTTGGGAATTTGTTTATGACTTTTCACAGTGCAGATAGAGCCTTAAAACAACACTTCAGCAATCTTTGGTGGGGGGAGAAAAGAAGAAGAAAGAAAATAAGGGGAAAAGAAGAGACCATATCAAGTATTTATGGAGATGTGAATCTGTTTACCTGGAGGGCAGGTAAGATAATCAAGCATGCCATGCATCAGGTGGTATTCTGAAATGGAAGATTCTACTGTACTTTGTATGCTATCCATGTCACATCCATGAATTCTTTCATGAGACTACACTAAAATTTTCATTAAACATTTGGGAATTTAAGGAATCATTTGTGTGTGTTAAAATCAATATTAACTTGTATTGCTCATTGGCAAGTCACTCCAATAGTATTATACAAAATGTTTCCAAGCATACTGAATGAGTGATGATGGTATAAACCAGTTTGGGGGAAACTTTTATTGCAGTAAGTGCAGGGTTGTTATTTTATTCTTAAACAGCCTTTACCAGCATCAAAGGGATGTAATTGATGCAGTGATTTCAAATGTTGATGGCTGCTGACATATGATTTTACAAACATGCAGACAGAAATTAGGATAGTCCGGGCTATTACAGCTACAAATCAACATTTAAGCAATTTAGGAATACATTAAAGGAAAACAGAACACTCAGAGGACCAAGCAGCCGACTCCCGTGGCTACTGCTGAAGAGGCAGTGATAGACAGGCAGTGCAGCATAGCACAAACACACTTGCTGCAGGCTGAGTGGGTCTGAAAAGCCAACAGTGTCCCCATCCGCAAATCACTACAGCAAGACCTGCAAACACAGGGTCCTGCCTGCACTGCACAGCCAAAAAACTCCCAGGAAGCTTTTGGATTTTGAGCACCAGCTTCCTTGGAGGCTGAGCATTTCACCCCTGACTTGCGAAGCCCTGGGCCTGTGGTTTCCTCCCTGCATGTGTCCCTAAAGCTCCTGAACAGTGAGTCTTGCTCTGTTGTGAGTGCTCCATGTGACATTTCACAGGAGTCCAAGCTGGGGTCTCCTGCCATAAAAGAGGGATGGCGACATTTCCTCTGCCTTGTGGTGGAAAGGGAAGAGCCAACTGCTTCTTTTAAGGGTGCAAAGCCTTGAGCACTCACCAGTACTGCATCCAAAGTATAGTATCAACACAGTTCCAATAAGGAAATTCTATTTTCACTGCAGTAGGATGTAAATTACTTTCTAAATCTGTGCATTCCTCATTATCGTATATCTGTCTATAAATATAAATGTTTGTATATATATATATATATATGTACATATCTATAATATCTCCAGGAACATCTGGAACGAGCAGAAGAAATGAGTGTCTTTCTCTGACGCGGGACTGGCACATCACTCCTACAAAAGTTCCATCAGGAGCCATGCTAAGAACCCTCTTCCACTTTCGAGTCTCCCCTTCTCTGCTAACCAGTCAACAGGGATGCTGAGTGACCTCTACCCAATGCTCCTCAATACTTTTCCTAACACAGTCCTTTATGCCTCTGAAAACAGCTTATAAAAACTTTATTATTTTTGATGAAGTCACACTTTGTATGCTACGGAAATGTGTTTGGGTTTGTTATTTTTTATTTAAGAATATTTCCAGGGGCTAGAGTTTTTAGATTGGTTTATGGTATACGCTCCCAAGATATGTATTATACATAAAATTAATGATATATAGTTTCACTTTGTTTTTAAATCTAGGCTTCTCAGAGTTCTTCCTCAAAGGAATAAATAAAACTCACTCTCCGAATTATTAACAAATAATATCTACTGCGGACAGATTTTCCAATTGCTCTAAATTGCACGGTAACGTTGATTTGAATGCAGTTACAGCAATTTACATCACTGCAAGACCTGACTGAAATGAATATTTCAGGCTGTTCAGTAGTACTGGTACAGGCTGTTCCCATTTGTATATTTAATAGCTGAAGTTAAGTGTAAATTTGCAAATAATAAATGCCTTCATGACTATATCTATATGCACAGGCTTCTCTCAAAACTTCTAATGAGGCCTGAAGCACAATGACAAACCAGAGTGAATATTCAAGTCAGCATGTAAGTGCAGAGATCGCCCCACACTCACTCATGAGCACAGACGTTTCCAGGGAAAGCAAAGCCAGGGGGATGGGGAGAAAGGGCAGATTGGGGGGGTCACACAAATTACTGTATATTTTGGGAGCACCATATCCTCCCACTGCGGAAGTTTTCTTGTGGTCCAGCACTGGCTGCAGTGGGGGTAGGAGGGGTTGGCACTGGGACAGCTGCCTTGGGTTAAATCATATGTTGCTCTCTGCTGAATATCAGACAGGATGAAAAAGATAAATTTTTACACTATCTATACAGAGACACCTTCAAAATATTTTTCTGATATTGGTTGTATGGGAAGATTTCTCAAAGACCCGCTGCTTGTAAAAACAAAGCTCCCAAGACCTCAGACCGCAAAATCCCAATTGCACAGATGGGCAGTAATTCTTGCAACCTTTTCAGTTAAGTAAAATTTCATCTCGTTAGCAGAAAATTAAATCAAAGCATGTACTTATGTTTAAGTGGACAGCAAGGGATTGTGTAGAATTCATTTCTCTCTGCCATCCCTGAATTCAGTACATCAGTCAAGCAGTCACATCCTCACTCACAGGTGCCGTTGGCCCCACAAAATACTGCATTTCACTTACTATAAAGAAAATTTTTGCAGTTGTTGGGGCTATGTTGGGACCTTAACTACTTTTAAAAAGTTTCAAGACATACCACAGAATATGAAAAAGGAAATTAATAACTAAGAGCTGGGGATTTTTTTATTGTGATTTATGGCTAGAAATTTCAATTAAAACATTCACGTGGATGAGTCCAAAGTGTGCACAGAAAAATAACACAATCAAAACTTCAGTCATTACTCTCTTTTCCAGGTTTTTAAAACCCGTGATGCACTGAATGCAAGGGACTGGCAGCAATAGCTGTAATCTTAATTTTTAACTGTCGCGGAGGTAGTTTCACAGGGATTTAGTGGAAGCATTAAAATGCTTTAGAGGTTTAGAGCACTTCTCAGCAGTAAAGCTGCATTAGGAGGTTGGCAGCAGCACTGCGGAGTTTCCAAATAAATTCCCGGCTGCTCATCCCGCCAGGCCCGGTCCGGCCCGGGGCGGCCGCCAGAGGGCGCCTGAGGGCGCCATTCCCGCTGGTGCCGCCGCTCCCTCCGCTCCCCTTCCCGGCCTGGCAAAGAGTCCCGGCCCGGCAAAGATCCCCGGGCACTGGCAATCCTTCCTCGCACCCCGAGATGGAAACCAGGGGCGCATCGCCGGGCTGGCATGGCGCAGCTTGGCAGCAGCAGGGTGCACTCAAGCCGAACGCCAAGGGCCTGCTTTCGGCAGGGTCAGCAGCATCGAGCGCCGTGAGCTCGGAGAGCAGCCCGAGCATTCCCGTAACTCGGTTGGCCTCTGCGCTGACAGAGATGTACAGGATTGATATGCAAAGCAGAAAAGCGGCTGTGTTGGTGTCAGGGACAATTAAGGTCTGTGCTCCACTGCCCATTAGCTGAGTGACTCGGAGCTGCTGGAGAGGTTTAGTCGTTCCTGTGGGGGATAAAGGACATGGATACTCTGTCTGGGGATATTGATTGAGAAGGACACAAACAGTAGCTGGGATACTTTTTCAGTGACACAGAAGTTAATGATTTAGTGATTCACAGAAAAAAAGCTTCCTTGCCACCTTTGGTAATTGTTTGCATTGCAGATGGTGCCACGTGAAGTGACCTTGTCAAATTAGCAAAAGCCTGGAGCACTGTCCAGTAGGTAATTCACTGGCAAGCTACAGACCTGAGGTTATCAATAAGTGAATCTCTGCACACACACACACACATAGAGTGTTTCATCCTGACTGAGCACAATTTCCAGGAGCTCTTTCTAGTACAGAGTAGTTCAAAGATGGATTTCTGTTCAGCTTATCCCAGCCTTTGGTGAAAGATCCCAAGAACCCCAACTCTTACTTTCTAGCAGATAAGAAAACTAAAACCCACTCCCTTTCTTTTCCTCTGCAAAGTACAAAAGCAAAATTAGGAGACAAAACATTAGAGCAATCCTGCTAAGGATCCACAGGAAAATGGGAAACTGCTTAACTGCTGGGGAACCACAGTGCTGTAGCAGAGCGCAGTTGCTCCCCAATTTGCTTGCAAGCCACAAGCAAAGCGAAGCAAATCTAAATGTGAAGCAAGCTCTCAGAAAGAGTGAGAAAGGGGCTCAGCTGCAGGATTACAGGCCTCAAGAGACTCTTAATGGGCTACAGAGACTGTCACCTGCAGGCTACTGTTTGGCTCAAATACACACAGGCTGAAAGTTTTCACCAGATGATGACTTGCTGGTGGTCTGTCTAGAATAAGACAGTGCATTCCTACTCTCTTAATTGTTCTAATTCACACTAATTTTGCTGTTGTGTCTGATTTATGCTTTCTTCTATCCTACATTGGGATTTTATTTTTTTTTTTTAACATTTCAATTTAACGTGCCTATCTAGAGAATTCAAAAACCATTGGTGTGAAGAGGACACTTTTTCAAGCAGTCATTTAACTTTGCTCAAAAAGGCAATTTTCTGCTTATTCAAAAGCATAGGTCTCAATGCTGCTACAAGAAAAACTGTGTGAAAACTTTTGTTTTTCCCGTTTAGAAACAGCTGGGGTTTGCCACTGGATGTGGAATGTGTTACTCATCACATGGTAAAACTCTACACAGGCAAAGCAGAGCAATTTTATGAGAATTGTGGCTGAGTATCTTCCCCTCAACTTGTCTGGGGAGCGGGGAACATAATTTAATATTAACGTGTCCACAGGGATTTGTAGCTTTTCTATTACAGTGTTCAACACAAACAATATATTTCATGGCATCCATGTTTTTACAGACAATTGTGATGGAACCACCCTGTTCCTCTTGAGGCTAATGGAAAACTCACTGTACAGATCAATTCACTATGTTCTGAAATATGTACATATATCAGACCCATATATACCCACTGCACCTCCCTCTGAAACACTCTGATGTATGAAGATGTCTAAGTAACAAGCTAAAGTGAAAGTCAAGCATTTTTGCCTAAACACTTCCAATTATTTGCATTGAACTCATTGCTGTGACTCCTGTTTCATTTCCGTGGCATTATACTTGTGCAAACCTACCACTGGAAGTAAATCAGGACCAAGATTTTAAATGTCCCATCCTGGTTTCATGAGGCATTAATTAAGGTACCTCAGGAACACTGGGCACTCAATCTCTTCTTTTTTCTTAATTAATTAAAGAAAATACTGTAGCTAAAACCACAACTTCTTTGATGTGGGTTACTCATACCTTCCTCCCTCCCACGAAAACGTTCAGCATTAAGCATGTAAATCATACTGAACATTACCAACCTAAAGGGAAGTGACAGATGACTGTGACTGCCATTAAATGTTTATTGCATCCCTGCCATGTAATGCAATTAGATGGCAAGGAACATGTAATGTGTATTGCTCTAGTGGGAGAATGGAGAAATTATTGAATTTTCTCTCTTAATCTATTTATATCTTGCAGTGGGGGCATTGGGTAGATTAAGCTGGGGACAGTGCCCCCATTCAGTATGCTAAGCAGTGTTTGTCACTCATTGCATTATGTGGCAGGAACAGCCACAAGAGCCCCACACACTGCAATAACACTGAATCAGAGGCAAAGTGGCTGAAGCCTTCTGCTAACAAAGTACTCTCAGTACCCATTCTTAAATGCTTCTCTTTCTCTCAGCTAAGGGGCAAAATCCCTCCCTGCCTCTCCCCCAAGGAAAAGAAAAGAAAAAAAGAAATCACTAACTCTGGTTCGTTATTTCCTTCTTTCTAGGGACTGATGCTACAGGAGTATCAACCTGCAGGATGTGCTGCCTTAGTAGAACACTACTGTGCTCCTTCAACTGTGCTTTATATGCAGGTGGTCCTTCAGCCTCCACTGAGGCTGAAAACTTCAAAGCTTAATGAACTCAGCTTCATGGCAGCTTCTGGAGGTAGGAAGGTAAAAAGCATCTTCATGTTAAAGCGGGGGCATGAAGCCATTAGAGGGTACAAGTACAAAACTACAAATAACAGCAGGATTCAACACACAGTTCCAGCTTTTCTATTGATACACACCCGTCGGCATTCAAAAATTAAATGTTATCTTGCAAACTCCAGCTCAGACCCTATGTTTTCCTCAAGCATTTTCAACACTGGCTTTGCAGCCTGGCATCTGCAGCAGGCTCTGTTGGGCCAGAGAGAAGTTTACATGGTTATGGCTCCTGCCACACCATAGTCCCAGGATCACGTCCTGCTCTGTGGTGGTCCTAATCCTGAAGTCTCAAAGACTCAGTATGAATCTATCAGCAGGTGGGTTTTTTTTCCAAAAGTTAATTAATCCTTCAAACATCTGATCTCAGAACTGTCCTCACATTTTGCTAATTCAGGCCTCCTCGGCAGATTTCTAGTGTTTCCTGACTCGAGCATAGCAATGGTCGCTAATGACAGGCTAAGTGGCCAGCTGTGGCTCCTTAATACCTCACATAATTGCTGCTCTAACATCCTTCTCCTCAAAGCCTCGCATGTGTTTGTCTGAAGTAATGGATAGATAGCCCTAGAAACCAACAGCCTTTGTTCATGCACAGACAGATCATATGTGGTCAGGAGCAATACAAGGCTTCTCTGAGACACCCTGCTGATGCACTTCACTCTGTGGCAGCACCAGTAAAAGTGCGTCTTTCTCAGAGGGTTAACTCAGCACTTGCTCTCTGTGTTTGAGCTCTGGGCTTAGCCCAGCCCAGCCCCAGTGCCTCCATGCTCTTCCTGAGCCCGTGTCGCCTCACCTTGCTCTACATGGGCAGGAGCGTGTCTGGGGTTTCTGAGCCCTATTCCACTGCTCTTCATGCTGCAACAAGCTCTGCTGTTCTGAAGCAGTTTCCTAGAAAGCTGTGGAAGGACATGGCCATCTGCTCGGGCCCATGGCAGAAGGCACTGGAGGACTCCTCCTCCTTATGTGACAGCCTGTGTCCTTCACAGATCCATCCTAAGGGAAATGAAACTAATCCCTGTGCAAAGCCATGGCTGCCAACCCAACGTCACAGTGCAAACAGTGTAACTTATTTTGTTAACTGCCTCAAACAGCTTTATCTGCAGTCCTACCACTCTCTAACCTCATCTCCCCGGTGCCCTCGTGCGAGGCACAGTGCAGCAGTCACAGCCATGCCTAGCACCCAACAGCCGTCAATCAGCTCCAAAGGGCACGTGGCTTCGCATTTGGTGATGGAGAACTTGCAGCCCAGCTCGCACTGACTGCGGCAGCACCTCACACGCTGAAAGTCTCAAGCTGCTGCTCTCACTGATCGCTGATGCTTGGGGTGACACTTGGAGCTGCTGCCACCTCCTTCAGTACCAAAAGCCAAACAGTAGAGAAAAGTCTAGGCAAAGAAAGTTCCACCTTTGCTGGGCAGGCTGGCAACACTTATTATTATATTACTCCTCTTGCGGCTGCCATATGTGATATTTCAGGGGGATTCAAGTCACTCCACTTCAGGAGCAGATCTAGGCCAGGAACTTGGAAAACAATGAGGACTATTCTGAACTCACCTTCTTGGTCCAAGAAACTTGAGAGCCATGACTAAACTGAGCTGCCACCCAAAGGTTTTGCTTATGTGCTAAAAACCTAACAGGAGCAAAGACCTTCCATGAAGCCTTCTTGCACCTCTCCAAGATCAAAGGATCGTTAAGGTGGAAAGCTTCTCTCGTGACAGTGGGAAATTATCAAGTGAGACTGTAAGTGCCCAGCAAAATCTGAACCATTCTGCTGCTTCCCAAGGGCTTTGTAGCAGTTTGGTTTTCACGCCTTTTGCTTTGTCAGATGAAATATTTGAATTGCTCTGTCTAATGATGGGGTGTATATTCACAATGAAAATCCCAGTCCTTCTCACAGTGTTATTTTTGACATTGAGCACAGGAGTGCTAAAAGTTTCTGACTGACACCTTTTCATTAAAGGGAGAAAAAACTGCACACATCTATCAAATCTCTAGGTGCAATAATGTAATGTGATTATTGCTAAAAATAAGATCAATTCATGGTACAAAAATCAATTCTAGCAATTTCCAGTGCTAGATATATTGCTTTTATGTCCTTTTGTGTACAGTACTTCAACTAAGTGAAAACTGACATTCTAAAGCTCTCAAATGAAAGCTCAGTTTTTCAAGAAATTAAAGTAAAAAAAGAAAATCTTCTCAAGCTGTTAAAGGGGACCAAATAGAGCCCTACTGGAAAAAAAACATGCAATATAAAGTCAGTAGAGCTTTAGAAGCCTGTCTATGCAGAAAGGCTCTCTCCTCCTATTTCCCAGCACTACAGTAATCTGGTGGCAGATAACTAAGCTGTAAGATATACAGGCAAAACATATATTTTCTTGAATGAAGACAAAGAAAACTCAGTCCGTCTGCCTCTCAAATATGGGAGATTAATAGTATTATGAAGGGAAGGTTTTATCACGACATGTAAATCAGACTTGGAAAACCAAAGAGTGGAATAATATTCCTGTGGAGCCAGTGAAATATCGTTTTGTGAATTGGCAAGTCATTTCATTTTGATATTTTTTGGCACTGCAGAGCATCTGCAAACCCGTCATGCTATCTGATAATCTTTTGGTATTTGATAATACAGTACTAAAGGCACAAGTGAACAAAAGGCAGCCAGGGAATTATTTGTGAATTATATGATATTGGTATTCAGTAATTAAGCCTTAGAATTAGTTGGGAGAGGAGAGCATTAGACTTCAAAATTGCTCTACTGAGTACAATATTTGTCTTCTGTGTCAAACACATTTATTCAACTGAGTCATGCAGATCTGCTTCCAAGCTTTGAGACTTAATGCCTAGTGAAGGGCTGGAAAATTACTGATTCCAGCATTTACCATACACTCACAGCTGAATCCCCGACCCTTTTCTTTCCCAAACTTCAGCAGGCAGGCAGGATTGTAAGAATTCTATCCTTATTCTTAATGTACAAGTATATCCTGGGTTGTGTAATCTCACGTGAAAAATACCTATTTCCCTGATTCCTTGTTTGACAGTAAGCTTCCGTAGGTAAATGCTTCTTACACAGTCAATCTTGTTTTTACTGAAGCCAGTTTGTGAAAATCCCACAAACTTCACACAGAGCTGTCAGACAGTAAATGTTTGTCCCAGACTGCTAAAATTGAGTGGTTCACCACCTTCTAAAGGACGTATCCATTAGAGCATAGATTTAACTGAAAATAAGAGAAATTATGGGCAACTAAGAGAGGAATTTCATTGTGAAACTGATGCAAGAAACTATAAAACATCTGGAAGATGTTGATGACTGCACTGGCTGAAATCACAGAGCGTTCTATCTACTCTCTGAGAGCTGATGCTCCTTGAGTTAAAGGGGAAAGAAAACTTCAAGCAAGACAGTGGATGAGTTGTTACTCAGCATAAGCTGGCTCTCCTCACGCAGGCGCTGATAAAATACCAGAGGAGGCTCCGGCTGTGCTTGCTCTCCAAGGCCAGGACAGCCAGTCTAAGCTCCTCTCTGACGGGTCTGAGCATCACCACTCACAGTCACTCCAGACACACGGCGTGTGCTCAACCCCACGAGCTGAAGCACTCCACAGCCTGCGCCCCTTATCACCACTGCAGATCCTCTGAGCAGGAAGGAACTGTTCTCTCCTGACTTACCCTCTTTCTTCACCCCCCACCCCCACTTGCAGAAAGAAAAGCTTTGTTTGAAGTCTCACAGATTTTACTGTTTTCCTTTTTTTTTTTCTTCTCCCTTAGAGAGATTTTAAATGCTCATCTATTTTTCCCTAAACAAATATTTGCAATTATAAAAGAATAACCCACGTTCGGGTAAAATGCCTAATGAGATGACAGAGGCAGAATGAAGTGGCAGAAAATGTTACAACTGGACTGGGAGACTACACTCACACACACACAAACATGTTTCAGTTGCTTTTGTCTCTGCTCTCCTCTGATATTCTCCTGGGCCCTCAGCAGTACAGATTCAAACAAGCCGAAAATCAGCCCTTCCCATCCTGTCCTGAAAGGCAAAGAGTACTCTGCCATTGAAACAGAAGTGTCGGTTGTGGAGTTTGTTAATAATAGCAGTGTGTTGTGAAAAAGTCCTGTACAGGCTGGTTCTTCGCTTGTAGCTTCCCATTGGTGTTCTCTGAAAAGGTAACACCAACATGAAGTCCTTGACAATTCTAATGGAGGTCTTTCCATAGGCTGCTGTGGAGACAGTGTTTGACCCCCACGTGTCCTTCCTCCACTTCATGCCATCCCCCCTGCTTTAGGTACCAGCCCTGCTCCACAAAACTTCTCAACTTTACTGGCCTCAGGCTACCACTGATGTTCCTTTGAACTTGTTTCCCAAGACAAATCTGACTTTTATGTGCAGTGTAAGTCAAAGGTGATAACAAAGCTGTTGAGATTTATGTTTCCTAAAATCCCATAACTCAAAGGTGCATTTCAAAATAACCACAGCAATTCTGATTGGTGCTGAAAAACAGCAGCAAGAAGACAAAGTAGTGACAAAATATGAATTATCATGTTCTCCTTTACAAGTTATATATAGCCTTATTTCTTTCTTAGTTTTATTTACAATCCAATCTGAGTATTATCCATCTATGTTTGCTGGTTTTGCCAGTACTCAGAGGATTATTTTCATGGAAAATTTTTATGTACGCTTTGCTCCCAAAGTCTTTGTGTTGGTAATATACCATTTCACCTGGCAAGGCATACAAAATATTAAGGGCCACTCCCACTTTCTAGTGCTAGGAAATAGTAAATCATAAGTATGCTGCTGACACCCCTAGATATGCAATACATCTTAAGTACAAATTTTCAGACAAATGATCAATCACACCACAACCCAACGGACTTTAAAGATTCACAAATAATTTCAAAGCCACCTTTTCAGCTGCAGATGCTGCAAAATAGTGAAGATGACCGAAGGAATCACAGAAATTAAAGCTAGTGACACACTGACAAATACGCTAATCTGCATCAACACCCGTGTTTGCTCTGGGAGATAAAAACCATTACAATTAATGACAGCATCAACCTTATCAACGGCATCCAGAGAGGCAATGAAATATTCGGATAGCTGCTGGGACAGCTTCTGAAAATAGTCTGCAGAATTCAGCCAGAAACTTTTTAAAACAGGTTTCTGGGGTTGAGGGTTTTTTTTAAGATAAGCTGGTCTCCTCATGTGCAGGGCCACCACCAGAGGTAAACCTGCTGCTATGACCATCCTTCAAAATGATGTGCAGAAACAAAATATGGCAGTGAAAAGCATGCACATTAACTTAAGGTTTTAGAAACTTCAGAAATAATCAAATTTAGACTCAGAATATTGGGTAGAAGTGAGGGGCAGAAGGAGATAGAGAGCAAGGCAGAGATAAAACTCTTAAAAATCATTTCACATAGTCAGAGGAAGAAGAAAAAGTTGGAAGGAAATGCTGAGATTATGCTGGAGCAAATTTAACATACTTTAACATATTTCTGCTTTCATTTGTTTTATGCTTGGGGAAAAGTGAGAACAGACAGCTACAAGGAATGCTATCTAAATACAAAGCAGAGAGCAAACCCTAGCAGCATGTCTTTTAAAAAGGGAAGGAAACATGCCAGTTCTCAATTACATGTTTTCATTGGTCAAGTCCACATACAAAATAGTTTACACTACACCCCAAAGTTGCCTGCTATTATCTTTGTAGCCAGAGAGCAAGCCAACAGCAGAATGATTTTTGCTGGGAGACTCAAAATGACTGGAGAGCTTTGCCTCCCAGATCTGGTTTCCATGCCACTTCTTACTTGTCAATGAAGCCTTGAGTACCAGCACACACAAATGAAGAATTTCCTGAACTTTTAAAAAGTAGCAGTTTTTTTCTTGCATCGGGACCTATGCCAAGAAAACTGGCAAATATTAGATTAATTAAAGTATGTATGCAAACATAACTAACAAAAGAGCTGCAAGAGATTAAGGCAGACAAACGTGCTGGTAAATCCTGGTATACCCTCTCTGTGTGTTCTGGAGCATGTTTTGGAGACTCAGGTTGTCTGAAGGCTTCATTTAATATTCCAGATTGCAAACCAGTACCAAGTAAGGTTCGCTGTTCACCACAACAGCCAGCCTGGCTGTTTTGCTGCATCTTTTTCACACCTTTCCTCGAAACAAAGTTGCACTTGTTAGGGGCATTTTTAAACATTTTTCATAGAATAACAGAATGACCTGGTTTGGAAGGGACCTTGAAGATTCTCTTGTTCCAAACCCCCCGCCATGGGCAGGGACACCTTTTATGAGACCAAGTTGCTCAAAGCGCCATCCAACCTGGCCTTGAACACTTCCTGGCATGGGACATCCACAGCTTCTCTGGGAAACCTGTTCCAGTGGCTCACCACCCTCACAGTAAGACATTTCTTCCTAATATAAATCAGTTTAAAGCCATTATTCCTTGTCCTATCACTACATGTCCTTGTGAAAATACCCTCTCCATCTTTCTTGTATGCTTCCTTCAGGTGCTGAAAGGTCCAATAAGGTCAGCCCCGAGCCTCATCTTTTTCAGGCTGAACAAACCCAATTCTCTCAGCCTTTCCTTATAGGAGAGATGCCCCATCCCTCTGATCAACTCAGTGTCCCTCCTCTGGACTCATTCCAACAGGTGTATGTCCTTCCTACTTGAGTTTCGAGTTATTATTAATACATCATTGACTGACTAATATAACATCTCAAAATATTCCATAGAAAGACAAAAACTGGATATGGAAAGCACAGTGTCTCCATGTCATCAGAAGTGGGCAGTTATGTTAGATACATGACTCCAGTTTCCCAGCTGAAACTTTTGACCTACCATGTATAAATTAAGTGAAGCAGATTTATTTGCAGTATAACATACTGCACCATATATTAAATGACTGAAGCAGATTTACTACATGCTAGATTTGAAAACAGCTTTTTAAGAAGTATTTTCAATAATCCCAGTATCTAAGCAAGATTTAGAGTGGTAAACTATATAATAAAATACATTTAAGAAAAGAACAAAACCCACTTCAAGTATTTTCCCTACCTTGTGCAAATGAATAGCATTTCTGAATTTTAATTCATACAAAGGACCTATACAAAATCTCATTGACACTGATTTCCAGCTAGAATGTCTTAAGAAAAACATAAGTGCTGTTTTTAACTCTCCATTCATTAAAAATTACAGTATTACACCAAAGAGAATGGAATGTCCTCAGGACAACATCATATAGTGCAACTCCATTTTCTGCTGTTTTTATCAGCAGTTTAAATTCTTCAATAATCTGACCTTGAATGCAACAGACAAGTAAAAGGAAGTCCTGAACATTTTAATCCTAACAATGTTTTGCACAGGGACAGAGTAAGACTGTGTCTCTATGTAGAAGTCCTAGTCAGGCTGCTTGAAGGGCAACCAGATGGTGGACAGCCCAAGGTGAGTGCAACTCTACCATTCTTCTCCTTTCATTTTGTTCAGTATTTACTACAGCATTTGGAAGAAATGATCTAATATCCATAGGTTATATAGCTTTCTGATTTGGAAGAAAGGGGGAAAAAAAAATAAGGAACTCATTCTGTGCCAGGCAAAACTAATACTAGAAAAATTAACCATGGGAAAAAGACATGAAAGTTGTTTTGAATACATGACATCACTGATTTTTGAATTCAGTGTTCAGTGAATACCCAGAGGATGAACTTCAGTTGAAAACCCCTGCCCAGTTGTTTGCACACAAGCAGCACAAATACAACATGTACCAAAACCCCAACTGTATCTTGGCCCAAAGCAAGCCTCATTTCTCCAGCCAGCATTTTCAGAAGCACAGGCCATCCCTGCAGTGCAAATTGCAAGAATATAAGTTCACTTAACTGTGACACTGAGAACCAACCCTGTTGTCTGAACAGCAAAGTAAAGTTGTGAACCACACCAAGAGAAAACTGATTTGTCCTGCAGAGCAGGGATTTTTGGTTTGTGTGAGCTTCTGTAGAAGGTGCAGGGCTCAGCTGCAGAGTGCTGATGCTCCCCCAAGAGCACCATGCAGCTTGTAAGAGAAAAGGTGTGCTACAGAGAAATGAGTACCTGAGGCAGTTCCTACAGGATTTGATCATCAGGGTGTCTTGAGGAACATGTATAACCCACATTGTTACACAAAGCCTGCAAAATTCCACGTAGGGGAAAGGAAAAAGGAGCAACGATTCATGCACGGGCAGGGATGCTTTTGAGCAAAACTCCAGAGCATAAAACATATCCTGAAAGCCAAGGATACTTTAAAAGCCACTGCAACAAAGTCACATTTTGTAGCTAATAGTGATCTGAACAAAGTTTCAACTCTTGTTCTACACTTCCAAAAAGCCAGGGTATTTTTTTGTCCATTGGTCCAAAATACGTTGCATTCTTGGCTGTAGTTGTGGGGAGCTCATTTTCCTTCCCAGGCAAGCCAAATGAGTGCAAGTGCTTAGGACGTATCTTATCCAGGCTGTCACTCCTGCTTCTGAACTTGAGAGGAATGTGACTTGCCTTTTAAAGCATACTTGATGCCGGTACTGCTGTACCCCAGAGGTGCTTCTGTGCAGGAAATCATCATGTCTGGGACTGAAAAACCCATGTGGACCCAAAGATATATTACAAGGTAATAACAAGGATATCCTCAAATTCGATAGCAGGCAGTAATCTCACTTAGCCTGGAGAAGTCACGGGCTCTGCCCTGTCCAGAGAAGCTCTCAGCATCAAAGGAAAGATAAAAACAGCCAGCCCTCTAACAAAGGTCATCACTTCTTAACTTCTGTAAAGCAATAAATGCCAAACTGCAGGTAAGAGGTTATGAATGTTAATGAATTTACAGACTGATGGGAAGTGCTGCGTGGCAGGAGTCAGTGGAGTCGGGGGGAAGGTGCAACACATCCAGAAAGCAAGGCCAAGGCTTTCAGAAACAGTTCATGGTTTTGCCCAACTCTTACCATTGGATCAAAGCACAATGCCTGTTGGAGAAGCCGCACAAACTGCTTTAAGAGGAGCACATTTAGGTCAGTAGTTATTCTTCCCCTTTGATAGATGTTATCCTTTCCCACATCATAAATCACTCAGCTGGGCAAACCGTGGAAGCCAGACAGAGGGCTAGGCAGCAACACTTGGCAGAGGTCTCATAACAGCTCTTCTTCACCTGAGAGAGACACATCAGCAGCAGCTGGCACAGATGTCTGGCAGGTGTGCTCAGCTGCAGGCACGCAGGGGTTGGTGTGTGCAGCTTAGGGACAAAGGAAGCTGAGTCACCAGGACAGCAATCCTGGCCATGCCCAGGCAGCCGAATGACTCTTCCCCGGACTGCTGCATGTTCCTGCCTTTGACTGGTGCTGTGAGGCACTGACAGCTTTGTTTGCACTCAATCCTTTTGTCAGTTGGATTGTGCAGAAGCATTTACAGACAGCTCAGCACTGCCTCTCCTACTCCCCAGCCTGGCCACCAAAGCCTTCGCACACTCACACAAAGAAAAGGTAGGCATTTCTGGAGAACATACTGTTTGCAAAGGACTGATTAATCCCAGCTTGCTCTCTTCATGTTTGTATCCATCCATTCATCTTTTTTGTCTCTGTCAATCCAGTTCTCTCTCAGTCTTTTTTTCACTGTTTCCTGTTTCAAAACTGGCAGTGCCTTGTTTTCTTGAAGATGTACTGCCTGGAAATGCAGTAGAAGATAGCGTATAAAATTGTGCATCCTCCTTATACTATTACTAGTGTGCCGGGATCCAAATACTTCTTGGCATCCTTTATCCCTAAATCTTCTTTTGATCAATAAATGAAATAATTCTGCAGCTTATATGAAGTGAATAGAAACTAAATATTAGCAGCCATCAAAATGTTTTTAACTTTCAAACATATAAATCTATTCATGTATTGACATGTGTGAACTGCAAAGAAGTTTAACCAAAATGTTCAATAAAAAGGAAAACAACCAAACCCCTGTTCTTTGTGTTACACATGAAAACAAAAGGTAACATGCTTGCCTGTCCCTTTTAGATTCACTTACATCGTACAATGCATTTTAGACATTTCAGGTGACCCTGCAGGTTTTGTATAATGTCTCAGAATGTTACTCCAGCTCTTTTCTGGGAGTGCTCCCACACAGAGATACTCAGTCAAAGGATTTTCTGGGTATATCTTCCAAAGGAGGAAATAAAGAGACTTTAATGTACTGCAGGTCTCCGTTGTTCTCCAGTGCAGATAAAATTTCGTAAATATTAGGAGCCCCACTCCTAATTTCATCTGTATTTTGCTGACCACCTGTGTGGATGAGTGGCAAAGATGAGCTGGGCCAGCAGCTTTTAGGCTGGACACAAACCAGACCATAGTGCAAAAATCCAACAGCCAGTTCGTACATTCTCCATGGCCTTCTGATGGAAACAAACACCACCAGCCATTTTCATACCACAAATTACTTCCATGTTTTTTGTGAGTCCACCAGAGGGGAATTCCTGTGTCTGCTCACTCCCCAGTCCTGCCTCCCGCTCCTCTGGTTTCCATCTAAAAGTGGAGATAATTATACTTGCCTCTTTCCAGTATGTTTTTCCTACTGCAAATAAAACTGCACGACATTCACTCAAAGGCTTCTGGGCTTTCACAATGCAAAGGTACCCTTTCTCAGGGGGGCTTGAGCTTTGTATTTCATAGCCAAAATGGCCCTCATTAATTTAAGTGACATAAAAAGAAAGTATGTTTAAGAAAGTAATGGAACAATACACTGAAAAGTCATCTCAAATTTTATTATGCATAGTTTTTAGGTTAGTGGATAATTTTTTAACCCAATGTATCATATTTAATGTTCTACCAAGCCAAATCCATAGCCACCCCCAGCTCTTTACATTTCTTCCTCTGCGAGCTAAATATACTGGGTCAAGTGTGACTACTGTTTATTTTAACTTTGCAAAATTGATCCCAGCTTCATTTTTTTTTGAGACAGATTGGTCCATTTTGGTACATTTCCAGAATAAATCCTGCCTGTTCTTTTAAAGTGAGACAGACTCTTGACATACCACTATTCTGAGCGTGGAAGGCATTTCTGGCACATGCGGTGAGTGACTGACTTCTCTGCATGTTTTCATAACGATAAATATGTGGGACCATTAGGCAGGAAAACAAAGTGTTCCCCCCAAAAAATCTCTGCTAAGTATGTTTCGGAGTGAATAGGTTAGTATAGATACATCATGCTCTCTTTTCTGTGCTAAAAGGTATTTAATTCCGCAAAATTCACTCACTCCCGCATAATTTAAACCACCAAAATGGAACATTCTACTTTCCCTTTTCTGCACATGTTAAAAAGAACAGGCACTCTTGCCAAGGTTAAGTATACAATCTTGTTAGGCTTCTATAGATTTCATTAATGCCTCATAAAAGAGAATCAATAAAACTCCTTGCCCATCAATATAAGAATGACCTTTCGATTTCCTCTTTAAGATAGAAAAAAAGAGAAACTTAATCAATAGACATTGTCAAAACTTCTCTGATAAGAGCTCCTGCAACAGGGAGTTTCGATTAAGAATTCTTCAGAGAAGTTATGTTTCTGGTCTGAACTCCTTCCTAAGGAACTATTTCTGATCCTATTGGGAAAGTTTGTTGGGACTACTCCTCTCAGGCTACACACAACCTTGCAAGGCTGCATATTAGAAGTGTGGGATTACTCACACACTGAAGCACAGATCCTTGTTTAAGTGTCATCACAATTCACAGATTAACAGGACTGCTCACAAGAGAAAGGATTTATACAGAACTGTACTTTAATCCCATTCTTGCTTCAAATTTTCCTTTGACATTTTCCCATGTACATGAAAGTCCACAATGCTTAAACGGACTTTTGCAGTTCCTTTTCTGTAACTTACAGCTTAGCATACCCAGCAACCACACCAAAATGACATTTAGCTCAAGCATCCCAGCAGGAGACTTGATAAAAAATTACTCTATCCTGGCACCAGCGTTAGCACACATAAACAAGGGCCTGATCCATGGCCTTTTCACTGATATTTTCCATCTACTTTTGCTCCAAATTCCTCACTCAGACAACTTGTGGGATCCCACTTTACGTTGCCTTTGGATTTTATGGTTTCCTCTCACATTCAAACATAATAATGACCCACTGATATCTTATTAATGGCTAGATGGACCAATTCAGAAAAATTGTTCTAAGTCCCCCATCCCACTTCTGCAAGTTTTCTCAGGTGGATAAAGAACAGTCTCATATTAAAAACAAACAAACAATCCAAACCAAACAACAACATCAAGAGATAACCTGACGGCAATAGTAAATATTTTTCTTCCTTCTAAAGTACCTCAGTTACTTGAAGTGCCTCATAGCCACGATATCATAGATAGTTCATATAGATGATGACACATTTATTTTTATAAGTGCCAAAACTGAAGTTCATGTGGCTTTTCTTTTGGTTTTCAAGAAGTTTTTCCTCCCTGTCTGCCTTAGCTCATCCTGAATAGTCTTCCAGACTGAACTGAGGATCCTGAGGTCATTCCTGAAGAAGGGAAGCTCAAAGCCTCTTATGTCAGGGCCACATTCAGTCCACTCGATTACAAACCACTAGTGGGATGACTGTGGGGCCACTCACAGTCCTTAGGCCAGACCAGTTCTCTTTGTGCGTGCTGGTGTCCTAACAAAATGGAGCAGCAGCTCCTTTATCACAACCTTCTCCTTCTTCACTCAAGGATCCATGCACAGCATACCTGACCTTTAAACAGGCTGCCTGCATGCGTTTGTGTCTGTCTCCTGGTTTTGAAGTGGCTGGTAAATACATACTACTCTGCTTCCGCCTGTGTCCAGCCTCAAATCCCACAGGCTTGTTCCCATCCCAAGTGTTCATGCAAGAGAAAAGAATGTTTAGTCTGTACCTTGTATTTTGCGGGGAAGAGGATGCTTGAACTTCTTTATACAGTGCAGTATTTGTCTTACCACCCAGGAAAATAAAAATAAAGACTGTCGTGTATTCAAAACTCTTAATTCTACAAAGAAATGTATGTTTTCCACTGTTACTAATATTTGAAACCACCAATCTTAGCAGGTTCATATTTTGTGTTTTAGTTTTCCATTGACAGGAGATAATGAGGACAATCAAGTTTTATTTCTGTTTCTGTAAATTCCCTAAGACGATCAAAAGTGACCGATCATTGTCATAGTGAGGAAGATGGTCTTGATAGTACTGAGAAAAATTAATCTCAGGTTTTGTTCAGAAGTGGGGTGATGTTCTGAGAACAAAAAACTGCCAAGAGTGGGGGCAAGGTGAACACACATCCTTTTCATTTTAATTACTAGGTCTTTGAAGAGGCTTTGCATCAGTGGGATAGGGGATGACTGCAAAAACTTCCAAAGAAGAATTTTTTTTTTTTTTTAATAAAAAGCCTCAAACAATTTGTAGCCATAAACCAGCATTTTAACCAATAATTGCCCTTCTAGATGCCTATCTTTTCTTTAGGCTCTCCTAAGTGGGACAAGATCTTGTAAAGATACAAACATTTTCCTCCTCATTTTAGTGGTAAATAATCCCTCCTTTTGTTAACATTGGGACTGCTCTCTGATGCACTTTGCAGCATCTGCTCCCGTTTCTCCCCAGTTCTTTTAAAAGCGTTCTGAGAGTCATGGAAATTTTTTCTGTCCAAACAGACCAGATAGAAATCTCTCCTCCAGGAACAGAGTCTTACAGAAACCCTGACTGTTAACAGCTCTCAACTGCAGCACAACTGAGACACTGAACTCGGGGAAGCTGTGCTGGTTTACACAAAATGAGAGGTTCAGCTGAAAGCATACTTTGTGAAGGCCAGCTCTTCTACTTGGTTCACTGTTCTGAGTGTAATCGAAAGTTTCAAAACCTAGAGCCTGTAGGTTGAAATTTATTTGCAACAGATGGAGCTAAGTGGCACGCACAATTTACCTGTGCACCTAAATACAGTAATATATATTTATAAGCATTAATAAAGCATCTGGTCTCCATTTCCTTGCTAACAAAAACACCCTTGGCCTTCCTGTACTCCAGATCTATGCTGCCACAACTTCATACACCCAAGTCATATCTGTTGGCCTGAGTCACGAAAACCTGGTGTTGATCAAATTCTCATTAATAATTTTGGCTCTGTCCTGGTTTCAGGTGAGATAGAGTTAGTTTTCTTCCTAGCAGCAGGTATGGTGCTTTATTTTAAGATTTAGGATGAGACTAATGAGGGCAACACACAGATGTTGTAGGTGTTGCTAAGCAGCGTTTATACTGCAGGAAGGCTGGGGATGCACAAGAAGTTGGGAGGGGACACAACCAGGACAGCTGACCCCAAAAGGGATATTCAATACCATATCCTGTTATGATCAGTATACAGACAAGCGGGCAAAGTGGCCAGGGGCTACTGCTCAGGAACTGGCTGGGCATCACTTGGCAGCTGAAAAATTGCACTGTGCATCACTTCTTTTGTATATTCTAATTATTTTATTGTTGATATTAATATTGTTAGTATTTTCTCTCCCTTTTCTGTCCTATTAAACCATCTTTATCTCGATCTCTGAATTTTATTTTTCTCCCCTCCCACTTCTATCCCCCATTCCACGGTGCAGGGGCGGAGTGAGCCAGCGGCTGTGTGGTATTAGCTACCTGCTGGGTTAAACCACACCAGGCATCTACAGGAAGACTCATGCTGTCAATTAAATTGTGGCGGCAGCTGAAATCTAAAGGTCACATCACCTAATATGAAGCAATACAGCATTTGATAAACAACACAGAGTACAAGTCAGAAGAACTAACTTTTGAAGGTCTGACTATTGCCAGGTAAAGCTCTGTATTCTTGCAGGTAAGTGCACTTTCCCAAGTAATATTTCATGGGCAGTAAGACACTTCCTTAGCAAGAGACTTGCATGAACCTTTAAACTGAGTTTGTGGGAAGGAGACACGTAGGCTTACATAAGCTATTTCAGTCCAGAAATTCCATGTGGTTAGTTAATTATATATACTAATAACTTCCCAATGACAGTGTCTGGATGCAGCCTGCACACACACATAACAAAGCAATTTAATATTGTTCATGCACTACAATGTTCTCAAGCAATGACTCACACTTCACTGCAAGTTCTCATACTACAGAAAAGTAAGAATTGGGACTTCAGCTTTCTAAAATTAAAGTTCTGCATTCAGGAACCCCTGTGATCTCTTTTGAGAGAGTGACCTGCTAAACACTTTGTAGCGACACCTTTGCAAATCATAGCCATGGATCCCTAGGTGCCTGCAGGATGCTGATAGGCACACTTAATACTGATCACAAGTATTGCCATGTAGTTTTACACAGATCAAAATATATTGATGTGTTGTAAAATGTTGACCATCTAAAAGCAAGGCCAAGGAGCTCCCTTGACACCAACAGGCTTTGTTTATCCCCTCAAGGAGGCGGGGAGAAAAAACAACTCCTGCAACATACCCCGATGTTATTGCCTACCTCATAAAAATTATTAGTTGTGGTTTTTATTTTGGGGGGTGGGATCTTAAGCTTGAGAGGTTCATAGCTCAGAGGAGGCAGCATTCATAGAGGAGCCTGGCACAGTTTTGCAGACTAATGATTTTTTCTGAGAGTGCAACAGCCAAAACATTTGAAAATTTATGTCAACTTTAGCAGGGGAGTCCAACTGCAGAACAAAAGTAAAAAAATTCCCAAAGCAGATATTTTTCAAATTTGCCATTCTAAATAGTACTTTAATTACTTTATTTCTTATTTTATTTGAGAGGTTTAAGAACATTTCCAAGTAAACAAAAATTGCAAAATGTTGTCTTTTGCACAACTGCTTTCTAAGGTCTTTGTTTGGTGCAGGGGAAAATGGCTTGAGGGATGATCATAAACCTTTTCCTGAACCTTCGAGGCACTTTTCTGAACTGGACAAACCACACACACAGTTCAAGCTCTCAAAGATGATTTAGTAGCCTCATGCAACCCCAAATATTCTGCAGAAGACAGAAAATCGGTCACATTTTCTTCCTTCTATTTAAACACAGGTTCAAAGCCTGCCCAGAAAGAGGGGGCCCTCCTGAAGTTCACTACAAATCCAACTCCTGGTCACCTTTGGTTTTCCTGCCCTTTGGCCACCCGAATTAGCTGCATAGCCAGCTGCCTCATAGTGTCTTATGCACGTCTTTCAGGCTTAGTATACAATTTACAGACATCCAGACAGATAAAAATAGTAAAACTTAGAGAAAGACAAAGAGCATTGGCACTGCAATGCCTTTTCCAATGAAAAATATTCATGGTTGTATTGAAGCAATTGTCTCGTGCCAATGTGAATGGCGTCATTTTGTGAGCTCCAGCATACTTTAATTACATAATTTTCCCAGCTCATGAACATGTATATATTTACTTTTTAAATCATAAAATACAATAATGAT
Organism: Dasyornis broadbenti; assembly: GCA_013397935.1. Classification (NCBI taxonomy): domain Eukaryota; kingdom Metazoa; phylum Chordata; class Aves; order Passeriformes; family Dasyornithidae; genus Dasyornis; species Dasyornis broadbenti. The sequence goes on along the minus strand of VZRN01003035.1, from coordinate 1,107,554 downwards.
TTTTTTTAAATAACTTTCAGGCAAAGTAGTGCAAGAGATTATGAAAAAAAACATATGGTAAAAGTAATTTTTTGACCTATGTTTTATCCTTAAAATCCAAAAGTGGATTCAGTATTAAAATCAAAACACTCTAAGTATATTATGAAATATTTACAGCTGTTATTACTGCCTGATTTATGTGTGCCAGAGACCAGATTATTCAGGCTGGTTTCACAAGCAATATGTCAGTAAACAGGATTTTGTTTGGTAATTATATTAAACATGTCCATATAAGCTTTGAATTAATTATAAACCGTATTTTACTGTACTTGATAAAAGCACTAAGCAGCAAGAACTAACGATGGCAAAAAGGTCTCCTCTCATTTTCAATAAAGCTTTCCATGTGAAAATCTGTCAACATGAAAAAGTTACTGCTTGTAATTAAAACCAGGCTTTAGTTCAGTAATATGTTTACATGTTATGTTCCAGAAGGGGGAAAAATGCAATTAAATTACTCTCCTTAAACCCTGTGGTTCACAAACACACAATCTGCTCTGGGCACGCTACTGATGTCAGCTCCTTCAGCAGGAAGACAAAAAAAGTCAGGCTCAGCCTCATGACACAGTTGAGAGTTTTGCACTACTAACACAGCATGGCAGGCGTGTAAGGGAGCCCTGGAGATGCATTCACAGGATGTTTGCAGTGGGTTTGTCTACCCACATCAGGTATTTTAGCTGTGCTCCTGTCAGTACTTGCACAAGGCTTCGCTAATGGACAGATAATGACACAGCAGAGGCACAGGAGGTTACAGCAGTACTTCACCAGACTTGGGAGCGTGTCAGTGAGCGACTAATTACCCCTCTGTTCCAGCTCTCGTTAACTTACGAAGCCACCCTTTGCCTGTCTCCACAATGGCTTTATAGCACAAAGTCTATTTTCAAAGCAGACTTCAAAGTGACGTCTCTGAATTAGACCCACTGCCAAACCGGGTGCTAAACTGAGCTTCTGTGGGGACCACAGCAGAGGGACCTCAGCCTGCAGCAGCTTCTGAAGATGAGCACTAAGTTCATCACCTGTAACACTTCTCTATACCAAGCACACACCATTTTTGCCCCATTCTTTTCAACCCTCCTTTTGATACACGGAGATGGGTGGATGCTATTTTCTGTGCCACTGGCTAACTAGAATTTCAGCCCATAGGCATCTATCTTGACTCATTTAAAGGTTTTCACACTGCTGTAATGAGACGTATTTCCTAAACAGCCAGGAAACAACCTTCTTCCGTGGCAACCCAGTGCTCCCCATGGGAAAGCATCTTATGGACTTCAGTATAAACTTCTCTCAAATAAGGTCATATTATATTTAATGATAAAAGACCAAGCAGATAAGCAGCTCTGTGCTTATCCTGTATTATAGAGGCCTGTACACTAGATTTGTTAATCTAGCTTTAATTCAGAAACCTGACACTCCCTGCTTTTCTTGCATCCATTTTTGTTTCTCGTTAATGCAACCAGATGGTGACTTCAGTTTGATTACAATTCTGCCTACTTTAATGCGAACTCTTCATCTTACTACTATCAGATGACATTTGCTTTTCTTAATGTACATAGTTTTAGGAAAATCACAGAAGTGCTACTGTTGTGTTACATGAAAAATTCCAATATACATTTAGCTGACATAGCATCAGCTGGTGTTTAAACTTGGCTTAGCTAATGGACTTTTAATGTCAGTGGGGTTGTGTGCAGTTACTGGCTATTAGCAGGAATGGGCCCTTTCTATAAAAATCATTTTTCCTCAAGTGTGTTGTTTGAGCATTCCTTCCCCTGATTTAGTGACTGTCACTAAATACAAAACAAATGCAAGGACACTGGAATCTACTGTTGTCTTTAAAACCAACTTAACCTCAGCCTGGCCTCCACAAATGAAATGTGTTCTGCATTGATACTAGTGAATATGAAACCTTGAAGACAAAAGACCAAATTTCCCTTGCCTTGCTCCAGTGAGTAAATCCCAAGCAATCCAGTGAAAATAATCAGACAGAAAGTAAATTTGATCACAATACCGTTACCGATCGATTTCCCTGAACAAAAAAGGCAATGAAACCAAGTACTGGTAAAATAAGCTGATCAGTAAAACAAAGCAGATTAATAGTCCACACAAAGTCACTTTGTCACTTAAATTAATTTTCTTTGCAAATGTTTCTTAAAAATGCAAATTTAAAACTTTATTCTTGAGACCACAAAATTATAGAAATGTTTATAAAGTAAGTGAGTAAATCAGGCATTTTAATTTTTTTTAAGATTTGGAAAGTTTTATCTGATAGCCATGTTTACTACAAAGAATTAATATATAACTTTAGGGGACAGGGGGGAAGAAAAAGATTCATACAGAAATATTTCAGGACAAGCAAAGGACAGAAGTTAGCAGCTGAACAGTTTTGCCTTTTCCAGTGCTTGTGGAAGGCATATGGCCCTTCTCATTCCACTGCCTACAGTTATCCTGATAACAACTGCTTTTTTTACCAGCTACCAGGCTGCACTTCAAATTTAAAACTTCGAAGCCCATGCTTTTAGTAGCAGAGGCCTTTAGTTCAAAAACAATTGCTAAGGCAGGAAATTGCCACACATTTGTATGTAATAGATATTTATGTGGATATCTGCCTACATTTGGTGACATTTGGCTGTCAGTGTTCTTATCTGAAATACTGTAACAACGTCCAAGAGAAAAAACATCTACCTGAAAGAATCTTGCCAACTTGTTATCAAGTAAGGCACTGTGGTAATCTCTCCACAGGAAAAAGTCACATTGCTACATGGAAGGGAAACAGAAAACCTCAAAGTTATTCAAATTATTTCGCTTCAAAAAAAAAAAACAAAACAAAACAAACCCAAAATCAAGCAAAAAAGAAACAACCCCACAAAAAAAACTTGCCACCAAGATGAGATCAAGGTCTGTCCATCCTAGAGTCTCACTCTACTGTGTCAATGTATTTTTAGCACAGAAGCAGATCAGCTTCTGACATGTGCTGGCTGTGAAATTAATGGAGCTACATTTGTTGGTGGTCATAACCTGGCCTTGTACCACATAAGTCTACCCTTGGTATAAACACTAGGCATTTAAAAAAATAACAAAACAAAAGGAAACTGATAGTTAAACAGACAAGCCCCAGTACTGAACTTTCTAGCTACAAACCTTCTAATTACTTAGGAACTAAGAAATTAGGAACTTCCTGTTTGCTACAGTACACCTATTTTACATGGAGAAGGAAAACCCGCATTTGTATTTTTGCCAGCAGATTTGCTGCATAAGAAGTTTGCTGCGTTTTGTTTGAGCAAGAGACCAAAAAAGTTACCCTCACCTTCAAAAACTGGTGATGAAGCAGAAAGGAAGTCCCTCAAGCTAGGTTTGAAATGCCTGCATGAAAAGAATTTGTAATGGGGACGACGATTTGTCAAAAAATAGTGCAGCTTTGGGGCCAAACACCTTTGAGCAAGGAATAGAAGTATTTCGTGAGACAATTCAGCAAGATTTTCTGGGAACAGCACTTGTAGTAAAGCAGAGTCTTCCCCATTTAATTACAGATCCATTCCTTAACCAGACAGAGTTCTAGTTTCCACAATGAACCCTGTTTTTGAGATCAAGTGGCCAAGTTTAACAGAGGAAGCTTTATCTCTTCCTAGTTGAAAGCACCAGAGACTTTTATCCTGTTAATAGAGGTTCAAGCAGCAGAGATTTCTCTATAGTCTCATGTGAGTGCAGACAACCTGAAATTTCAGTCTGGACACCTCACTGTTAACCTGTTAGCTCCAGCTATTCACTGCTAGTCACAGCCACTCATCTTTTGTATGTGTAGAGCTGCAGAGCAACCAGACAGACACACAAAATTCTGGGAAAAGGGAAAGGTGAGAGGGATACATCTGTGTTAATTTCACAAGCAACTGGCAAAGCTTAGAGATATACTAAAGAAAGAGAAAATTCATTTAGACTAAGGCAGTGTGTGCATCGGTACTTGGAATTACTCCTGATAAGTGCCTGCACTTCAGTCAGTGTAGGTAAATCCAGTGCTCATGAGAACAGAATTAGTCTAGCTTGCTATTCTGTCCCACTTCTTACTCCTTGATTTCGGTATGAGTGAACTGCAATTAACCTCATTCAGTGAGACTGTATTATTATTTTCACTCACTATGTAAACTTTCCTGTATAAACACATATGTTGGGAGTGGATAAGACAAGTGATGTATTTAAACAATAGATACACCATAACATAAAACTGCAGCAATTTATATCCCAGCCATTATTTTAGCAAATTTATGGCTGGAATATAGCTCTCCAAGAAGCTTTGAATTACCAATAATCCTGTGGTGATCCTTTTTCACTGTCTCACGTGAAATGCACTAAAATCAAGCAAAGCAACACCTGGGGAACAACTATCAGTTCAAACAAGTTTCCAAAACGGCTGCAATAAAGTCAACCACTTTTGACAGATCATTCAAGGCTTACTTGCACATTTCCTTGTATCTAGCTGGTGAAACTCAAGATTTCTCAAACAATTGCATCCAGCACTCAGGGGACCAAGAAAAACGCAAGCTTTCCTTTTTCTCAAAGGATACACCGCTAATCCACGGAGATTAACATTTCAACCTCTCACTCAATATAAGACTAAGAAATAAAGCTACTTTACTTCTTGAAAATAACTAAAAGGGGATTGCCAGGAGCTACCTAACAAGAAAACACTCAGCTGTTGCCAGGCCAGTGAAATCTATCTGAGCTCCTTAGCATTATTGTTGAAAATGTTACCACAAAAAGAGGAAAAAGATACTGATTTAATTGCCTAGGCAACCTCATAGCTTTTATGACTCATAAGCCAATGGGGTCCTCTGGAGCGTAAGTCGTTCGTTCAGATGACTGAAGTACAGTTGAGTAACACAGTCCTGAATTGCAGATTAAACCCAAATGAAACAAAACAGCCCAAGACACTGATCCTTATTCCACTTACAACAGTGCTGCAGTCGTGTGCTGGATCTGCTCTTCCTCCTTCCAAATTCGAGATAACACTGTGGATTTCAGTGGGCAAAGCAAATCCTTCCAAACTGCCTGCCACCAGAAAGTCAGCACTTCTAGGAAGCATCCTTGTTCCTGAGCAACAGCATATCCACTTTTGTCCTTTTCCTTTGTTCCAGTTCCCGCCAGGACAGGGTTAATTTTTCCAGTAGCCAGGAGAGGGCATGGATAGGACCTGGAAGTTATTCTGTACCAGCTCACTTCATTTTCCAGCCATGAGGCAAAGGGCTCTCTTGCAAGACAGTAGTGTGGCAGAGGGAGCAGTCAGGTATTGCTGTGCTCAGGGGGTTTCTATGTGAATCATTCACCTCTTTTTTGCACTTTCTGTAGTCAGTATCCAGTATGGTTGCTGCTACTGGATGTTTTCTTACCTCATTGCTGTTTCCAGTAAATTGTTCCTATCTCAACCCATGATCTTTACCTTTTGTGCCTCCAATTCACCATTCCACCTCAGAGGAAGGAGAAAAGGCAGGAGGGAGTGAGCGCTTGGCACGTGGTTTGGAGGGTCCCAGAGGGAGAGACTAAACTGGGGAGTACCATTCCTACCCATGTCATCCCTTTATACATATTTCTAAGTAACAGCAGATATAAAGAAACCATCAGTGAAACTCAACAAATTCAACATTGAGAAGGTACCTGAGAGCCTGCTCAATGTAGCATTCCCTCCGTAGCATCCCCTCTTTGGGGCTGTCAGACAAGAAGAATGGACTGGAGCACCTGAGACTTGGGTACTCAGAAGACTTGAGTTCATATTTTGGCTTCCGTTATGCATTTACTCTGCACCCTTAGGCAATTCCCCCAGACCTCTCCACCTAACAGTGATGAATACAGCAAACCTCCAAATCCAGTGAAAACATTAGAGATTGAAAAACTAAGGCAATGCAACAAATAAGAACTTCCCATTGTCTCCACCAACGCAAACTTGTGGCAAAGCTTCGCTAAAGGCACAACTGCAGATATCCCCCACAGGAAGTATCACCAACTGAGATGCACAGCTTTTCGGGTGCCTCTCCTCTCCTGCCTGTGTAGGACTCACAAGGAGGGAAAGTGAGAATGTGAGGAGGCGCTGAGGCACTGCAGCATCACATACTGACATGGGAGATGTCCCCACCTTGAAGGGACTGTTGGACTGCCATGCAAGCCAGAGCAACTCTGCTTGGATTTGGGGAACAGCAAAGGTACTCACCGAAATTCAGTGCTGCCTGACACTCCTTGATGGAAATAAGGGCATGTCGGGCACCACTGAGAATCTGGGTCTCTCTCTCAGTCTGCATCACAGTAAAATCAGTGTGATATACAAAAAAAAAAAAAAAAAAAAAAATCTAGGAAGTGCTGTAAATATATATGCCTCAGCCAGTGCTAACCAGGACTGTAAATGAAGACTAACAGTGAGATTTTTCACTAGGCTGGTTGAAATATATGGAAAAATGGAAATGGAAATGAAAACTGTCATTGTCAGATGACTTCACAACTTCTTAACTTCTTCATTTTCACTGAACACCTAACAGATTTTCAGAGAGCATAAATACAAATAGTTTGGACAGTAGGGTAAATATTCAGGGCTTTATTGACCTTTTCACTAAAATAATTGAATCTTTTCTGGTTTTGATTAAGGTTTCTTCCTTTTTTTCCAACCTCCCTTGAGCAAATAAACAGAAAGGAATCTTTTACTCTCTTTTGTTTCCCCCTAAATTTTCCGTGTTGATAAAAAGAGTATTTTTAAGTGAGACTTTTTTTGCATGAAGCTCTTTCTCCCCACTCCAAACATCTAGATAACGTGCCAGGCTATAAAGAGACTCCCCAAACCCTGGTGTTTGATGGCGTGGGAGGAAGTCCCATATTTCCTGTTTAACATCCATGTGATTTGGGATAGAGCCATAAAAGCAAACAGGAAGTTGTTTTAGTGATGACTACCTAGGGAGAAAGCTATATACAAGCATCTCTGAGGTTACGGAAAGCTGGGAAAACCTCTGGCAGCTCTTGCCCGCTGCTCCAACTCACTGCACCTTACTTGTGCGTGCTGTTTGTACAAGCAGAGCCAGCCTTGAGGAAAACAACTGGAACACAGCTACAGTTTGAGGCTTCCTTTCAGCTCCTCCAGCTAGTGTGCACAAAGCCAATTTTATGCTACATCCTCACCCTAGAAAGATAAATCCCAATAACCACAACGGATGTTCTGCAAAATGTTTAACCAAACCTATCACACACCCAACAACAATACTCAATAAATCATCTCCCCATCACGACAGTGGAGTTTGGGGCTGGAGTACCTACAGATGACCCCATTAAATTAAACACAGGGGAATAAAGTATGTTAAAATCATGGGGAATTTTGTTGTTCCTATTTGTTCTGCGTAAAGTTCCTTATAATCATTCCCCTTTTTAGCATAATTTCAAATGCATGCTTGCTTGCAGATGATGCAAATTAAGTGTTTCTCTGAGTACAGTTTGCCTCCCAGAAGACTTAATAACATTTCCTTCAGATTGCCTCTTGGATAATGTTATGACAGAAAGATCCAGGGGCGCCTGCTCCTGAGACTGGACTCTACTGAGCACACACAATAAATCACTTCAAACACCACCATTCCTTCAGTCCTTGGAAGCAGCCGGCACTGAACTGTGCCTCTGCACATCCCATTATTCTGGTGCTGTGCTGATGGAGGTTATGGCCAACTGGAAAACCACAGCTCATCTCCTACTCCATTCCTTTGATTCTTGAGCCGTACTTGAAAAGCTGTGTTGTACCTCCAAGCCGAATGCGAAGCAGAGCTGGCTGATGCAAATGACAGACGCTGTAATTACGGCTTCACTGGCACCGATGCCAAGATCTCTGCCTGCTAGACTTGAATACCTCCACTGGGTGGCTAACAAGATGTGCACTTCACAAACCAGCACAGCCCTCTCCCCACTCTAAAGGGAGGAAAGACAATGCCATTTTTTCCTAAAGGCACATTTAGACTGTTATAGGAAATATATTGCATAGGCAGAGCAGCCATGATTACACTAATTTTTATTTCAAAGACAGCCTCCAGTAACACGTTTTCAATGACAAACCAGCAGTCTGAGACTCACATTGAGCCCAATCCTCTTTGACTAAATCACAGCAAACTGTTTACTACTCCGAGCGACGTAAATTTACCCAGGAACTCCCCTTTGCATCAACAATTCCAAAATATTTTTCTGATAAGCTGCAAAAGTAATTTTTTTGCCTTTTTGTAGAAAAAGTATCCAGAACTGATTCCTCAAAAGTCCAATGATGTAAAATCCAGAAAGAACCAGAAAACTAGGAATACAGCCATACACTATAAAACAGGTTACTATGAACAAGATTATTTTGCTGGTAGCATGACATAAAGGTAGTTTTGCTTTTCAAAGTGTAACTCTCCTTTGTATTCTACTTATGCACAAAATTCTAGTTATATACTGTACAGAAGTACTCACTTGTCCTACTCAGCCTGGGCTTCTCTTACCTTCCATAGGAACTAATTTGTTTTGTATCCTATTCAACCAAACTGGGTAGACTGTGCCTCAAAACACCTCTCTTCTATTTGCATGAAAATCAAAATATTTACCTGAAAATGTGTAATAAATATAGTCCACATTTTCTCCTTTCCTACTGCACAGACCAGCTATGGAACTGATTTGCCTGGCCTTGGCACAGAGCTGTATTCCTGTTTTCAGATGTACTGTGTTTGGAAAATTAAATTAGGAAAATCTTTTTAATTTAGTTAATGCTGTTTCCTGTTTCTGAATTTGGATGTCACACACAAAGCTAGGCCCAAAATATAGTGAATAACTGGGGTTTAAGACCATTACCAAAGAAAAATAAAGTTGTGTGGTGAATGATCCATGTAAAATGACTAAGTGCAAACATGCACAACAACTGTGGAAATGTTTAGATGCACTCTGGCATTCTTACCATACAGAGGAATAAATGACACTGACGGTAATGCTGAAGAGCCATCAGGAGGAGCCTGGGTGTGATCTATACATTTTTTCCACAACTATTGCCACCAGCTGCTACAGCCTGGAGCCAGAGGAAGAAGAGCTCAGATTCTGACTCCCATGTTCCCAGGGAGGAATCCTTCCTCTATGCACAGAACCATGCACTTAATTTCAATCCTACTTAAATTGCACCTCTGTCAGCAAACGAAACACAGTGGCTGCCTTGCTTTCAGCAAAGGGTACTGGAGTACTAAAATGCTACTCAGAACCAGTACAGGATACCACATGCATCTCAAACTTGTCAGCATCATTGAAATCTACCGCAGTACATTGCTTTAAAATAGATTAGTGTTCCAAAGGGCCTTATCCATTCACAACAAAATACTACTTCGCTCTTGCTTTATTAATACAAATACTACACCCACATGATCAAATACAAGAGGTCCACTGATGCATCAAGATAATTAAGTCCCTTCCCCGCCTTTTTTTCAGCAAGATGTGTTTAGGTATTTAATTAGGAAATGCATCCCCAAAAGGTTAGTACGTTCACATGTTATATTTCACTTTTTCCGCACTAAGCATTTTCAAACTGCTGCTGTTGCTAATACAGACTATGCTGGGGCAAGACAAATATCTGCACATATGGCTCTTTTACAGTTTTCTTTTTAAATTATCACTTTGATTTAATTAGGTTTGAGGGGTTAAGCATGAAAAATGCACTCTTTTATTGTAAAGGAACAAATGAAACACAACCTCATTAATACATAGTCCATTTAGCTTTTCTACCCATCTTTTACATCATTATTATTAACCCCGAAAGCTGTCTGAACCATACTTGTCACTACAGATAGACAGCCGGACCCTCCCTTTCATCCCACCTACACAACAAAAAGGTGGGAGCCGCAGGAAAAGTGGGTAACACTTTGGGAGGCGGGAAGTGTGGGGGCTGTAGGGAAGCACAACAGCTGAAACCCAGTCTCTGCCGACTGAAGAGCCAAGGGAAAAGTTGCTCTTACAGAGATGGTGCTGAAATGCCCAGCAGGGGCACCGTTTGGGGCATTTAAATTCTCATTCTGGTGTAGTTTATCATAGAGGTGTATAGTGAATGCAGTGAATGCCAGATCAGACTTGATTCTGGCTTGATAATCACTCTGGCCTCATTCACACTGCTTTGAGAATTAAGGGCTGTCTCTACCATTGCAGCCATTTCCTGTTCTCTCCTGATAACAGTGGAAAAATACTTAGACAGCTTCAGATAGGAAGATAAGAAATAGTAATAAAACAAAAAGTGTATTTAGGTCTGCTGAGAAGCTCACAGGAGGACGCCGAGATGCAGTGATAATGAATCTGCCAGGGAGTGAGGGGGGTTGGTCTGCCAACCACTCAGTTAATAAATTCATTTTCTACGAGGCAATGGAAAAGGAAGGTATGAAAACAGAAGTCCCAGCAATGCTCATGGTTTTCTTAGCCTGCTTCAAAAGCTAAAGATAGTTGGGGAATTTAGATGAAATATATATAGTTTTGAAATGCATAAATAAAATAGAGGGAAAACTTTGCCCGGTGTTATATGATGAGGAAACTTCCTGAAGAGGGCACAGTTAAACTGTTGATTCATTGCCTCACTGAAGCACCATATACACACACACATACATGAAGATCCCCACCGCACACACCAATCAGAAAATCCTTCAGCTCTGGGAAGAATGCCAAAACCAGGTCTGCACCCAAATTCTCTGCCTGGTCCTAGAAAATGGGAAATGAAAATAAAAGTATACATGGAAAAACAAGTCCAAGACAAAGAGGTATTTCCCAACAACATTCCCTATATTTTTCACTCTGTTGTGGAAGTTCACCACACATTGGGAAGCGTTGCTGAAGAGCTCTCCATCCCTCTCTGGGTAGGTGAGCACACCTGTGGCCTGAGGCAGGTCCCACACGTGTGTTGCCCTTTGCAGCACAGGAACAGAGGGCCTGGCTCCTCTGCCCTCGTGGCATTTCTGTCACACAGCATTGTGTCACAGAGGGTGAGAGTGGAAAGGAGAAAGCATCCGAGAGCATGAGCTGTGAGCCCAGTGGCACTGAGATGAGTGCTCTGGAGCAGTCGAACGCAGGGGGTCCTCTCCTCCCTACTCAGGCCATCTGTCATGTGGAACTCCCGTGTCTTCCCAGCAGAGAAGGCAGGCTCCTTCCCACTCCAGGTCCGACTGCCTGAGAGGAGCTTTCTTCTCCAACACCCCCCGACATGATGTATCTATATCTACACAGACTGATACATACCCCCTGACATGTAGGTCTACATGCATATGGTACTATTAAAAGCCTTAAATACAAAATATCAAACCTGTTCTGTCTTGAACACAAAACCGACCAGTGAAAGGAAATGGTAAGGAAGACACAGACAAAATGTGCCACAATGCATAAGGGATTTTTGTACTCTTGTTCCCTGTTCGTTACCCCTTTTTCATGACCAGATTTCTGATCTTCCTGTGAGATAAATGAGCAAGGGAATGTGACTCTGAGGGGATGGAGTAAGTATCAGCAGGAAATGGATTAGCTCTGTTACATGTACAGACACAATGTTCAGTGCACCCAGCCCACCAGCAGCAAACCTACAGCTCCGTGCCTGGAGGAACCCACAGAAAGCCTGCCAGGGGCACCAGGAGTCAGAGAAACCAGTGCTGCTTTCCTGTCAAAAAGGCCACAGAGGAGTGCACTTTGTAATGGTTGGGTGGGAGCACAGGGTCAGATCTGTGCAGTTTTCACAAGTGCCTCTCCACAGAGATGATGTAGGGAAAACCATGCATTCTTACACTTGTATTATGCTAGTAACTCCAAATAAAAAGTTTGGTGCATATTACTACTTCTTGGCTACATATATGGGGGAAACAAACAAACAAACAAACCAGCTTCTAAAATTCTTTTTCTCTTGTTAATCATATAACGGGATTTCCAAGTGCCTTAACGGACCCGCACATCCTTGCTGCATGCAGCTCTGCCCACATGCAGCAGCAACCTCTCTCTTTCTCTCTCCAGCCTTCCACAAAAGCAACACATTTCCACATTAGGTCTAACTCCTGGAAAGAAAGAAGAGAAGCACCGCGAAAGTTTGTCCAGCATCAGCTCGCGGGAGAAAAAGCCTCCTGCTGTGGCTGTCAGCCAGGTGGGTGCCACACTGAGCCAGGGCTCTTTGTGATGCTCTCAAACATCCCTAAACAAGCACTGAGAAGCAAGATATTGTCCCTTGGAAAGGAGAATTTATACAAGGGCTACAGGCAAGGCAGATCGAGATGTAGTCCGGAATCCCCGACACGGGAGGGGAAACAAAACCTCAAAACATAAACACAGAAAGACGGTAACTCCCTTCGGGTGTATCATGTTTTAGGCAGGAAGAAGGAGGGCGTGGGGGGCGATGGGGGCTTCAAGACTGACCGTCGATTGCAGAGTTCCAGGGCACGGCTGTGCCGCTGCGGAGGGACAGCTGCCCCGCACCTGCCTTTGCCACGCACCTTGCCAGCCCTGCGGGGCGCACCGGCGCCGCTCTCCCGCCCCAGAGGGCTGCCGGCGGGGGTCCTTCAGCCCGAACTTCCCCTCCGCTCGCCGTGCCCCATTTGAGGACGGAGTGCAGGCAAACGCCTGTCCCGGCCAGGCTCGCAACTACGGACCTGACCCGGGCGGTGCGACCGGACTCCCCCGCGGGGAACGTGCATGCGGGGGATTGCACTGTTTGCACACACAAACGCAGAGAAAAAAATAATCACGGCATAAATTCACATTTCTAGCCTGCACCCGAAGGATGTTCCAACCCCTCTCTCCATCCATCCATCCATCCATCCATCCATCCATCCATCCATCCATCCATCCATCCATCCATCCATCCATNTCCTTACCTTGCGCCGCGGAGCCGGGGCGGCTGGCCCCCAGGACGGCCAGGGCGGGGAGCACCACCGTCTGCAGCAGGTATCCCAGTCCCAGCCCGCAGCGGGCCGCTGTCCCCTCCAGCCCCTTCCCCATGGCCGGGGCAGCGGGGGAG
>VZRN01003035.1:1079695-1094531 GCA_013397935.1 Dasyornis broadbenti | reverse complement strand
TGTGCCGCCTCTGCCGGCCCCGTCCCCCCTCCGGGCGCGGAGCGGCGCGGAGCCCCCGCCAGGCGCTCAGGCTGCGCGGAGGGCGGCGGGGCGAGGGGCTGCGCTCGGACCGGGCGGGCAGAGGCGCTGCATGGCCCCGCGGAGGGGCGCGGAGCTGGCGGAGCGCTGCTTTCTTCCCGCGGGCGGCTCGGCGCGGCTGCCTCCACCCCGGGGGTGGGCGGGGGCCGGGGCCGGGGCTGAGGAGAGGGGGCTGCGCCGGCCGCCTGCGATAAAATGCGAGCCGGAGCGAGGAGCAGACCCAGAGGGAAGGGGGCGGGAGAGGCTGGGAGCCACCCGCCGCAAAACCGGCCCCCTTTCGCCTCCTCCGCCCGCGCCCCCTGCGCGCAAAGCCGCGGGCACAGGCGCACGCAGATGTTGGTGCACACACGTGCGCACCCGCACACGCACCCACACACGCTCGCACCTCAGCCCACCCGGGCGGGGCAGCCGGGAGCAGGCGCGGGAGCCGGGGCTGCGCTGGCCGGACCCCGCTGCACCCGTGGCTCTCGCGTCCCCAGACCGTCCCCGTGGGCCTGACAGCCCCACGCGCACCTCCAGGACTCTGGGCGACAAGGACCGTATCTAGGGAGCCATCAAAGGCAGAGTCGGGGAGCCCCATGTCGGATGGGCGACACCTCCCACCAGCAGCAGGGCAGGGGGAGAGATCGCACCAGGAGAGCTGTTGGCGAAGCCACCATCCCTGGGGAACATCTCCCCGTTTGCCCTCCAGGGCCTCTCTCTTAAGGCTGGGGTCGCTCCCTCCCAGCCCTTACCCTTTTACCCTTCTCACATCCCCAAAAAGCTGTCCTCTGGCCTCTGACTTCACTACATGCCCTCCAAATCTCACTCAGAAGGATAGCAGTGCCCACACCTCAGGTTCACTGCTCAAACAGGGCTTGGTAGAATTTTATTGTTGTTTTCTATGGCTTTTTTTTTTCTTTTTTTTTTTTTTTTTTTTTTTTTTTTTTGGGGTGGGGGGGTGTTTTTTTTTTTTTTTTGAGGGGTGTGGTGGGGTTTGTTTATTTTTTGGGTTTGGAGGGTGTTATGTTTGGTTTGGGTTTTTCTTTTCTTTTCTAAGTTGCCCTTCCATTTGCAGAGCCCAGGCGGGCTGTCTGCAGCCATGATCAGACCCAGCACCTCACACACCAGGTGTGACAATGCCAGGGACCGTGGCCCCAGAACCTTCCCCACACCACTGTACTCCAGAGAGCGCTGCCTTCTCCAGCCCAGAAGTTCCCCCCCAAGCAGGGCTCAAGGAGCGCTCTTTTCCTGGGAGGCGTGGCTGAGATCTCCCCAGTAGCTCTGGCTTTGCCTTCCCCTCTCTGCCCTTCCACACAGGAAAAGTTTCCAGCCTCGCTAATGCTGGAGGAGGGTGTCCCGGGGGCCACTTGAGCTGCCAGGGAGGCTCTGTCCTACCTGCCCCCTGACTTTAATGTCCTTCCCAGGGAATTACCCAGACTATTCCCATCTCAGGGTCTGGGGTGGAGGCAGCATTTTTTTTTCTCCTCGACAGCAGCTAACATAAAGCTGCAGTGTGACAGGAAAGCAAAGTCTTTTTGTTTGTTTGTTTGTTTGTTTGTTTGTTTGTTTTTTGTACAAGCACAGAGCAAGAAAAAGGGGCAGTTTTTGTTCTGGGCATGCATGAAGTTGCCCCAAGTAGGCTGTGTTTCAAGCCCAGCAGACTGGTTTTCACCCAATAACTCTTAGTGATACTCTCCAACTGGAGCACTCCAACTCTCCATCTCCTGGCTTTTCTATATCATTTGAGGGGGTGAGTCCCATCTGCTTCAAACAATACAGCATAGGCTAGGAAATACTAAGGCTCCACCAAAATCTGTGAGTTAAGTCCTGAGGCTCTGTAAGTGGTGAAAAGGAAACCCTTAACTTGTAACCACATTCAAAGGAGAATATGAGTCCTGAACAAGAGCTTGTTTTGACTGCAGGTGCTCCCCACAGCAAACCCTGACCTCATGCTCCCTAGCTCAGATAGTCAACAGAACAGTTCCCCATGTATGATATCTATTTGACAGTTTTGCCCTAACTCTGTGAATTGGAAGCATTTCTCTTTTTATCGGTACTTACCATTCCCACTGTGCTAGGGAAAACTTCTCAGAGGCAAGAAGAGAGACCCCTGAAAGATGTCACACGTAGGAGATGTATTTGTTGCAGCACCAGCTGACGGGCACATCTCTTGCCACAAGGGAAGAGAGACGGAGGGCTTGCTTCTCCATTAATCAGAGTTAATTTATTTTTGATGTTTTGGGGCCTCCCAGGAGTAATACCTATAGTTCCGGGCTTAGTTTCTGGTTAGTAGCTCAGTGACCTCATTAAATAGGTCCATCCCAATTTCAAGATGATGTCCCTGCAGCCCTGCCCAGGAATCCCTGGTGGCTGCCAACGTGTCAGCCTTTCTGCCCTGGAGTAGGTGCAAGGGGGAGCATTGCTGCTTTACAGCTGTGACAGAAGTGAGGGCACTGGGACCACAAGATCTCAGCTTGAGAAGAAAAAAAGTCTTTTTCCAGCATCCAAGGTGTGGTGGACAATGGAGGAACAAAGGTACTGCAGCCTGAGGTGCTCAGTAATCACTTTTTTACTGGAAGTGGATATACCTTGGTCTGGAGAAAATGGCTTAAGCAACAGCAACAAATAACTAGATAGGGGTCTTATCTGGAAAACATGCTTTCAAATCTTTCTATGCTCCGTTATGTGTAAGAAAGGGCATCCAAAGATGCTCTATGAGTCTGCATCACGGAGCTTTCTCAGAAATCCAATATACTCTGACAAATGGCTCTTGTGCCTGGACCATCCCTAATGCCACCACACTGGATTTTCCCTATTCAGAAGCAAGTCTGTCCAAGGGTTCTTTATTTTTCTCCCTATGAGATAAACTGAGTTATCATCCCAGTTTAATAAATTTCAGATTTGACATGGAGATAAAGGATTGAGGTAATTCAGGGATTTGGGATTAGAAAGTGCAAATTGCCTGGGTTTATTCCAAAAATGGTTGGGTTTTTTTTCCCTGATAGAACCTGGCTGGGAAGGTATTTTCCACCTGTCTGAAAAGTTTGTGTCTTAAAAGTACAATTAATGTAAGTCTATATTTTTGTCACCTTTAATGTCCTTAAAAATCACTTCCTACCCTTTATAAACTCATCTGAAGCAAACATTAATCTCCAATTTTCACACTTGGACAGAAATATCAAGAGTTAAAGAGTCAGCATTGGAAAGTGGTTTTAGCAGCCTAAAAGGTGTCACCTCCGTTTTTCAGGTAAGTTCAAAGAATCTCAACTCCAAATTAGATACCCCCAATAGATGATTATAAAATCTAGGGTAACATGTAAAAAGTTTCTGTGTAACTTGTGTACTGGTGAATTTGACGTTAGTGTATATTATTGCCTAAGCATCTGCAGTTGCATGAAAAGAATCACAGAATCAATTAGGTTGTAAAAGACCTCTCAGGTCATCGAGTCTAAACCTTGGCTGATCACCACCTTGTCAACTGGACTATGGCACTGAGTGCCACCTTCAGTCATTTCTGGAGCGCCTCCAAGGATGATGATTCCATCATCCCTCTGGGAAGTCCACTTCAATGTTTAACAACCCCTTCCATGAAGAAATTCCTACTAATATTCAATCTGAATCTCCACCGGTGCAGCTTGAGGTCATTTCCTCGTGTCTTGTTGCTAGTTGAATGGGAGAAGAGGCTGACCCCCACTAATGAAGTAGTATTCTTCAGTAAAGGATTGATATTAAAAACAATAAAGGATTGATACTAAAAACAATTCCCAAGGGTAAAATGTATTTTGGAATGCTTGGAACCAGGTAAGATCTGCATCAAACTTTTTGAACCATCCCATTATTCATCTGAAAGGAAAGGGAAAAAAAACCCCAAAACTACCCAGGCATTTGCCGTGTCTGAGTGAATTAGGTGTTAGCATTCCATGCCTTGCAGAGAGATGAACTAGAGAACTTGAAGGCCTGGGTGTTCTAATGTCACAGTACCCAAGAGTCACAACCTTCGTTGTTATCCCAGAACATTTCATTCCAAAACAGTGTTTAAAGGGCAGTCGATTACAGCAGGTTTATGTTAATAACTTATGCTCAAAGGGATGTAACAGTTTCTTAATCTATTCCTCTAGAGTATATTGCATCAAACCAGGTCCATTGGAAAAAAAACTAGTCAAAACTGCTTCCAAGTGGTACGAACCAGTTCAAACTGGATCCATCTGGTTCAACTGGATCAAACTGGTTGCAACCACTTCAAACACATTCTAATCATTTCAAACCAGATTCAACTGATTCCAGCTGTTTCAAACCTGATTAAACTGGATCAAGCCAGTTCCAAAGGTTAAACTGGTTCAAACCAGATCAAACTAGTTCCACCCAGTTCAAACAGGTTTCCAATGGTTGAAGTGCCCCAATCCCCACTGCAAAGAGTTTCAAAATTAGATTGATGACTTTGGAGCAGAGGTACTCAGGTTTCCTGCGTGACGTGGCAGTTCAGCAATGCTGGTTTGAACAAGGAAAAGAATCTCTTCTGTGTATTGATAATTACAAGTAAGATTTGTTAACCCATCCTCTCACTGAGCGCTGTGTTCCTTGGCAGGTACTGTCACTCCTGGCCAACTGACCTGAGGACTCATTTTCCACACAAATGTCAGTAAGGGATGCAGATTCAGGCCACCCACCAGGTGATTCCGATAGCCAAGATGCTGTCAGCTACTGCGACACCCCTAGCGCAGCACGGCGTGTTTGAGAGAGGGCTGTATTTCGCATGCTCCTGCTCGAGCGGTTTGCAGTTCTGGGGAGCATGTGGCACACACACCTGCTTTTGGCTGTGCCATTCCCCCAGGCTCTGCCATGCTGCTCTTGTTTTATGACAGAGCCCAGCACAACACAATCCAAAAAGCAGGTGTGTGACAAACCTCTCACTTCACTGACATACATGCCCCAAGCTATCAAGTACCGCAGTTTGCTCTCACAGTTTGGATAGGCAATTACGTCCTCTGTAGGTGCTGTGTGTGATACTGGGGATCAGCAAATGAAACTACCCTTCTGATATCTTACATTGCAGCCTCATTTCCAGTAAAAACTTCTGAGTGGTTTATTTCACACTGAGAATGACTATTTGTGGCGGAATTGTGGTCCAAGGAAAATTTCTTCCATACCTACAGAAATTTAATAAAAAGACTGATTATGTTTCATCATCCTAAATCACTACTTTGTCTGCTTGTTTGTGGGACTAGGTTTTCTAAAGTTCATCCTTACTTATAGTAGTGTGCTAAATTTTCAGTCTTGGCACGATATTAGCAAGTCTGTGGATCAGCATATATGTTAATAGTGCCTGCTTAAACAGTGTAAACAGTGTTTTACCTCATAACAACCATCACTACAGAACCGTGCTGAATCACCTGGGAGACCATATGATATCCTGATACCTTTTGAGGTGCACAGCTCCCATTTGTTTAATAAATTTATGGCAATTAACAACTTTATTGTCCTCACTATTCTTTTGAACAGCTTGGCTTTTCATAATATCTGAAGAAGACCTTCTTGAACTAAAGCAATTGTACTAAAGGTAAGGCCAAATTCTGCCCCTAAATGTATGTTGGATATTGTGAATATCATCCCATTGTATCCTACTGTGCATAACATCCTGTTGTCATTTGTGCAAGAGGATACTGCTGGAGCTGGGGACTTGTATCCCTAGGGAATAAAGGTAAAAAATTCAAAGATGTTCAAGTCTCACTTTCAGGGACATCATGGTTTTGAATGGCAATGGGCATTAGGCTCCTTGGCCATTTTTGAAATCTGTGTCCTCCAGGTACCGCCAAATAATGCAGCCAAAGAGCTACTTCTTCCATTTGAGTTGTCTGTAAACAGATCACAATTTTCTTATTTATTTATTCTCTTTTCTCATTTACTTGGTGAATATTTTCTCTGAGCAGTTCCTGAGCTGTAGCTCAGTCATGAACAATTCATCATGACCATTTGAAGCTCACTATTCAAACTGTTTTCCTTGTTCCGATTGCATGTTACAATCGCAAAACACTTCCCACCTACATATATTCTGTAACCAAAAAAAAAAAAAAAAAAAGAAAAGAAACGAAAAAAGAAAAGCAAAAACTTAGTCTTTTCAGTCTCTATCTGCCTGAAAAATCACTGCAAAAATACCAAAGGTGAGACCTACTGTCAATTTGTTTTTGTTGGGTCCTGAAGCGAGCGCTGCCCTGGCTGTTTCTTCGAGAGCTCGGATGGTGACAAGAGGCTGAGCGATCGCGGAGCCTCCCAGCAGAGGGAGATGTGAGACACCGACTCCGGCCCCGGCTCGCAGCTCTCAGGCTCTGCAACAGATCCATGAGTCATGAATGTTTGAGGAACATGTCAGAGTCCCATGGCTTCTCATTATCTAAGCATTTTATCTGAGAACAAGCCTCTTTCAGGCCCGTCTCTGATCGTGCATCATTCTACACCAGGTTTCCTCGGTTTCTGCCTTTAGCTGAGGTGAAGGACATGAATAACCTGAAATACTCCAGTCTGTTGCACAACAGTGTTATATTCTTCTCTCCCTCTCCAGTCGCTATTTATTTTTGTAGCATTGTAACTACATATCTACCTCTGAGTTGAATATTAATGTGACTGAGGGGTCAGTCTCTGCCCCAGGATCATCAGATTCCACTGATGTGAAGTTCTCTTTTATTTACCAAGTGCTAATTTCTGATTGTCCCATTCAGGGTACAATGCCTCCAAATTTCTTTACAAGTGTCACAAGAACCCTCCCTCTGATGTCTCAATTCTACTTCATTGCCCACCTCTGCCTTTGTGGTTTTTCCCTGCCTTAGGTACCGTGAGAAAATAACATAATTGCTTTTAGGATCTTTGTTTCAAATTCTCTCTGTAGGTGTATGTTCTGGGTTGCTCTTATTAAGTGCGTTGTTTTATGGATTTTCTTCCCCGATACACTTTGCAGAAAACAACATTAGAAAGAATTATAATTACAGTATTTATTAAACCACTTCTTACGGGAGGAAACTGATAGCATGCAGAAAGAAATATTAAAGAACAATAATAAAACTCTCTGGCAAAACATGTTTAAGAAGATGCAGGTTCTATGAAGAAATCCATTTTCCAAGAAAATTAGCAGTTAACTTAGTATTTTGGTGCTTTGTAATAACATCAACTTACATACAGACCTGGCTAGCATTCATTTATCTCCTTCTAGATAAAAACATGGCATAAGTTTGTTACAGATTTTATTTATAGTTCAATATATTTGCAGTTTCATGCACGAGCTATTTTGTGAAAACTGATCACATTCAGCAAACTTTGGGAGTTTGAGTACCTGGCAATGGCCCCAGCCTTCCCATTTATGTCTACTTTGTGAGGAAAACCAACTACAACAAAAACAAAGAGCCTCACTTTGTGTGCTTGTTTTTGTTTTGTTTTTTTTTTTCCTTTTTCATTTTGAATGCTGACAAACTACTTTGCTGTACAGCGGGTTTGAAACACAACTCTCCCCCCTAGCTCCTCTACTGTACCTTCCCAGAATGCATGAATGCATTTGCTCCTGCCAATGTGTAACCCAATAATCTTTTTTTTTAATGCAATGGAAAGAAGCTTTCATAGGGCAACCCTCAAATTTCCGAGTGTGTGACAGTAGGAGGAAATCTGTTGAAGTTGCCTGTAATGGAAGCCCAGTTGTGTGTTTTCAGTCTTTTTTTCACCTGGCCTCTTAGTGGCAGCGCAATTAGAGCTCAAATGTACAGGGAAAACTTATCCCAGTCCAGTAATCAAAGCAAACATTATATAGATTTTGATTGCTCCAACAAGAATGAAGTCTTTGTTAACTGAAGTAGCTTTATTGATTCGAATGAGAAGATGTATTTATTCTGTTTTGTGAAGTGCTCCAAGCTGTGTGTGCATTTAATGCTGATGAATTCAGAGATGAAGGACTGAAAAAGTTCTATGTCAAGCTGTAGAAGAGAAACTATCATTTCCAGAATGTTTATTCTAATGTTCTTTTCCAAAGGCAGTTATAATACTTGTAGTTATCATTATCATCTTATAAAAGACCTTAATGTTTCACAAACGGCGTGATTTGTTTAAGCCACATAATTAACAACATTCTTGACTGCTTAGCAATAATTAGTTTGTTTTCATAGAAATACTCTGTTTCATCTTTCTGTACAGAGGTTGAAAAATGATGGAATAGCAAAAATTTTCATTCTCACAGCTGAAGATGAAAAGTTTATGAAAATAAAATCACCCACGATGACAACATGTGATCCTGTTTTAAGTATGAGCTTTAGCTCCTTTAAGCACATATAATCCAATGTTAGAAAGTTACTTAGATTTACATTACTACAGTAGTTCAAATTGACAGCCTTAACATGTCTTTGACTGAAGACATTACTAGGAATTCAGCTGTGCATTTCCTCAGCTGTGGGGATAACATCAAGCAAAACATGAAAAATAAAGAGAAGACTCCCCTTGCTTCCGAAGTCTAACCAGGATAACTTGTGTTTCTTGTAACACACTGGAAAGAAAGTTTAAGTTTTGTCCCAAGCAGATGCACCTATTCTGGGCATGCTCTTATTTGAACCGGAGTTCTGCTGAGTTTTACAGAAACCAGCTCAGGCCCTTTGGGAATAAGTCTTCTATGTGGAAAAACTTTGTGCTCTTTCACCTACAGGACTCTACTGTAAAGATAATAACAAGAGCCTTATTTTGTTCAGGGAGCATTGCCGGTTATCTGCAGCTGTCTGGTTTATTACCACTTCAATTCGAGACCTACATTTTTATTCATTGTTTCTCTTATGACTAACATTTTGAAAAGTAATATCAAATAAATGGACCTGTGGCTGTGGCCCCACACAATGCTTTCTTTTATTAGATGTTTCAGTTGTTCTGTGTTCGAGGATGATTAAAGTATCTTGAGCAGAGTTTCATAGTTCATTTCATTCCATGTGCATTCATAAATTAGTTGATGGTAATCTATTAATAAAAACTTAATATTCTACAATATTCTCTATAGAATGCTGCAGGATTTTTTCCTTTTTTTCTTTTTTTTTTTTTTAACTGGAACTATTCACAGACTCCCTTCAAGAATATGATAATATACAGACTACAATACTCGTTTGATAATGGCCAAGACTCTTCCTTCCTCACTGAGTAACATGAACTCTACGATGAGAAGTGATACTTTACCTTCATAACTAACATATTAGTCATTATTTAGTCTTGAGATTATTAAAACCAGTTCTAAAATATGGAACAAGAATTTACCACTGAAAAACAGGATATGGTAGACTCTGTTTTCTTGGTGCCAAAACATTAGTACCAGCAAGGAGGTTATCTGCAAGATTAACATCCCTAAAAGCTCCTCCTTCTCCAGACCACAGGAGGTAAAAAAGGGAAGAACTTGATTTTTACAATGTTAGACCACGACAGACGTGCCTGGGGACTCATTGATTTCTCTGGAGTTAAACTGTTCCAAGTAACAATACCAGCTCACTTAATGATGCCTTTGAAAAACAAGTTTTGATGATAAAATGACCAAGCTAGAAGGCATAGGCTGGAAGAGAGGAGACACGGGAGGGGGACAAGACAGAACATTGCCAGAGCGTCTCAACATTCACACGGAGTGGCAGGAAGTTCATGAATGACTGGAGACCTCTGATGCTTTCTGCCTGCTCTACATGTTCTCAAATATGTCCTGGAAGAGGAAGGCCTAACTTGGGACTAAGAAAGAGTAACGCTATGGAGGCTGATGGCTGACTTTTTATCCTTTTAATTTTTAGCAGATAAGGCAGATCTGGTTACTTTAGAAGAAAAAGGAAGAACTGATCACAGTTTACAAGGATGAGCATGTGGGAGGACTGCAGGGGATGGAACACTGTAAAAGTAACAGGACATAAGACATAAGCAGCAAGATCCTGTTTCTTAGAAGATTTAGATAAACAATATGATCATAACTAGGACAAGATTCACAGTTACAAGTCAAGAAAATATTTCGTGATTTTTTTCTCCCCACATCTCCAACATTTCAGAGATTGTCAAAACTCCAAAATCGCTCCAGGAGCACAGAACAAAGCAGCTCACCTATCTTTGCCATTTTTCCTCCTTTTTTGTTATTTCCTCCTTTTGTTGTTTTCTGTTTTAGTTTCTGCTTTGTTTTGTTTGGGGTTTTGTTTGTTTGTTTGCTTGATTTTGGTTTGGGTTCTTTGCTCCCACAAAGGAATTTATTTTTCATTCAAATTTACTTTTATTCCACACATGCCTTCAATCTTTCTTTGCAAGGAAAATATTTCTCACAGTGATGCCAGGCCAGCACTGGTTTGCCCAGCAGTACATGCTGTAAGATGGACTACCTTTGAATAAGTGGTGGAAAGTAATTCTGTGACATTTTCTAGGTAGCCAGATCTTTGTGCATGGTGGAGGTCATAAAAAAAGAAAAAAAAAAATGGAGTTCAGAGTGTGCAAAGGAGACGCTGTGTAGTCTTTTCCTGTTTTGGCATGGATTCAGACCTTTTGTTACCCTTTTAAGGACATTCGTCTGCCCTAGGAGTGCCATGTGTCCTTAATGTTTACAAGAGAATTAAGATTACCAGTGATAGTGGTCCTTAGGATCAAGAGGCACGTCTACATTCAATACCTTGTTTATACTCATGGCTGGTTTTCCCAGAATTCGTACACACATCAACAATTCCATAATGTATGAGTAAGATCTGTTTATTCCTTACCACAGCTCCAGCATTAATCATTTGTTCTTCTCCAAACCACCAGTAAAACTCTGTGCTGTGGAAAAGTACTAAACAATGTGTAGAGCCTTGGATCAGGATTGGGCTCAGACCTAGTCCAGATTTAACAATACACTTTTGCACACGGTCATTGCATTGCATTTCAGCTCTCTGCTCCCAGATAAAGGAATTTCTTCAGTTTTCCATTCAGCTGTGTTCTGCTCTCAGGAATTTTAGAGAATAAATTTTTAGAGACATCCAAATGCAACCAAATACAAATTTTTGAGATCATTTATGTGGCTTTTTTTTTTTTTTTTTTTTTTTTTTTTTTANAATTTTTTTTGTTTTTTTTTTTTTTTTTTTTTTTTTTTTTTTTTTTTTTTTTTTTTGTTGCCAAAATTATAGAAAAAAACCTGTAAGTCGTGAAGATCCCTAACATTTTGCAATGCTGCAGAAAGCTGCAGGGCCAAAGCTAATGGAGTTTGCTTGGGTATCAGACTGGTGTCACAATTACTCTCTGCTGATGAGTGACGTAATTAAGAAACCTGTGTCAGCCTGGGGATTATGATAGAAAGAAAAAGACATTTTTAGCTCACTGCATCCAGTGGATTCATTTGGAAGCACTGATAAATAGACACAACTGGTGGCAGAAGTAGAAGCTGAGTTGCCATTTATTTCCTGTATCCTATGAAGGATTAATATCAGGTGAAGTTGGTTGGTATTAAGAAACAACCTGAAAGCAACAGGAAGGGGAAATACCAAAGAATAGAACTAATATTTGTCTAGAGTCACCTAAAATCCACAAAAAACATGGGAAGTTTTCTCTTAGCTTTGTCTGCTACCGGTTTCCTGAGAAGTTCAGCAAACACCACTTGGTGAGCCGACACCTTTTACAGCTACTGAAGTGTTATAGTACCTTTTATAGCTGCTAAAGATTGCGTGCTCATTAGCAGATTGGCCGTGCAAACACAGCCACTGCTGCAAATCGCTGTGGGTGGGTGTGTTTCTTCAAACTCAGGGCCACAATACTCAGTATGGTTTTTCACCTCTCACTAAAACACTTTTCATCTGGACCACCTAACTCCCTGTGGCTTTTAATTCAGCTGCTCTGCAAACAGAGATGCTGTTTTCCCCACGTACAATATTTATGTCCTTTCACGTTTAACCCCAATAGAATCAGTGCTAAAGGTGAACATTAAACCACAGAATGATTCCTTTAATTACATCTACTACTGACACAAATGTTCTTTATATCCAGAATCTCCTGCTAGTACTCTTATGAACTACCGTGTACCTCTGGCAGGAAAGCAAGTGTTCACAGGCTGAAGGAATTCTATATTCATTTTTTTGATGGTAATTCTGTAAGTTGTGCACTCTGAGACTGCTCCTGGAGCACGGACTGGTTTGGCTAATGGATTCTGCAAACAGAGCGTACATTCACGAGGAATTCTCCAGGGAATTGAAAAATGAGCCATTACCCTTATATAGACATTAGGAAAAAACAAAACAAAGCAAAAGAGCCCTCCAAAACTTAATACAAATTTAATTGTAAAGTGTAGTTAGCCTGGATGGAGGGATTTTTAGAAACCTTGCTCAAATGTTTGTAACCCAGTCTAGTGACAGACGAGTTTACTGAGAGGGCCTAAACCATTTGTAGATGGCAGCTGCAACAGACTGAGAAACACTGACTTAGAGGACTGCTGGCGGCCTCATCACCCCACTGCAGAAACCAGTGCCCACTGATGGCAAAGGAAACCACCCAATTCTGCAAATCTCAGCACACATGAAAAGTTGTGGCAATTTATTTTCATGTAGATTACAGAGCAAGATCTGATGAACCCACATGAAATATCTCTGGGGCAAATCCAATTTCTGTTAGACAGATGCTCACGGAAAAATGCTTGTTACAGTTTCAGTCAAAACTTTGTGAGTTGCCTCCAGAGAAAGCCAAGGGACAGAAGTACCTGTTGTCTGCTGTGAAGTGTCAGTAGCCATGACACAAAGAGGGTTAACAATGACAAAAGTTTGGGAACTTGAGCATTAACATTTTTGGCCTAAAGCCACAAGGTTTTGTGCTTCTGGGTTCTTCAGGTCATGCTTGGTCTGGATATGTCTTAGACAGCCACTTGAATTGAACTCATGTATCCCTTGAAAACACGGAAAGGTTGGAAGTTGATCTCACTGCCTGCAGGAGGGATAAGTTAGCCCGTGTCTCAAGCACATCTTAGGAACAGCAGTTAAAATCTAATTCTAATTAGCAACACTGGATGCTACTCCAAATAAACAACAAGCAACTTTGTTTTGCAGATTTTTAACTGCAGAAGTAGACAAGTCGTAGATAATGCGCAAGTTAGTCACTGTTGTAGCAGCAAATAGACTAGACTGAAAATACATAAAAAACGTATTTAAGATTTCTTTTGCCAAATGAATTATTGTCAGGCCAGACATTAAGGCTGATGCTGAGGCCAGGGCATCCTCTTTAGGCCTTAGTGTCTGGTCTGATTTCTGGTTAACCAGGGCTGAGAAGCTGGAAAGTTTGCAGCTCTGTTGCATATGCTTTACTTGCTCTGGGAGTTAAGTTAGCAGAAACCCCAGTGTGTCAGTTTTCTATCCCTAATAATCATCCAATAAAAATGACAGAGAGGCTGAAAGCCTCCAGCTGTCAGCTCAGACTTGTTACTGTGGGTCAGGTCATCTGGAGAGCCAAAAGAAGTGAGGATCCAGGAACTTTAAGCATTAAAGGTAATTTGTCTTTTATTTAACCATTCTTATTGCAAACTTCAGGAGACCTGCAAACTGTGTCCCAAATAAGGCAATTATAGGGCTCTTCATTCTTAATTTACAGGCATAGTCCTAGTTAATGCTTTCATTAATCTGAGCAGCACTAGCTCCTGATCCTGTCTCTGTCCCATCATGCACTTCAGAGATGTAGCTACTGCTATTACCATTCATGTGTGCACATCCTGCAATGTGCCTAGGGCCAAGAACCTGAAAGTTCAACATCCAAATATCTTTTGAGATTATGGCCTACATTAAACAGAATTGAATTTGTGATACATTTCATCATAATGCTTCCAGAAACTACACTAATAACTGTAATAATCCCTAACCTAGCCGTTATAAGGGAGGGGAATCATGTTAGAATTATAAGAAAAAGAAACACATGCAAATATTTAGAGTATGTCACTTGACATTATATACTGTGTGCTTTAATTGCAAGGAAGCTGGGACTGCAGTGCAAAACAGCAACACTTGTGAATTTGGACTGCCATTACTGTCACATTTTGTTGAGTACTACATTTATACACATTTTAATGGTACTCGAAATTTAATGCCAAAGCACCTCAGCTTTACTTGCTCTGTAAAAAGAATCTGAAGTCAAAGTCTAGACCTAAAGGAAAAGAAAAAAGAATAGATGAAGAAAGAATGGAAAAAAGAGGAAAAACTTATGTGATGCCTTTCCTGGAAACAATTCAATGGAAATGGTAACAATAAACCTATTGTAGAAATAAAGACATAATCCGCTGCTCCATAAGGAAAGTAGATATTTTAACTACGGTAAAACATGTGAAGTACTACCTTTTAATAGTTAAGCATAAAACAAAGCTTTTCTCTTCATATTCAAAGCCAGAAATCTGGAAACTGCACTAAATAAAAATCCAGGGAGTTTCATGAATCCAATTCTGTATATATTTTTTAATAGCCCTGTCATGGTTTGAGCCCGGCCAAATGCCAGGTACCCCCAAATGAACACACCCACACTCAGGGCTCATGAGTTGAGATAAGGAAACCCGGGAGAAGACGCACTTAGAATAGGCAAAACAGGACTAACTTAGGTTGCAAAGTGATCTAATTTATTACTAACAGAGTCAGAGGAGTAAATGAGAGGTAAAATAAACCCTTCAAGGCCACCGTTTCTTCGCTCACCCCCCTCCCTCCTTCCCAGCAGCTGCACAAGGGAACAAGGTATGGGGGGAGGGTTAGGTCAGTTCATCACCCAGATCTTCTTCCCCTGCCTGGGGAAAGGCTCTTTTCCTCTGCATAGCCATGGGTCTCAC
>VZRN01003035.1:829132-1079513 GCA_013397935.1 Dasyornis broadbenti | reverse complement strand
GGACTCCCTCTGGACCACGGCCACTTTCAGGGTATCCATTCGCTTCGGCATGGGCGAGTGGATCTCAGCATTTCCCGTGGGCCCCCATGGGCTGCAGGGGCACCCCCTGCTTCACCATGGGCCTCACCACAGCCTGCAGAGGCTGCAGAGCTCCGGCGCCTGCAGCTCCCCCTTCCCCTCCTTCTCCACTGACCTCGGTCTCTCCATGTTGTTTTCCCTCACATACTCTCACCTACTCCTCCTCCTCTGGCTAAGGAAAAGTGCGTGCACCCATTGTTTTGATTTCGTCTTAAATATGTTTTTCACAGAGGCGTAGCCAACATCTCTAATTGGCCCAGGCTTGGCCAGCAGCATGTCCATCACCTCAGAGCTGGACATGGTGAAGGCTTCGAGAAGCTTCACCGAGGAGCCATCTTTGTGGCCCCCCCCACTAGAAAAACCTGGGCCAAGCTAAACCACAACACCCTCTAAAACTCTGCTTGATTACTATTTACATGCAAGTCTTAGAGACCTAAGCTTTCAAACAGATATCTATTTCAGGACTTTCTGACAGCAAATTTGTGTATTATGAAGGAAAAGGAAGAGGAAAAGGAGACAATTTATCCCTAAGATGTCTGGATACCTTCTTGCTTCTAATTCCACACTGCAGTAAAACATCTGGCAAATACTGGAAAAAATTGTCCTCTTTTATTGCGTATGTTGAGTGGTACAGCCCTTATTAATATTCATAGCCTCTCCTCTATGCCACCTTGAACAGCTCTAACTACAACTGAAAGGCTGAGCCTAGAACTTCAGCAGAGACCTTTATTTTGGCACTTGCTTAAATTCTGCTTCTCCAAAAGGGTAAGAGTAAATTTGCATACACTGAACTTATAACAATAAAAAGATATGCTTTCTCTTCCAAAACACTCCAATCCTTATTTCTGAGCTTATTACAATTTAATTCAACTTAGCCATGACTGGGCCAAAGCTGTAGAATGAGGTCTGCATACACTAGCGTGATGCATGCTGAACTGCAGGCATGGTAGATGTGAATTGGAATTTGAGCTGCCTTTCAACTTGTTGGCAGTCAGTCCTTTAAATCATTCCTGTAAATGCAGCTTTTCAACATGTGCAGCCTAGAAATATAACTCTTATTAATTCAAACTTTTCTGTCACTGCTGCACCTCTGCAAGTCATACTGAGCTAGCCTATCAATTTAATCAGGGTGCAGGCAAGCTGCATCCTTGGGAAGTACATGGACAAGTTACCTTTGTTTTCAGAACTTATGAAAGGAGTTCCAAGATAATGACTGCAGTGTCTTGCCTCACATCCCTGCCTCAAACATTAACATTTTGCCAGTAATAAACATCTGAGCACTTATTCCTTAATTTAATTTGAAGGCAGTGACATATATAAAATTAAAACATAAAATTAAGTAGTTCAAAGGAAAGGACTTTATCTATCACGCATACAGTTAATGAGAGATGTTTATTATGAAAGGTGTCCATACAAATGTCTAACTTAAAAACATAAATTAAAGTTTTGGTCTCAGACATTGAGGCATCTTCAGAACAGCACTGGCTCTGCAAAAACATTCAGTGATGCTAAGATCTTTCTAGGTTAACACAAGGAGAGTAAAATTGTTTGAAAATCATCGGCACAGGAACTGGACTTGGATTTCTTTAAGCAAAAATGGATTCCTTACTATACTACCTTGCAGCTCAGACCTCTTATGGCAATTGTGTCATGCAAAGAGCTACAGAGATTTGCACTGTAGTTGTGCTGCTTGTGAAGACACAGTTTGTAAGGACATATGGAAATTTGTGATTAGGTCCTATATGCAGGCAGAGCCACATTAAGATCAGTGGGGCTGAACTCAAATTCAGGATCTGTCTCATACATATTTCTTCATGGGCCTGGAATGCAGAAAACTGGGGAAAAGTTCTGTAGGGACTGCGAAAATATTGTCTAAGATTTTCCTTTTTTCTATGGCATGGATGTAACAGCGTCTCAAATGATCTCGAAATTATTGTTGTAATGATTGACATACTCAATTGGGAAATATACTGAATTTGCCTGGGGGAAAGAGGTAGGACAAAACACGATTCTAATACAATTATTTTATATGGAATGCAACAGGTCATGTAATCACAACCTGTATTAAGCATTGCATAATTACATTTTTTCTTTTGTATCATCAAGGCAGTGCAATAGCTGAAGTATAAGACTGCCATGAGCTGAATACAACCAACTTCCAAAATATTCACAATTTTACCTGAGTGTATCCTGCCCAGGATACACATCCTGCTGCCAGATCTGGATACAACTTTTGCACAGAAATTAACCATCCCCTTCCTTTGGTAGAAAGGATTCACAGTATGAGGGTGCAGCAACAAGCTGGTTGCTAATCTTGCTTCCCTAGAGGCCCTGCTGGCTTGCTCAGCACTTAAAGTAAGTTAGATAAGTGCTTATATATCACAGCGACAGGCATTATAAATATCCTGCTCAGCTGGGTGCATATGGAGCATATTAAGTCAGGGCAATTTACATGTGCATCTGGAGGAAAAACGTTCAGTGCAGTTTTACCTGCTAACCACACATGTAATGACCTTCCCAACTATCCAGCTCAAATGCCAGATGTCCAAAGATTATGCTCTCTGCCAGCACCTGCCTGGGAAGCACCTATGTTAAGCAGACCTGCACTGCTGAAGTGGCTGAGTGCCTGCTCTTTGCACTCTCCAGTGGCATCAACAAAGACCCAAAGGTGGTGGCCTTGGGGACGGCCAGGACTTCCTTGCTCCATGTATTCCCAACGGCATCAGTGCGAACTCAGAGCACTCTGAATGTCCCAGTTCTGTGCCCAGCCCAGCTGTCAAAGCAAGTCTCATGCCGCGCAACATTTTGGAATCGGCCTTTGACTTCTGCTTCTAACGTGACCTGAAGTTGAGCCATAGGTGAAAGAAGCTTCAGCTCTGAGTAATCACATTGTCTGCATCAACATGATTAAGCAAGCAATACATTCAGAGCTTTGCATATGAGATAAATTAAAGCTTTTTTTTCAATGGCACTGAATGCATTTGAGTTAAAAAGGGTGTATAGAGTGTCCCCTCAGTAACCCTGCCTTGTCATCATGATACACCACCCTGAACTCCTAGGGCTCAGAAAGATTAAGAGAAGCATTTACATCTTCCATTAATGAAGCAAGAGATTATGGGGTTGTGCACTCTGTTACTGTTTGCTTATTTTTATTTATTTATTTATTTTATAACCTAAGTGATTCAAAGTTCCACTGAGCTGAAGAGGATGATCTCAGCTGATGTCTGGAAGTAATTTTGTAATTGCCCAGTAAGTCAGAAATGGCAAAACCTACTTTTTTTTCCCCTATAGCACTGAGACCACCAGTTGCTTTATTTCCTGCCATGCTCTATGCTGTATGTACTCAAGAGGTTTCTTTTCAAGGGGAAAACTGTTTACATCCATGACTTAAACAAGATATATTGTGTAGTGGAGGATATTTGGTTTCAGAAGAAAAAGACTGGAAGAATGGGAGAGAAAATAAAAACAATAAGTAGTGACTTAAGCCTTCAAACATTCTCCTTTTTTTTTCTTCAATACTGCTTTGAGGTTTGTTTTGGAACAATTTCTCAGCAGAAGTCCTGTGGTTTCTCACAGATGAGAGCTATTATTTCCCAAAATTGTTTTTACTATCTGGTTGCAGAGAGGAACACAGTTACTTGCTCAAACAAAAGGCACCTGTAACCCTACCATCATTCGAGAGGTTCCCAGTGACTCTCAGCAATCTTTGTATGAGGAAACTTTGCTGAAATTGACATTTTAACAGCATAGCCTGGTGGCAAGTGGAACAAACTTGGTCTCTCCTATTTAATCCCAAACCTTCTGTGAATCCAGCAGATAACACTGAAGTTCAGGATTACCTCCAAGTCTCTCTCCTGAGGGTGAACATGTAATTACAATAAATCCCTCTTCCTCATTGTACTGCTGTAGCTAAAGGTAAACACAATGAGTCAGATTGCAAAATAAACAATTACTAAACTCCTTTCAGAGCCATTAAAGTATCTTTCTCCCTTGCCTAACACATGTTGTCTGCTGTCTTCTGCTTGTGCAACACATGATCTGCAGCCACCACTGACATTTGCACGGTCACCCCCAAACTTTTACTTATGAGTCCATACAACACAAGGACAAGCTGCCAGGCAAACAGAGAGAAGGCTGGATGTGATGGTCCAAGCAGCCAGCCCTGTGCTTGGTAACAGTGCTTTACTCCCTGCCCTCTGCTAGAGAAAGAGGTGACATATTACATACCCAAATCAGGCCAGTCTTCTGTGGCTGCACAGCCCCAACCTCGTTTCTATGGATTCTCTGCTTTTTGGATTGCAGAGGCTGTTTGTACACCCTGTAATACAACAATGGCCTGGTCTCAGGTGGCATCTGTAGGTGATATTTCAATAAACTTAGCAGGGAAGTCATATTTTGTGTTGTCCTTTGTCTTTTTACAAGGGCATTAGGCACTCTGAGGTTGGCCAGTTAGGATTATTACTTTTTGACTGGCAGGCTCCAAATTACGTCTCGTCTGATTAACTCCTTTTATAGTTTATTTGCAGGTGTCAGTGAATGCAGTGGGGCTGCCTGTAAGCAGTTCTTCACTGTGACAAACTTAGAGAGATCGAGTGGCTTGCCAAATATTTTTTTTCCAGGATGCCTGCTGCATACAATCTGTCTTTTTGGCATCTACAAGCCTCACGATCTGCGTGCCCTCCCGTCATCTGCTATTTGGCTATTGTCTTGTTTGAAAAAGGGGTTTTGGAACTTAAATGTCAACAGGTGTGACAAGAGTGTATGAAGGCATGCTGTACAGAAACATGGTTAATTAGAATCTTCTTTTTGCCTAAATTTTTATCCTGTTAACAATTGAAGTTAAAAATAATGTGCATACAGGGCCCTGTGACTTTAGAAAAAGTTCTCTAATTAATAGAGCTTCTAATTAATGAAGTCTTACAATCTGTGTCGGTTATAAGTCATCCCAACTCGTACACATCTTGCTGTTTACCGCCAAGTCTGGTATCAAGATGATCTGTCAAGCATTTCGTACGCGGCGTTTCTGGAGTAGGGGCAAGGGTCTGACCGGCATCTAACCCACATAAGCAGCTTCGGAACAGATGGGACTGAAGCTCTGGCAGCTGAAACACCCAGTCTGTTCATCGACTGTGGGCACAGAGCATAGCCTGTCCAGACAGATTTTGCACCTTTAGTTAGAATGCCTATGGCAAAGGTGGTGTACAAGGAGATCTGAGCTCTGAATCCCAAACAGCACGGATGTTGAAATACCAAATGGTAGAGAGTATTTGTGCCTCATTAAAGTACTCCTCAGCATATACTTCTCCAGAACAGTGTTCCACAAAGAGAGAAACAATTTTTTGGTTCTTCTGTTGCTTTAGAGGTGAAGAGCTAGGAGAGGATCTGGGAGCACACACCTCACTGAGACATGTGGCAAAAGAGAATGCGCAGTGGCTTTCCCTCTTGTTTCTCCTTAGATACACAAAGGAAAAGAAAATTCATGGGTTGTGCTTCATCACGTACAGTTGCTTAGATTGAGGGGAAAGAAAACCACATGGACTCCCATTCATACGTCTCCAAAAGACTAACCAAAGGATGAAGAAACAGGCTGCCCGTCACATAAAGGACATGATCCAGAATACCTACCTTGTATCTCAAAGTGCTGATTTATGCTTATCTTTAAGCATCTGTAACTCCCTGCCCTTTGCAGCTTTATCAGGATAAATAAGGGAAACATATCTGAGGGCAGAAGATGGAGAGAAGCAAGGCAAAGAAATACCTACATTTTTATGATTATTTGCTGGAGATTGATTCTTCTCAGTGCCTTGTCATCAGTCTTACAGTCACTAGCCGCTTTGCTACACTCAGGGTCAGAGCAATCATATTTGTCTATACTTGTTTGTGCAAGTGTGGGTGAGGTAAAGGGAAGTATGAAATGTCAGGGATACCAGTGTTGTAATTCCACCCTCGTTGCTTTGCGTTCCGATTTTCCTGTGTTCCAGGTACTGACTATTTCTTTCTAACTGTGTCATTGCCTCTCATACTCAACTTAATCCAGGCAGTGCCATAAGGTTAATGCAGAGGCTGAGCACAGAATCCTTCTGCATTATGCCAAAAAAACCACCAAAATAAGTCTGTGTAAAAAAACCTTTGTGATGAATTTGCAAACCCTCCTGTAAATGCCTAAGGACTTTGCACTCTATAAATATTTAAAACAAATATCTCCCAATACATAAACACACTCATTTCCTGCTGATAAACCCAGATGCATCAGCAGGGGTGGAGGGAAGGCAGTTATGTGCATTCAGATGTTGTTTAACATATCTCTAAATGCAATGAAACTTTTTTGTGTTAATTCTTCCTTTTCATTTATCCTTTTCAAGATCATGTAGCATTTCAAAAATGCAGGAGATGTAATCCAGCTCCTAATCTGATCTAATGGGAACTATGTCTAATTAAAAACTAATCAGAGTAAAAATATGTTTTGTTCAGAGCAAAAGGAAAAAAAAAAACCTACAAACCCCAACCCTTAAAAATTCCATCCTACAATATTGCTACTTTTATTTCTTGTGCATGATCTGTGCAAATAGACAGCAATTTACCTCAATTAAATGACATCCCATACATGCAAGGAAAGTCTTGTTTACACTAAACAGTTTGGGAAGACGAAAGGCGTGTTCTAACACGAGAGTCAGCTCATCCGCTACTAAGAAGTAACAACTCAGGGTCAGCAAAGTAGCTCCTGACAGCTCAGTCTAATATTACACAGCAGAGAATGAATAATAATAATAACAACAATAATAAAATGGTATCAAGTGCCATCTATCAAGGAAAAGCTACACAGGCAGAATGTTTCTCTGTAATGAGCAGTGCATCTAGGCCATAAAGGTCTCCAAACAATTAGGCTTCATTTTTCTGTCTCAGCTGTGCACTGCCTGCTCTCAGCTTGTTTGCCTGCTCTGATTCTGATGCAAGCTGGATTCAGGGAGCGCACGCATTCAGCAAGTGCTGCCATCGTGTCTGAGGCACTTGGGCTCCTCTCAATGCTCTGCTGGGTGACTGAACCCTGGCTCTGCTCTGCTGGCCTAGTGCCATCTCTGAAAGGACACAAGGAAGGCAAATTTAGAGATCTAGCTCCAGCATTCTGAAGTCTGGCACTGTCCCAGAGCTCCAGGAGATGCTTTGCTGCTCTCTCCCAAAACCTAGCAGGTGGTGGGTGAAAGCCCAGAGAGCGTGCAGACTGTTGTCTTTGCAATTTTACAGTTTAAACCCACTGCACAGCTCAAGTAGGTAAGTTGTTTGCTTACCAGTGTTTGTTTGCATTGCTGCATTTCTACCATTCCTGCCTGGAGAACAGTCTTCCTCTCCCCACTTCCAGAACAATACCTTGCAGGGAAACACTTAACTAATACACTCGGGAGAGCTCCTGCTGCCTTTGCGTGGGAATAACTGCTGATTGCATGTGGAGATAGAGTCAGGTTGTATTTCCGCTTTCTAAGTTCAAGTAAACTTCTCTAACTTATTTAGTAATGTGGAATTAAATGTCTATTTAAAATAAGTCCTGTCCCACAAACTCAGAATAACAGGAAAACACTTATTGAGTTTTAAAGGCTTTAACCCTTGCAGATCTGGAGAAGCTGGTTTTTTCCCCCCGTAGCAGCAAAGAATGGCACAATTGGAAGTGGGTCTGGCAAACTGGATGATTACAAAGATAGGTGTATAGACCTATGACTTTTTCTGTCTGCTCTTATAGGTACAAGAAGGTTTTATTTTCTAATTCTGTCCTTTGCCTTGCTTCCTTTGCTCCAGAGCATGATCATCCTGTTCAAGCAGCGCTACAGATTACATTATTTTGGTACCATATTGATCTCAACCTGTAGCTGACAGCGTGCAAGAGTTGCCTGGAGTTTTGGTGAAAGTTAGAAGATTTTTAATGGTGCTTTTTGCCATGAGACACAGATGAAGCCTGTGCTCAAAGCCCTGAACCTTGTTTAAGCATACAGTGACAGGGTCATGCTAATTCTCTGACTCTTGAGGCCAATTTATTCCATTTAAATTAACACTACATCAACAAGTCCTTGGCCTCTCTGCAGTCACCAAGGCTGCCAGTTGTGATGATGACATTTGCAAATGAAACCTTGCCTGCTGCGAGCTGCTGGGCTGCAAGGCGACTGCTAGACTTTTGAATGAAATGTTAAGCAGAAGTGTGATGATGTTTTGGGAGTGAACTTGTAACAAGTTTCCTATTTGTCTTAATTTCTGGGGTACTGCATTGCTTCAATAACCTGAATCATACCATGAAGCTTGTCTTGTTACACTTTACAGAGTACATATATCTCCTTGCCTGGTCTATATGGTCTGGCATCTTAATCTATTTATATTTCCCATTTCTGTATTTTTAGTAGTTCTTCATCCTTTCCCCTTTATCCACATTTGATTCTCCCTTCTCTTGTCTACTCCCACAGATGCAGAAATGAAGAGAATTTATTTGGTTTCCCTTCCCCCAGGATGAACCTGGGGAGCATGTCTTCCCATCTCCTTCAGTCACCAAACTGAGAATACATGGCTCGTTCATAAGCAGGTCATGCACCATGCTACATATGCTCAGCTACAAGAAACTGTGAAGTTATGCATGGTAAAATAACTTACGCAATATTTTATATGACTTGGAGCAGACTCTGTTCAAACAGAGTATTATCCTGCCAATTGTATGGAGAAGCAGGCAGAGTCAAACCTAGAAAGGCACTTCCTTTTTTTCCAAGTTCTTTGCATAAGCTTTCTACATTTTTGATTCAAAAGTCACAATAGGTATTAGCAATTACATACACAGGGCCCACCTCTGCTTTGAGCTCAGTGTGGCCATTTATACCTACCCTAAGAAACTGTAGAACAGCACTTGAAAGAGGCAGAACTCTGCCCCTGCTTGCTGGAAGTGTACAATGCACGCTGCAAAGGAGATGTACCCTTGCCACACTCTGCTGCGTACACCAAGGTGTCTGATCCATCAAAGGACTGGTAGGAGGAGCATTGCCAGTGCAAGGAACTAAGAGATGTGGAAGGAAAAGTGACTGAAGCATTCAGCGGTTATGAAGAAGCACTTCCATGTATTTTTGCTTCAATGGCAGAGTATAGTGAGATGAGGGGGAAAAATGGAAACTCTGCTGTGTGTGGACACAAACCAGCAAATTGCAATGGTTTTTTTTTCTACTCCAAAAAGAGAACTTCCACACATACCTAGTAATTAATAGGGAACACTTTACTGGCAATATCAACAGGAAGTGCAAATCCTAACTAGTCTGGTTTCCTTTGTACAAGGTTTTAATCACAGAGTGATCAGTAGATAAGTGTGCTGTAGAAAAAGCTATGATAAATGCTGTATTTTCATACCAACGCAGAGCTTCTGCCTCCACTCCTTTGCTGACAAATTTTTGCTATGCAAGAAGCAGGATAATGAACAGAAGAGATTCAGGGTAGAAAATACAACATGAAGGCAGAGATTCTGCTGCTGCTGTTCCTGAACTTCTCACAGGAATGCTCCTGTTCTTTTCTGAACATCTTGCCAATTAATATTAATTTCCAATTGTTTACATCTATTTCCCCAGGGTGGGTGGCAGAAGCCATGGACTTTTTTTAACAGCCTATACAAAGGCGAGTTCATCTGCTCCAGTGGGGTGATGGTTACTTGGCATTATGCAAACAGGGAAATTCAGGCTTTATCAAAGTCTCTGGGAATTCTAAACTAGGCAGCAGTGGGGATGAGGTCTACTCAATCCAAACAATTTCCTGATTCTTCAGAACATGCCTGGCAACATTACTTGAAGCTGGGTTGGTGGAAAGGTTGGCTGTGATCAGCTGGATCTCAGAACCAACCCAGCGAAAAGAGGTGGAAATTCCTCTGCATGACCACCTAGACTGTCCCTTGAATTGCAAAAGTTGATAGCAATATTTAAGAAATGGTGGATAAAAAGATGAGAGGGAAACATCCATATTTCAAATATTTGGGGCTTTTGCTTTCTGATTACTGACAAAGTCAGTTGGAAAATTTCAACGTTTTTATTTTAGAAGATGCTAAGAGAAAAGGGAAACACATTTCCCGTGCATCTTCTTTTATCTTTGTGTGACTTCATAACAGAACTAATTGTCACTTTCTCCTTTATCTGGGAAAAGGAAAGGTTCTGATTTGGAACAACATTGCAAGGAACACACAGAAGCAAAAACAGGCACGGGTCTTTGGGACTTGGAGAGAAATATCAGTCACTTTTGGATTAGAGGTGCTGGCAAACCATTGAAACAATCTGTTGAGGCAAAGAACAAAAGGACTGCACAGTGGATGTCAGGACTATGTACTGCCTGTAACACGTTACCTCCTGTTCAAGGTTACAAGCCTAATGTACACAAAATAAGGTCAATCACAGCAGCATCTGATGCATTCAATGTATTTTTGGATGTGTGTGACTTCTCAATTTCACACCTGCGCAGCAGGGCTTGATTCCTGTGTTGCAATTGCTTCTGACTCAGTAGGCATTACAAATAATCAGTGCTCCTTGATTTCTCCACCTCTCTTCCCGAGAAATCTGTTACCTGCATTTGGTTTCACACCAGATCAAAAGCAACCAATTCCATTTTTAACCCTGAAGCTGTTTAGTCATTTCTCTCCTCTTCTACTCTTTTCCTTCACTGTGAGAGGGTAATGGCCCATTTTTGAATGGGTCTGCACCAAAGCCCCTTCACAGCACAATTCACTAGTTTACAGCGGCTCCTAAAGGTCTACCGGACTCACAGAGAGAAAATAGCCCTTAAAACAAGTCTTAGAATAGCAAGAACTGTCAGTCAACTTTGCTGACATGCTAATCACTTTTCCTAAATTTCATGCATTTGGGGTCTGAAAAAGGGGGGTCTGTGCTATGTTTCTTTAGGCAACACAAAACACACCGAAGATATTTCAGTTCTGCCCACACCATGCTCACACGCAGACTGCACAGCCCTCCCGCACAGCTGGGTGAGGATGTCTCCCTGCAGAGCTATCCCCTCTTTCCCGTGAACAAGTGGGGTGTTCTT
This sequence comes from Dasyornis broadbenti, assembly GCA_013397935.1. NCBI lineage: Eukaryota > Metazoa > Chordata > Aves > Passeriformes > Dasyornithidae > Dasyornis > Dasyornis broadbenti. The sequence continues at coordinate 1,068,398 of VZRN01003035.1, read as the reverse complement.
AATTACCTACCTTCACAATAAATTCACAACAGGTACCAAAACACACGCAGGATACAATTATTGTGGATTACCCTACTCACCTAACTTAAATCTCTGTCGGTTACTATAGATGTTAATTTGGCTCACAATTGCCAGCCTGCATGTTGTAGAAGAGCTCTGGAAACGAAGCTCTGTGGGAAGCAACATCCTGCAGGGAGCAGAATGCTTTGAATAAAAATTTTCTGATGGTCAGAGAAAGAGCAGGCAGAGTAAGCAGAGGTTAGATCTAGGATCAAAAATCTGATGATTCCTCTTGGCTTGCTTTTATTGGTGCAGACAAATATGCAAACACAACACAGTTGCTCACAGCCTTGTGGGCTGCACCTGCCTTGGTACTCCCTCCAGCAGTTCAGGCAGCTAAAGCTGAAGGGTAGAAGTCCTTTACAGATAAGCAGCAGCCACGGTCCCATGATACCAGCAGGGTCAGCAGGGCCGTACCTCCAACTGGAATGTGTATGGCTGCTTCTTACAGCTTTGTTCAGGAATGCTTGCCTTGGAAACGACAATGCTTCAGCTCCTTAGTAAAGTCCTGTAAGAGCTGGTCACTGAGGAAACTGCCAGCTACCAGGAGCCCTGCCTTGTAGAAGAGGGAGTCCATGAGCACATTGCTACAGTTGGCATTATGAGCTGGGACTGATGTGGGTTTAGACAGTGCACTCACATATAACATATGTTGTCAAAAAGTCCTCTTGTCCTTCACTGATCCAAACTGCTTGCTCTCAGTGTTGCCAAAGCCAGAGACATGGATTAAACAGATCACTGAGCTTGTATGAAACTGTTTGTATAAATAGGCTTGATGGAGTTACGAAATGTTGTTTTGTGGTTTTCAGAACGGGGACATTTATAGAGATGGTCCAAACATTTGTGACTGATACACAGAGAACAAAGTGAGCATTGCTGGGGTTAAGTCACAAATTTCACGTTATGAGTGACAAACAGGTATTCACCAAGGACTCTATGTGTCAAAATTAGTCACACTTTCCTATTTCATCTGATGTCTGCATTTCCCTTGTTAAGAAAGGTCATAGGTATTTCAAGAATGGAGGACTAGATACCTGGTCAAATACCATAGTCTTACTTCCACTCTGACTCTAATTCACAATTCATTTTTTTCCCATCACAGCTGTGCTTCAGGTGCTACCTCTGCTTACAAAGCTTCAGTGATTTCAGGCTATCAGTAAAAGGAGCTCAATGAATTGAAGAACAGCTCTGAGAGCCAGCACGAGCCTTGACCGTGTTTGTAACAGGTGCTAGTTTATACATACCACACTCTCTTTCAAGACACTTCCTAAATTAATAAAATGAAAACACTTGAAATATTATAAGTGGTATATAAAATAATAGAGACAAAACATATAAATATTTCTCACGAAGCTCCTTAAAATGGATTCTAAGTGTTTCATTTTATTAATGAGGATTCCAAAGTACAGCTGACAAACACTCCAGGAAAAGAGAAATAAATTAATTAACCCTTCCCCTTTATAAAGATCAAAACAAACCATGTGTTTCATCTAGTGCTTAGAAAGGGATAATTTTTTTGAAGTGGTTACTAAAGGATATCCACCTACCCCGTCATAGGTTTTGCAACTGGAAGGAGCCCAGGTGGTTCAAACAATGTTTATCAATCCTGCCTTGATGGAGTGACTGCCTTTTCCTGAGCTGCTGCTGATGCATTGGAACAGATCCATTGTATTCAGTCAAGGTGATGGTGTTCATTCTGCAGCACCTCCTTGACCTGCAGGAGATTTCATTTTTTTGCAATGCACTGCAGCCATGGCATGGGTAAGACACGTCCCTTTGGCTTGCTGTTAGTCTGGCAAGCTTATGTTTCCACAGGCGTGTCAACACCTCCTTGGATATTAGCAGGAGTACAAATGTTAGTTTATGCTAATAGGTAATACATTGAAAAACAAAGAAAAGGTCAGAAACTGTAGTTTTGTATTAAGTGTGATTTCCCAAGACAAAATAAACTCGATTCATGGCACATGATTACAGTTTTCCAAGAGACATATTTATAGCTGTGAATATGTACTTTGGCTAACCCTATTGTAAGCACAGAGAAGGCAGGAGAGGAGGGGTTTTTTTCTTTTTCACTTTTAAAGTAAAAGATGGAGGTTAATTGGTTCTGCTAGCTGAAGGGCTGTGTGCCAGGCAGCAGGAGCATGCATTGTAATAGAAGAGCTACAGAGACAAATGAGCCAGTCCACAGGATGAAAAAGTCCACCTAATGCCTTGGGAGAAAAGGGGAAAAAACCACCAAGGCACAAGTAAAATAAAGGTAAATGAAATAAAATAAAAGCAAGAAATCTCTGTCTACTTCAGGTATAGTGGTATTAACCAGCAACTCATGCAAATAATAAATAACTGTTTGCTTAGAAGGGTAAAGAATATATTGTTTCTGTGCTGTAATTGCTAGAAGAGGCGGTCAAGTCAAGACTGAAGTGTTGCTTGGTCGCTATCATATTTACCCTTTCTGGCCCAGAGACTCTAGAGCCCAGCCTAGCTAAAGGCATTCCATCTTTCAAGGTTTTTGTCATGATCACAAAGAACAAATCTCACTTATTTTCTCCCCTTAAATCAGGGCTGAATGATTTGTATGAGCCAGGGAGCAGCGCAGTAAAAGCAAGCAGGAGCAGATCTTGTAGGCCTTGTAGGAAAATTGCTAAAGAAGGGGACAGTTACTCCATGGTGATGCTTCACAGACACTGGCTATGACAAGCACGTACACAAACTTATCACAAAATATTTACAGAAGAAAGAGATCTTGATAAAAAAAGACTATTTCTTAATATTCTTGTTTATCCAGCTTTTTTTTTGCTTAATTGCAAGGAGGAGAATGATCTTTAGTTTTCTTATTTCTTCATATTCTCTGCAGTTCGCTGTCCCTCTGTCCCCTCTTTCTTCCTTCCTTTGGCAAAACCCACAATTCTCCTTCAACAGAGACCTGCTTTGGAGAATCTCTTGGTGTACTTACCCATTACTCTTCACTTAAGGTCACACACCGTTTCCAACACCGACTGATGGTAGTACCTTGTATCACCCCAAGCTGCGCAAAAGCCAACAAGAGCACCTGCAGTAGCCCATCCTCAGGAAAAGTGTTGGATACCACACAGTGCACTGACAAACTGCTGTTAAAATACTAATAGTTTCTCTCAGGTCCTCATTTCTATTCACAGTATTATAAAAGCTCAGGAAGTGGCACCATCTCTGTGGTACAGATGGAATTTTATGAAAACTTAGAAGGAACAATATGACGCAGCACCAGTGTGTGACTGCAATTCCCTCCAGACCCGGCTGGAGCCAGAATGCACAGAGATTCAAAGGTGTTTCATTCAGTAGGAATTAAGACCCACAACAGCTTTCAGGATCTGGAAGAAGTAGGATTAAGATATGGGTGTCTGGAAGATATTTTGGTCTGACTCTACACAGAGCTAAGTTACTCAGGGCTTTAGGTCCCACTTTCAAACATGATCTTAATATAACTGCTTAGGATCACACCTTCTCCATGGTTTTCATAGGAATGTCCCCTTGGATGATTAAGGATTTACAATTTGGACCTGTCATAGTCTTTTTCTTCTAATAGATCCTTTACTTTATTGGACTTCACAGCTCACGAGCTTAATATTCTTTCCTGCAATTGTTAAAATTGTAAAAATTTTGCTTTCTGCCCTACAAAGTGTGAAACAGTTTAACAGTGTACATCGCTAATGCTAATGGAAGATTTGGAAACTTTGCTGTGCAAATTCCACTGTGCACTGCTGAGGTCAGTCTTCTTTTCTTGCACCTCCTATTTAATGGACTTGGGGAAGTAAGTCTACATTTCCTTTGGTAGGTCAGCTGTAAAATTTTTCTTAATAACTAAAATAAAGTTATGACATTGTTTCCACTGGGATTGAACAGAAGTGTAACTGAGAGAAACTCAGAGAAGCAGATTAGCAAGGAGTCCTTTTTCTTTCATTTCTTATTAATAGAACACCAAACCATGAAGCACTGAAATTTCTGAAATAAAACTTCTGTTATATCTCACAGGCTATGAATGCATACCTTTTTTGTGCTTGGCACAAGTAAGAATACTTTTTTTTTTTTTTGCAGGTTCATATATTAAAAGATGAATCTTAGAAATTGTCCATCTGAACAAGCTCAGTGCATTGCTACGTGAGTTTCGAGTTTTTGTAAGAAAAGATGGACACTGTGTAGATCAGATGCCTTTTTTTCTCATAGAAAATACTATGCATTAATATACATAGTACTCATACACACATAATATTAACAAAATCATGACTTAGTAGCCATGTGCAAAAAATATCACCTGTGGAATTAAACATTAACATTGGAACTATTTTGCTTCCAACATATCATCTTTATTTCTCCGGAAGGGATGATTGTTGTACAAAATTTTCTGTTACTCTCTCCAGTAGAAGGCCATGTTAGCATTTGCTGAATGACCTAGTTTCCAAATTTTCTACTTTCCCCCTCTCACCTCAATAACGGTCATTCTGCTGTGCTTGTATTTATGTTAACAAAACCATTTCTGCTTCTCACTCTTGTTACAAAGCACAGGTAGGATATTTACGGGAAAGCATGCAAGGTGTGGATTTCTGATTAGTTTGCTTTTAGATTTTCCAACTGAAACTGGAATAGTTTTATTTCTTTACGTATTGTTGTGGATTTGAGGTCTTTTACAGAGGGAGATGAAGAATGGAGCATCAAACAAAATAGTTCAAAATGAACTAAGCCGGACAGTGGAAAAAACCATTTTGATTCTAACAGTTAAAAAAAAAAAAGTGGAACAAGAAGAGAAATTAAAAACATAGATGTTTTTGAATGAAGACATAGCATTTTCATTTTAAAGAAATCTTTCTAAAAGTTCCAAGTAAAAAATTTACACTTTTTCTTTTGTCTTAGTTCTTTTTATGGAGCAATTCAGTAAAGCTTAATGGAATATGCATCCCCTCAATTTACATTTTTCACCAAAAAAATTGCTTCAGCTACAAACTGACATGGCTCTGAACAAAAGAAATTGAATACGTATTGTTTTGCCCTTACTGTGATTTATTTGCTTCCCTGAAAAGAGAAGTCTTTCTGAGTCTTACCGTTTGCCCAGGTGAATTCAGGATAGTTAAAATGGAAATATTCTGAGAATAAATAAATGAAAAAAAAAACCACTGTGAAAAAACCCCACCAAGAACTCTTGTAATCATCTGAGAATATTATTGCATGCATGGTTGAAAAAGTGTTTATTTTTATTAGTCTAACTACTGGGATGACCAAAAAGCTGTAGCTTCTCATTCACTTTTATGGGAACATAAAAGTTAATGATAAAACTTCATAGAAATCTGGCTTCATTGATGTGTCTGTTTTTTAACCAAATGAAATACAAGCCATAAAATGTGATTCCATAATCCCGTTCTAAAAAAATGTTTTAAATTTTATTTTTATTTATATGACTTAGATGAAAAAAAAAGGAAAAAAGAAAAGAAAGGTTATTATATTTAGATTTTTCTTCATTAGGGAGATCTTTAAATCTCCACTGAGACTTTCTGTTAGTATAAATAATTAAATCATTTGAGCAGATAATTTTTTAAGAATTCTTACAGTTCTCTCTTGTAACTAGAAGTTTTCGAGCTTTTATTTTCAGTTAGAAATTGCTTATTGCCATTTTAACTTCAACAATATTAATTGTTTGAACTTTTAAAAGCTCTGTTTAATAAAAGCATTTAACTAAAGCCCATTTAGTACATGTAGAGAGCAAAAATTTATTAAAATGTCATTAGAGTGTTAGAACCTGATGCTAGATTTCTACATTTCTTAGAATGGAAAAAAAAAATATTTGCTTGTGTACATATATGCTCATGCATATTCCTTAGAAGAGAAAATAGATTTTACTCATATTCTGGAGTACATTCACCTTGCACTACAAAAAACCTCAGGTGCACAGTGGGGCTGGGGAAATGAGCAGACCCATAGCCAACAAACGTCAACTAGAAATATCAGACTTTGCATTTTTTTATTATTTCCAGGCAAGACAGAGAAGAAACTGCACTATCCTCTATGCTAAAATTGGGCTAATCAAAGACATCAATCAACTTCACTCCGTGGAAGAGGTGCTGTGAAAAACCTGTTATAGTACACTGAGTTGTCGATTTTAGTATTCAGCCGTGCACCACCGGCATCAAGGGCTAGAATATCATATAGTGTATGTTAAATGAAGTTCCACTCCATGCAACACTCACACATCAAAGTGAAAGTAAGAGCTCCATTTAGGACAGGATGAGCAGTATAATTTCTGTTCAGCGAATTCCCACAACTTGCACCTTGTGGGAGAAGCGAGGCAGACTGACAGAAGGCTAGGAAATTAGTTCTGATGTGTTTTTGCTTTCACATCAGAAAATATTGAAATAAGGGCTCCAGACAAATAGTTACCCTTTTCAAAGCTGCCCAACCTTTCTCCTTCACTGCCGACTCAGTATGAGAATGGGAGAGAGACATCATTTTGCAAACAGAGGTCAGACTGGAAAGAACAATGCCATGCATGGCTAATGAAGTGCTCTGATTCATGAGGAAATTTTGATTTACATTTCAAATCAATAGTGATCTCTACCCAAAACAGGTTTTGAGCAAAGAATAAAGTGAACTCTGCATTTCTATGGAGGTAGTTTATGAAGTATAAAACAGAATGGCTAATCTTTCATATGTCATTTCTTACCATCAAGGTACATGTTACTCCCTGCTAAAAGGACACAGCAATTCATGAAAACAATCTGTATTTTCCTGTTGGTTCCACATACACCTAAAAATTGTTTATTTTCCACTTATTGGAATTACTTTGCATAATATAATTGACATAGATAGTAGTCCTAAGTACAGGATGGTTTCTACAACACATTGCAAGGAGAAAAGCAAGGCAATGCTATCACTAACAAAAGATTCTCATCAACATTTTATTACTTTAAATATCCTTGCTTTTATGTATGAAAGGTTTGGTTACCGTACCTCCTCCATAGCTTGGCTTTTGTTTCCTGTGCAGGGTATAAAGGTGGCAGTCTCAGTTTTGCTTCATGGAACAACCAATTTTGTTCCTTTTGCTTTCTTTTTAACTCACGGTCTTTGCCAAGAATAGGTTCTTAGTGCTCAGCACAGCTGAAAGGGATGGGCTTTAGTAGCAGGGAATCCAAAATAGATGCAAACACATGTGGCCATCACCTCTTCTGTTTACACAAAGAACAACATACTGAAAGAGCCCCAGCAACAATTTGGGAGTGGTTGGAAGCATCTTCCCTGCTATGGCAAAAAAAAACCAACCAGAAAGCAGTACCTCACTCAAACCAATGTCCGACTTCCCAACAGCGGAGCAAGACCCAAAGTGTATTCCTCCATCAAGTTTTGGAAGTGGATGCATTTCAAACAAGCTGATGTGACTTAGTGGCAAGAATGTGTCTTAGGTTCTATCTTATTTTGGCTAGTCATGCCGATCTGGCAGGCTGTGCCTGAGCTGGATTCTGTGCTCGTTCACAACAAACCTGTTAACACAGCTGCAGCTGCCAGTCCAGATGTGACTCCATAGTCTCTGTGCAGTTCCACCGTTTACTTGCCTTTGGGGATATCCAGAGGGAAAAAAAGAAAAAAACCAAACTGATGGGAACTGTGGCATCTAATGGCAATGATGTTGCAGAAATGGTAAAGTAGAAAAGATTTTGCCCTGCCAGATTGTTTGTTATAGATGAAGTTATTTGTGCCAGACAGAATAAAGATGGATTTTCATGTGCTAACACTGGCAGCAGTTGAAAACACTGGCCATGAGGAAATTCCTGGCACATTTTGCCTCTGACCTTTGTGAAAACGCACTCCAAACTCTCACAATGTTGCCTTTACAGGTACAACTTTCAAATTGTAATTGTGATTTAAAGCTGGGAGCATGCACGCTGCTGATTGCGTGTGAGGTGCCTTTTGCTGGCTGCCTGCACTTCAGAGCTTTTTGTTTGCCCAGTGGGGTGCACTCTCCAGGTATGAGTATCACATTAAATCCTAGCAGAAGATTACATGGATGACAGAAAGCACTAAATTACTGAGGAATGCACTACGTAGAAAGAGGAAGAATGTGAAGAAAAACGGCATCAAAAATATCACATAAAATTTCTCAAACAGTAAGAACTGCCTCCAACCCTGTAGTTATTCATTCCAAAGACTAGAAGGTGCTTTGACCTTGTCTTCAAAGGTAAACCCCAGAGCATCTTGTAGCAAACCACAGTGTTTCCCTCCCTCAATAACTTTTTGTCTGGAAAGCAAAAAAACATGAAAGCTGCCGCTCTGGCCTAACGCACCTTTGGAATAGTCTTGAGTGCAGAACAACGACATAAAAAGTATTAAACAGAATTCTGTGATTAGATAGAGAATCAAACAGAGTAAAGCAAGGAGATAAAGAATTAGATCTATTCCTGTGTTTAAAAAACAAGCGGAGAAGACAAAGAGAAGAGCCAAGCCACCTTTGTTTGACAGCAGCTCCACACAGCTGTTTTCTTTTCTGAAGGAAACGAAAGGAAGAATAGGAGTTTGTTTGGGTATTATTTTTCCCTAGTGAAACTGCAAGTGGAAATTTGAGATAAAGATAACCTAATTATATAAGTGGATTTTAGCTCTGACAGAAAGGTTAATGATCCAAAACTTGGAAGTATGCCAGGACACATTAGTGACCATAAGTAGTCATAAATTTGGTTTTATATTAAAGTGAAAGAAGCCCCGCAGTACAATATCTTTTGTCATTCTAGTGAAACATTGGCTATGTGATGAGTTGGGGAAAATACAACCTTTTTATTCGGTAACAGCCATTCTGGTGAGACCTAAGTTGTATCTGGAGATCACCCATCTGAACCCCAACAGCAATCCTATTTCAGTTCCAATATTGTGTCATTATTATAATTTTCCTGTTGGTTTGATTCTTTATGCTCTGAAATACAGCACTCTACAGGGATAGTAAAGGGCCTCCTGTTCTGCCTCAAGCTGTGTTAATTCAACAGCATGTGAACTTGTTTGTGAAGGGGACAGAAAAAAGGGACTAAGGCCAGTTACCGTATTGCAAGAAACACATTGCAGCCTTAGCTGGAAACTTTGCAGAGGGGAAAACTCTACCAGTTTGTTTTTTTTTTTTTTTTTTTTTTTTTTTAATTAGAAGGAAATTAAGGTCAGCTACTCAAAGAGAAGCTGGTGAGATGAGAAGTGCTGTCATCCCATCTCTAGGTGATATGGCTGTTCACCTAAAAAAAGAAAAAGGTAGAGACCTGACAAATGCCAAGGGAACAAACCTTAGGTCTAGAGCAAGGAAGGGAAGAATAAACAATAAGCTGACAGACCAGACAGGATAAATGAATCAGTCAATCACAGAAATTAAAAGAGCAAAACCCGAAGAACTCTGTCAGTTTAACATAGGTTTTAAAATGTCTAGCCTGACAGAATCTTAGGAGAGAAAGATTATTTCAGTAAGAAATACTGATGACTCTTCCTGCTGTACAAGGAATTCTACAAGAAGGAGGCCTTGGCAGGTTGGAACTGGGAGGGAGCTCTGGACAGACCTGGGAATGACACAAAGAAAGGCGCAGGCTTAGATGAAAAACTTGCCAAGCACTATCCTGAAATCTCAAACCAGACCATTACAGTACAGATAGAAAGACAGATAGATCAGATGCTGAAGATAAACAGGAACTGATTTCATTAAATAAGCACTCAGCCTATGATAAGCTGGACATTGCTTGGGCTAACAGTGTACAGGGAAAACCTTTTCAAGAACAACTATATTGAACAGTTATCTCTGTTTATATTCACTGTAAATATATTTTCCTGATGTATGTCACAATAATAGCTCCTAATTTTTCACTTTCACTGGATTTACGCTTTTGTAAGTGCATTGGCTTCATCAGTGGGCCTCCCAAATTGCCTCAGGCTACATGAGAGCAGCTCATACCAGCCCAGTTGTAAAGGAATATTTTCCTAATACAACCATGCAAACACAATTACGTTTCACTCCTACTCGCAAATTCCTTGAGCTCCTTTGTGTCATTTTTGACTTCTGAACCCTTCCAAATTTACTTTCATTCCTTCTCATAATTTCATTGGAACCTGTTGGTGCTCATAGCAGAGCACAAAACACGTATTTTCTGAGCCACAGGAAATACAACCACCTCATATCCATATACAAACCCTGAGCAGTGCACCCTGGCTCCCTGCAAAGCCCTTAGATGAATTTCATCCAGAACAGTTGGTTTTAGGTTATGGGTCTGAATCCCAGTGATTCTGGCTATCAGTAAACCAGAGCATTGGTTTCCTGAGCACCTTTTTCTCATCTCGGTAACTACTTGCTTTCTGGTCCCATTTCAAGCCCCCGCATAAGTACCCTTTGGGACCATAAATACCAGGTCCTGCCTGTGATGCCCTGTGAGGCACAAGCAGGGACCAGGCTGGCACAGGAGCCACAGTGAAGGGGGGCCTGGGGTGCAGCAGTACCTGAGCACAGTGAGGTAATTCCCCTCCAACTCTCATTACCTTCCACGGATTCCCAGGGCTGTGGCTGCTCCGTTCCCTGCCTGGCAGCGAAATGCTACAGCTGCCAGTCAGTATCACAGCACAAGGTTAATGGTCACATTCACAGCATGAGCCTTTTGCTCAGTTCACATCAAAACTGATGTGTCTTGAAGAAATGGTGGTGTATTCCTTCAAGCTTTGAACTCACCCTGACTTCTCGGGGAAATTTGACTGAACGAGCATTGCAACACAAGAATTTCAGTGTCAGCTTCAAGAGTCAGGAAAATTGAAGAAAATGCTCTGATTCATTCTAGTGGCCCTTAGACAGTAAACTTATAATTATTTCTATGATTGTATCATGTAGATTTTTATAGCTTACAAGCAAGAGCCAGTTATGCTGGGAAAGACCAAATACTTTCCCTGTTTCTCTCCATGTATCTAGTCTTACAACAATGATAGTTGCTATGCTCTGCCTCTGAAATAAACTGAATATTTAAACAATATCATTTTAGTCTTAATTTTTGACCGAGTTCCAGTTAATTAATCTTCTTCCATTCCCCATAGCTCCTTGGCACTGAGAGAGCCTATGCACAACAGTATTTGTATTTCAAAGATACAGGAAGCTGTGAAAGAACAGCGTGAACAAGGAAGAACTACACAACAAAGATTTCACTGTTTCTTGAGAAAAGGAGGCTCAGGGGTGCCCTTATCACTCTCTACCACTGCCTGAAAGGAGGATGTAGCCTGTTCTTTTCTCCCAGGTAACTGGCAACAGGATGAGAGGGCACAGCCTTCAGATGTGCCATGGGATGTTCAGGTTGGGCATTAGGAGGAATTTCTTCACGGAAGGGGTGATTAAATATTGGAATGGACTGCCCAGCGAGGTGGTGGATTCACCATCCCTGCAGGTGTTTAAGGAAAGACTGGATATGGCACTCAGTGCCATGGTCTAATTGACACTCAGTGCCATGGTCTAACTGACATAGTGGTTTTTGGTCATAGGTTGGAGTTGATGACCTCAAAGATCTTTTCCAACCTAATTGATTCTGTGATTCTGTAAAAGGATGGTCACATGCTTGTGTACAAATACAGGATGAAATCTTGTAGATATTTGTCATTATGACATAGAATATAAACAAGTGGTATTTAAATAAAGTACCAGGAAAAAGAAATAATAAAAATAGTTACGTTAATACAATGAATTCATGCTTAGTTATAAATTAGGTGTTGTTTTGGGGAGAAGTAAGAAAGTTGAGTTCATGGTAAAGGCATGAAAGATGTATGCCTTTACTGGATGAAATGGCAACTATTGGCCATCTAAATTACCTGTGCTGTCATGGCCATACCTCACTGGGGCTGTATTGGTTGGGCCAGAACTGCACTGGATATCCACTAGCCCATGGTCATACCTTTTAAGCAGCCCTACCGAAGTGGGTGCTAGCACAAAATAACCATTTCCTCTTGTTTGTGAATGGTACAAGCAACGGGAAATACCAAATGCCTATTCTTCTCTTGAAGAAATACCTAACCAAGGAGATCCCAGACACTGTGGAGAGGTATGGTGAAAAAACTGCAGAGGCAAAGTTGCTTTCTCACTGCCGGAGCAAGGTGGAAGGTCTGTGTATAACTCCTTTTCAAAATGGTTAGGCATATAAACTATGAATAAATTAGGAATAATTTAGCAACAAACTAACCAGGAGATGCTCAGAAAGACCTTAATAAAAAAGCCCATGCATCTGGGACTTCAAAAATGAAAACTCCGTTGTTGTCACTTTCTTTCTGAAAATCCTGTTTGAATACAGTCCTAAATATAAGTGCTTATTCTTAACTTGAAAAAAACCAAACCCAAACACCAGCTGAATGAGAAGAGAAGAGGGTTTGAGAGCACAGCTCCCACTCACACTACCCAATCTGGCTAGCTGGATGGAGCTGTCAAATGTAAAGAGTCAAGGTGGAAACAGGAAGGGACATTTTCCAGAAGCTGCTAGTGACAGCGGCACTTAATCTGTAGGCATTAACTACACACATAAGAGGTAATGTCTGGTTTTTATGAGGTCTGAAAACTCTGAAAAACTGGAACTTCTAAGGGGCAGGGGTAGCTATTTAGCATCTGAGCCATTATTTGTTTCAGGCTGAGCATGCAGAAACTGAGCCCTCCTAAATCTGTGTGCAATCCTTAAAATGCTGACTTTCACTTTTTAACCCTCTGCTAATTTGCCAAAGTAATTTTTTATTTCCCAGCTCACTGCACCTGCAGAATGTGCCCTGCTAGATGACTGCAGCATCTCTAGAGGAAATACCTTTTCCATCCACAGAAACAAATGCTATCGAGCTGGCAGACTGAATGGAAAGAGTTCACTTTAAGCCCAGACACACCTGCCTTGGGCATCACGTCCCTGACATTCAGCTTTCACTGCCTGTGGCTTTGCCCTTCCCAGGCTCTTATCAGCCACCCTCTACTCTCATATTCCATATATCTGCCAACAGATGTAGCAAAATTAAACCACATCTGTTGGATAATGTTTAAAGTTTCCATGCTGTTTAGCACTCTTTGGCCTACAGTCTCCAAAGACAGATTTAAACTTCTGGTTTGCCTACGGCTTCAAGCAGAGCTACATGTGTGAGTGTGTGTGTGTGTGTGTCTGTGTGAGCCTTCCCCTGAAGTAATTTTCCTTGCTCCCTGTTTACAACAACCAGGCTCTTCAGCACAAACTGGTTTTGACAGGGGAATAATGCGTGTACTGTGTGGGAACATTCAGCACAAAAGATGTTCACTTTACCGGAATTTGCAGAGGAAAACTCTGCCCAGAGTCCTGCCGGACTGGGGAGCCTCCTCTGATCTGCAGTAAGTGCAAATGGACAAACAAATGATTTGCATTCCCCAAGACAATGTGCAGAATTTGTACAATTTCAAAGCTAGCTGGGAGGAGTTTTACAGAGCCTTGAGGCAAGGTACTCAGAGGTGTTGCGAAATGCCAAAAGGATTTCTCAGCGGACAAAATAAAGGTTATGTTTTAATAGAGGAGAAAGATCTCAGATAATCCAGAGAGATCTAAAGGTTTTCTTTCGTTGCTCACCACTTGATGCTACCAAAACATATGTTTTGTTACCTCTCTGGGGGCATGAATTAACTAACTATATTTGGCTGTCAGTGGGCTTCTATTGTTTTTCTTCTTTTCAGCAATCACTGTCGTAGAGATGTCTCAATTCTCACACAGGAAAGAATGTTTTTACTGATAAAATTCCCCTAGGAACTATACCAAGTAGCATTCAATTTAGCCAAAAATTATGCAGGCATATTATCAAATTATTAGCTATTTTGGACAATGATGAATCTACATATAATCAGGTTTGTTTGCTTGTTGGGCTTTTGTTTTCCTTTTCCTTTTTTTTTTTTTTTTTTTTATTTCAAGAAGCAAATCCCATTTCCCTTTAGGCTCCTCTGCAGGGCATAAGAAGATCTCTCCTCTGCCTCTACCCCCACAGCACACTCATCCCTATCCTGGAAGCTGTCACTCCCCTGGCCATGTGAGACAGCAGCCATGGAACCAGTCTTGCTGGGCTGTGAACAGAGAATGTTTTCTATTTGTATTAGTGGTGCTAAGCAAATGTTAGTATTTTTGTGATAAGGGAAGTTCTTAGTAATGAAAGAAATCATGTGGCAGGCATGAACATTGGTGTGCCATTAATCCATTAAATGGGCACACTGAAGAGGCAGTTCAGGGTCCGGTGCCTCACTATTCCTTGCTCTGCCAGAGCAGATTTCTGTCCTATTTGAAAGAAATTATATCTATTCCAAAAGATAATGCAATTGCTTGGTTTTCTGTCTGTCTGTGCCCCAGCTTGAAATTCATAAAGAAAAGATTCCCTGAAGTTATTTAATATAAGTGGTTCTGAGAAAGCCAGAAATCAAATACAATAGATATTTTCTGGTACCAAGATGTTTCTGTGGATGTGAAAAAGGATTAAATGATCTTGTTACCTCCCTGCCAGATCATCTCCTATCATTATATGCAATTAAAAAAAATCCTTAATCACTTATCCAATACTTCTCCTAAATATTCCATGTTTCCCTTTTTTCCCCTATTTACTACTTGTGATGGCAGAGAGGGGGGACTTGGTTGCTTTCTAAGGTATGAGATGAAAGAGAGGAGATGGTTTTCATTTAACCCAAGCTGTTTTACCAGCTCTTTGTGGTTTCACTATTGTAAATTGTGGGTCATTGTATTGTCAGTTCTCTTGCTCTTTGGGATGATTTCACCTTTACTCTTCAGAAATTTACATATGGGTTATTTGAACTTTAGTTCCAGCTGCAGCACTGAATTCCTCTTTAATCATTAGCATATCTCAAAGGCTTCCTATCTCTGCTGTTGTCTCTAAATATCCATTCCATTTCTTTATTCAATTGCTTCCTCTGCTGTTCACCACTGGCCAGCTGTGAGGGGTTGTTCCTAGGCCACCAAGCATTGCTTTCTAGGCAGAAACATAACGCATAGACTTGTATTTATCTATGCATCTAGATCATGGACTAATCCATCTTCCATACCATAATTCAGAGTTAATGTAGTACATCACAATTTGTCCTACCTCCCTAAGCAGAACACCAATGCTCCCAATGGTCCCTGTTCCCTTCCCTTTGTCCTACACTGTCTTTCCACCCTGGGGAGCCAACTGTATGCCCAAATTTTCCTTCTCCACTGCCAGAAACCAGAATCCCAGGCCACAGTTTGGGGTCTTGATAAGTAATAAAATATGAATCCTCATTATACTCTCCTTTACATTAGTTGCCAGTTTAATTACGAAATCATTTCAGTAAAATCTGTCATGCTATTTTGGAGCTGGTTTAATTAAGATGAGAAAGCTCCACTTTCTCCAGAGCTAAGTAAATTGTTATCAGAAGACATCTGTATGCTGACATGTGTGAAGAGAGGCAGTGGTCCCAGCTCACCTTGCATTTGGCACCTGCAGGCAGATCTTGCCTGCCTGCTGCTGCTGCTCACATTCCTTCCCTTCAGACCACAACTCTGGCTTTGTAGGTTCAGTCCCCCAGTTAAATTAGAAAGTTATCCTAGTTCTGCAGACAAATCGTAAGATCAAGTGAAGGTTGGCAAATGCTGCTGTATCCACCCCTCTTCCCATTTTCCAGTATTTGGCATCCTTGCTTTAGATGCTTTAGTGAACAATTGGACATTTTAGTTCCTGATTTCTTTATTTGTCCTAATTACAAAAGGACTTTGCAAAACCTTACAAATATACTCAGGAAAATATATTTATTCAAAAATCTTCCAGTATTTCCTTGAAGCTTGAAAAAAGGCAGATTCAAGTCTTACAAACCCTGATCCCAATGGGTTATTTTTCTTCTTGTTCTTTTGAAAGGGAAAAAAAGTTGATAGAAGTAATAAAAATACTAAAATCTTAAGAAATGGAAATTAAGTTAAAAGCCATTCTGATGACTGCTTAGCTCTGGTCCTATAAAAAAATTGTGTGCAGTTCAAATAAACAGATTTTAAATCTAATTTTTAAACTAAAAAAGCCTTGCTTTATAGGTTCTGCTCAACAGGGTTGGATCACATTTACTCCATATCTACAACTGGCCATTCTTTCTCTTCTGACTTCCAAGACAAAGGCACTTTCCCAAAGAGTAGTGGCTGCTTTGTAGGTCACCTGCTTTGCTTCCCCTTTGACTTTTCTGTGTGGCTCTTCTCAGTTTCTTCTGTGCTTCCTCCCCCTTGTGCCCTTTTTCCATCCTCAGTTTCTAGAGGGCATTACACTATTGTTCCTGCTCGCTTTTCAGCTGTTGAGAGACGCGTATTTTTAGCAGACATCTCTCCTCTCATCCACTTGGAGGCAAGTGCTCACGGTAGTGGGAGGGCACCACAGACAGACTGGATCATCGCGCTTCCCAGAGGCAGCTTAGCCTTTGTGTTCTCAGCCTTGGGATGGGTGGCAGAGAGGAGATCTTCCTGACACCCACCCAGTGAAGCCTTCTGCCAACACCAAAACCAGCTTTCAATCAAATCAGACTATGTGCCTAATTTAAAAGTGGGGAGATTTTAAAATCGTGCCACAACTGCTGTTCATTTTATTCTTTTCAGAGCCTGATCAGATGTCCAGATAACAGATTCTTTTTTTTTTTTTTCCTGCAGGTATGAGGAAAAAAGACCTTTTTGTTTCCTTTTGTGATAAAAAAATGGTTTCTGAACTCACATGAATGTAGAACATGAAGCACCAAGTAAAATATACTATAAAATTTTTAAAAAGAGTATTGTTAAAATTAAATTTTAAAAAGGGGTATTGTTAACACTCAACCTGACTGGAATATGAAGATTTAGAGGCAGAGAACTACTCTACATGTGCTCTACATGGCTGAAATGAGAATAGGATGCTTACAAAGTGAATTTAAAAGCTATGAAAAAATGTAATTTTTCCACTTCATGGAATTGTAACGTCAGTATTAGAACTATTAGTTTAATATATATGGGCTGTTTATCATGAAAAAAATCTTCATTTTGTTCAAGTAGGGAAATGACCATCATTCAGTAGGTGGGACAGACTGGCTTTTCCACAGCACCTGGCTCAGATGTCACCTATTCAAGATGTCAGATTACATGGATGGGCAGCTAAAGGGGCCATAATTGTAGTGCAAATTAATTTCTTGCTTAAAAAGGGGCTTTGCAATATGAAAGAATAATGGAGAGGACATGCAGAAGATAATATTCAAATTAAGTTGAAATAACTATAATGAATCAGGCTGTCAAAAACTAAGCTTAATACTGGCAATACTTTCTTAAAGCAGAGCATTAGGATTTGAAACATTTTGTATATACATATATATATATTTTGTATTCTTATGTAGAAAGTGGACTCAATCCTGTCCTTTTTCCTGATAAATATGAGAAAGGTTAACGTACTTCATCTCATACGGGTCTTGTTTTATGTAATTTGAGGCATTTAGTTAAGCAAGTATTAGATATACAATGGATAACTCCAACGGGAGCTATAGTTTAGTACAGTTTAGTGTCAAGAATCTGACAAACTGACAACTAAAATCAAGCTATTTAAGTCAAAAATAACAAACTATTTAAGTCAAAAATAAAAATAAAAAGCAGAATTCCATGATTTATAGAGCATGAAAGTTCGTGTTTGGTTCTGCTCCTAGTTATACTGTCATGAATCAGAAGTAGCTCCCACAAAACAAGATTGGGGGAGCAGATATTTACCACTGAACTGTGCAAGTCTTTAAAAGGGAGTTTCAGTGCTTTTGTTACTTACACTTGAATTTTAATGGCATCTCTTGGATTTTCATGTTTGGATTTTCATGTTTTTTTCATGTTTCTATACAGATTTAACTGAGCTCTCTGGCAAAACCACATAATTATGAAGTTTTCTAAAACTTGTATTAATTCACTGACCATCTGTTGGATAAATAGCTAATTAATAGTCTTTTGTTATTTTTAGAACATATCACTTTATGTTCCAAAAAGAGCTGTTACAGTCTTTTGGGTAAATACTGAATAAATCTCAAAAAAATATTTAGGTATTTTTAAAATATAATTAAATAAACACTTCTATAATGCAATAAAGATATAAAAACACTTCTTTTTTTCTTTTTTTTTTTTAATTTTTTTTTCTGATTGAATCCTTACTTGCCATTTATTACTCTTTTACACGTGTAAGACAGAGCTCAGACCCCAAAATTCTCTGTGATGGTGCTCTGGAAAGCACTTGGAGTCCCAAGTCAGAAGCACAGAGCTGATCCCTCTCTGCCCAACTCCTTCATGGCAAACACACGCTTTGCATGAGAAGGGAAAGACCAGGATAAGGGAGTGATCCTCACAAGGAATAACCTTGTTGCCACCCGTGTTTACCCGTGGAGAGCCCCTCATGAACCATTTCACATCCTATAAAGAGGGTCCAAATCCAACCTTGTCACTAGGCTTCTGGAATGGGAAACGAGTGAAAACGCTCTCCACTTGCACTGCATCCGGCTGTCAAGGTTTCAACCTGCTTAATTCTGGGCTAAAGCAGAGGATGTGCCATCACTTAAACCAGCTTAACTAGCCACACTTGCTATGCACAAGCTGTGCAGTAGATTTCCAGTCTGTTGCTCCTAGAGCTGGTTTCAACCTTTCGTTGAAACGTATAAAGAGAATATGGAGGATAATTTAGGCAAAACAGAATTTATGGGGATAGACATGAACTGAATGAGAGAAGTGTTTTTCTCCTCATTGCTATACCATAAATCTCTTATTCTAACCTTTTAATAAGGTTAATAATACATGAGATCTTGCAGATTTGTGTTTTCAGTTGACCTGTCCAGGCCTTCCACCAAACATCAAAACCCTCTAAGTGCAAAGATGCTCCCTGCTTGCTAAACAGACATATTTCTGGTGAACAGCATCTGCTTTTGTGCACAGGGGTATTTTGTACATTACATTTTATACAACATTTGCACAGATCTGGAAGGCACCAAGCCATTTCGTCTTACTGGGTTACAGCTGTTCCTCCATGGTTTCTGAGCTGAATACTCATTAAGTCATTCTTATCAACAAATTAATATGTGTGGTTTTTAAAGAACCCACTCAGAATGCTAATTTTAGGAAGATATTTGAACGAGAAGCAAATTTTCTCTATATGCAATTTATATATCCACTTGAAAATATGGTTTTGTAATGAAATACTGAGAGATCCTTAATTATTGCAGCTTTAGTGGCACCATTATAATACTAAAAAGAGACCATCTAAAGGATAATTCCCTTCAGCAGAGATTTGCTGACTATACACCTGCTTTAGCAAATGAACACAGAATACAGTATCAAAGCATGCTTCTGACTTGGTGCTGCTTTCCCACTCTCTTGGTCTCGGTATATCTAGCACATGACTGACAACTATACCTGCAAAATAATAAATTGCTTGAGAAAAAAATGTCTGCTAGTTAGTGTTTCTGCTGATCTATTAATTCATTTCACTTCTTATGCGATATCACCATTATGTCTAAGCACGTTTTATGACAAGGCTCACTGAAGTGAAAATCAAGCCCATGGATTGCTTAATATGAGCTAATGAAAACCGGATACAAAAGGCTTTCACAACTGGTTTGAAGCTTTAATTGTCAAGCTGATGTAAATACAGAGTAAAGCAATGCAGAAAAAGGGATCACTTTGTGATAATTGGTTTTAATGAAATAGTCATATAAGCAGCTCTGTCCTGCAAGATATTGAGTGAAATGAAGAGTTTCCAAGGTAAAAGTTGGAATTGCTAAAGAGTGTGAAAATGGTAAGTGGATTATCATTTTTCCTTCTGCCTTGTACTTCAGATATTAAGTGCTGATGAATGTATCTTGGTATAACTTAAATAATCAGTCTTGCTACAGTGGCATTTATTTTGGCTTGATCGACAAATGCTTCTTCCCTACACAATCTGAAACCCAAACAAACTGTGTGCTACTGATTTCACGTTTGAGCCTCTCCCGTTGCTATAGTCCAGTAATGTTTGTAGTGCCAAGTCATGGGCTTGGGGTGCTCATGCCTTGACTTGTCATACTCCTGCTGGGGTGGAATATGCCTACAGCTAAATATCAGTATGATTTCTGTGAGACACTTTGAGTTCCCACACTGATGGCACTTAACAAATAAAAAACCCAAGAAAAATGTGCTACACTATCCCCCCTAGCTATGTCCCAGAAATGCTGAAGATTTAAGAAAAATATTTTGCATTTTTTCTCTATCTACATCTATGACTTTGCATCTTACATAACAATCCTGGAAAGGAGTGGCTGTAACACACTCTGTAGAGCTCCTTCTTCATTAGTTTTTTCCTTATACTGCTGTCATATGCCTCAGCGGGTATTTAATATTCAGATTCAGTAAGGCTTCCCACCCACCTTGCTCTCGTCTTGAATTGGTGGAACTAGCCGACCTGTGGATGCTGTAAGGGAGGATCAAGCCCTATATTCCTGAAAACACCGTGCTGAATCGCACCTGTTTTTAAGACTATTTAAATTTCATACAGCCTACAAGAATTGTGAGACATATTTAACCAGAATTCAGTGTTATATAATAAAAGTCATGCAGTCAGGAGGGGAAAACTATCTCATCACATTGAAGGGATTATCAAAGCTTCATATTAGGGAATTTAAGTTTTTATTATGTGCAGAGACTTAACTCACCTCCAAGATAATGGTCTAGAACAGAATAAGTTCTGTTCCAGCAATCACCTAATTTTGGCAATCTTTCATGTTTCAACATACACTTTTAGCTAAAGTAATTTTTAGATTTCTAAGCTAAAGGATAGTTATTTTGAGTTAAAGGAACTTTAAAAATCATATTCATCCAAATCCTCCACCTAAACCAGAGGCACAATAGAATTCAAGAAGAGAAAGGAATTCTTCAGGATACAAAAAAGGGAAAAGTTACACGTTGATAGACCTGGGCAGCCAGTACACATTGATCCAAACTGAAGAGGCAGAAAGATTGCTCTGGACTGTGCTTCACTTTCCATAAGACCATTACACCACTCTGATAAAATGTGGGGTCCTTGTCCTTTTCTATCTACTGCCAGGACAATTGGTGCTCAGCCTATCCAAACAGAGGGAGTCAGAGGAAGGTGCTCCATGCGCCACAGAGATTCCTACAGAAGGACCCTTGCTACTACAAACCCTCGGCTGCTTCCCACACCACAGTATCTCCATTTCTCTTGCACTCAGCTCCTCATGCTCCTAATTTTCCCTCTTTTGAGCTAAAGTTGTAGGGGTCCAGTCTTCACTTTCAGAAACCTGAGAGTTTTTTTGCTTCAGGAAACCAACACAATGCAAAATGTCACTAACCTCCCTTAAGCCAGAGGATAAAACCCCAAAATGAATCACATAAACTGAGGAAAGTCAGGGAGTTCTATCTGGAGCTGACAGAACACGGTACCAGCTGGTGCTGGCACAACAGTGTGGGAAGATTTTGGTATCACCCCATCTCATCACTGGCCAAAGATTGCTTAGGCTATTGCTGTCGGGGCTTCATCATGATGTTGAGAAAAAAGAGTCATCACAAACTGTGAGAGGAAAATTGATGCATACTCCATTTTTGCAAAATGTTTATGAAGCTGGAGAACGTTTACACCACTGTCTTTAATGCAACCATCCAGCTTCAAAGGGCACTCTTGTTCCCCATGCAGGATGTCCTTTAGCAGCACAGAATTCCTTACTGCTTTTGGTCTGGCAAGAAGCTGAATTGCAGGCCTCTAGTAGCTTTTTGTGGAATGTTGAATTCCATCCTGCTTGTTGAAACGTATGGTTTAAAATGAGTGAGGAGTAATGTTTGGTAGGGTCTATTTAGCATGCACGTTCCTCGATCTCAGGGGAACCTGCAGTAGAAGGGTCCATGAGGAAGGTAACAATCCATAAAAATCAAAGGTAACAGTGTGCCTAATATTTAGTGGCAGAATCAATATCTGAAGGACTTTCTGTTTTGATTCCTTTGAATGATGCCACAGAAACATCCCTGCTGCAGGGCTGATGAATGGACTCAGCAGAGACGATCTGCCAAATGGGTGAAAATGAACTCAGAATCTGGTCTCCCTGAACAAGACTGACTTTAATCGTTACATTCATGAAGATAAAATAACTACAGGGAATCTTGTTTTATCTGGAGCACTCCTGTTTCAATTGACTCATTTTATAACATATTGAAAATATACTTTAGCCCACAAACATCAATATTATCTTTGGAAAATTCTCACTTAACTAGCTGACTTTGTTTGGCGATGCAAAAAGTTTTGACCACAATTAGCAGCCACTTCTGAAATGGCAAAACATTCTGCAGAACATGGACCTTTCTATTCCTGACCACTTCATTCTCACTTTCCTCTCGTGTGTGTGTGCTTGAATAAAAAAAAACCCAAACAAACAAAAAGAAAACCCACACCAGAATTCACCACTTTTTTTTTTTTTTCTTTTTGCAAGTGAAATTTAACTGTGGGTATTTCTCATATATCTTCATCATGCTGGACATAATTATCAGGCCAAGCAAAGCAAACTCTGTGTGACACATCCTGTAGTACAAGTGAATGTACTCTGTCTCATTATTTCTCCATTTTTTTACTGGAAATATTAAAGAGAAGAACAAGCTACAGGACACAGATGAGTGGATGAAGAACCCAGTCTTCGGAATTCGTTTCCCCATCTGTCTCTGTAATAGTATATTAATTTTTTAACTACTCAGCACTTATACTTGAGTACAACTGGCTTTTGCTCTTTACCCATCACACATTGCATTAGTTCTCAGTTCAGCACAGTCAGTCTCCAGTGGTGCACCCAGGGGGATCAGTCCATGGTCTTGGCAGGCAGCAGGACTTCTGGTGTCAATACCTGGTGGCTCCTGACTCAGCTCTTCCTGGGTAACCTTCCTGGGACAGCACACGCTGTGAAAGGCTGTCACCTTTCCCCACCAGATGGCAATGCAACAGCAAGAGGCCTTCTTCATCCAGTAGGAGGGGAGCAAACAGAACTTTCCCTACTGAAGTCATTTCCGTGTGGAAATTCACTCTATTGCAAGTGATTTCTGTGCCACTTCCATCTCCTGGAAGATGGATGTGCTTGGAAGAGTGTTTTTGCCTACTTCTTTCCTCGCCATCTCTTTTAATTCCTTTTATTCAGTCTTTTGAATTTTTTCCTCCTTTACCTATTCATGTTTACAGCTAGAATGTTCTTTTGTATATTAAAGCAGGCTTTTATTCTCCCCTTTGCATTGCAATCATCCATAGCAAAGTATAATAACAATACTTATTGTGTACATGAGGCTTAACATCTTCAAAACACTGTGAAAAGTATCCCCACTTCCGTGAGGTAGGCAAGTAGAGTTAGGGATGCTTTACTGAGAAGGCAAGTGAAGCAGCTGGGAAAGTAATGCCAGTCAGGACAGACCAAATTAGCAGCAACCATGACTCAGAAATTCTTTCCAGTCTTAGGTGTTGACCATTAGACAACACAACTCTGTTGCTGTATTTACAGCTGTTTATCTTTGTTCCCTTTCAAAGGCCCAAACCCAGGTTTTGTCTTTGTTTTGCAAGTGCATTTCTTACTTCAATTCATCTCAGAATATGATAGGATTTTCCCCCTACTTGTATTTCAAAGCAGAATTCTTCTGCTGCTCAACTAAAGCAAGGTTTTTCTTACTAGTACCTCTTTTTGTAGTTCAAAGCAGGCTTTCTGACTTCTTGTAGTTCAAAGCAGTGGTCTTTCTCTTGTAGTCTAAAACTAGGGTTCTTTTTATTTCAACCCTAGATAATTTGCTCATCTCAGTGAATTAGATATGCTATACATAAGTATTCCAGACATTAACTCTTTCCTTCAATACCGAGAAAAATCACAGTCAGCTTCAAATTCTTACTGCTTCCCATCACCTGCTTTGGCTGTCCATTTCTCTTACTATCCCTGGTATTTCCAATTTCATATCTGAGAGAGATGATGTATTCAGTGCAGATGTAGACGTGCACAGTGCTCAGACCATGGTCCCAAATGGAACTTCTGTATTTGATTTGGGGCAGGAATGTTTGCTTTAAAACACTGACATGACTATAAATATTTCACAGAGCCCTCTGTATTTCTGAAAGGATATTCATGGCTTTTTTCCTGCTGTCTGAAGTGCAGAGAAGTTAGTTGTTGTTGCTTCTTTCCCCCAGTCCTGACACTCCAGAACACCAAGCCAATGGCTCTGGCTCATGACGAACTCAATGCAGTGAATTCAGTTACCCAGCACGCAGGAAACTGCGTAATACATATTGTACTTTGACAAGCAGGCTTTTCCCTCTCACTCTTCCATGCTGTCAGCCTTTTTCTGTGCATAACATATATGTTAAAAAATCTTCTAATCCAGACAAACATTATTTTTTAAATAACATTTCATGAAACATCTCTCACTAGATATTTTGGGACAACATAAAACTATCAAATGTAATTTGGAGGCACTAGTTTGTTTCACTGATCAGTTTTTAACCCTTACTTATCCTACATTTCAAAAATCTCTCTGTGGTATGTCACTGGAAAAGATCTGTGCTGACAGAGTTCCATAATACATTTCAATGCTGTATTGAAAAGGAAACAGAAATAAATGGTAAATGCATTTTTAAAACTTTACAGCTCTTAGGAGAGAGGAATGAAATTATAAAGACTGCACATTGGAGTCTCTTGAAGAGTTTTTCAGCTCTGGGCTACCTCCTTGTGTGCTTGTTTCATCTTCAGATTGCAGAAACTTCTTATCTCAGTGAGTCAACCTATCAAATGCTGTAAATATGGTGTGGCTCCATCTAACACGAACTTATTCTCTCCTTATACAGACCATGGTCTTTGATTAATAATACATGAAGCAGTATCATTTTAACCATGGAAGATAAAAAATCTAAAATTCTTTAAAGTGATTTACAGTTCTAGCAATTGAAAACTTTTGCTACCTCACTGCATGTGCTGTAGTCTGAAAAAGCAAATGCTCATCTGGTCCCAAATGCCACCACACCATTAAAAACAAGAGGCCTTAGGATTCCCCATGGTGCGACTGGGGCTTTAACTTTTCACATGATTGTCCATTGCACGTCTGCATCTGCGCTGAAATTCTGGTCTCAACAAAGTTAATTTTTTCACCTAGTACTCCCTCTGCTCCTTTCTGAGGAAATAAAAGTGTATTTCCTGTGAATTGCTAGGAGCTGTGTTAGCTTTCTGCTCTCTCTGGAGGAACGCATTATAGTCATGGGAATGCAGCTGATAATGGCTGTAGAAATAACACTTCAGCTCAAAGTTTCTTTAAGCAGTACTATGTCTGTCACCTGAGTATTCTCAGGACTGAAAACTGTTATTCTACCTGCACTGAAAAATGTGTGTGTTTTTGAAAGCATTTCTCTCTCACCCACAAATATGCACACACAATACCTGCCTCCGCTGAGCTAAAAGCACTTACACTTAGTATACTCCAGTAAAAACCCTCTCCACAAGTTTCTCCTATTTCTTCTTGCTGTATTAGTAAAAATTTTGTTACTTTCTAGACAGAATATCCCTGAAATTTTATATGTGGGAATACAAAGTCCATGTTCTTAGTCTTATCTAACAGAAAGAGGGATGATCAGGTTCCCAGAGAGACAGAAAAATAAAAGCAGAACTGCTCCATCAAGTAACACCAATGACTCAATAGTTTTATCCTCTAGCGTTGGTATGTTCATTCAGTGGGAAGCTAAGAAATGGTGTAAAATAATTTTGCATCAAATTCTCTTTGAGTCAATGTATTCCTAACTCCTAAAAGAGTAGTGAGGTTCACAGCACCCGCCCACAGCAGAGCCACCACTGCACACGTGATTGCGCATGGCAGCTTAACAGCCTACATCAGCTGCCATGATCTTCATCCCTTCTGTAAAGTAGCAGGCTCTTTAACAGGTAGAGGAGAAACGGATAGGTCTAAGATTGCTACTAAGGAATCTAGTTTGTTCCTCTGCAACTATTTTCATCATTGTATTCTACGTAAAATGAGCCAAGTTTGTTTCACATATCCAGAATCTGTGTTTTACCTAATGTAGGTGTGTCTTGACAAATACAACACAAAAGAAGATAAATGCAATATAAAACAAGACTAGAACCACACTAGGAGTAGAGTTAGATCTAGTGAGTTCACAGGGAGTTTCATTTGCTGTAACTTATTGCTAATGAGACTGAAATTTCCCACTGACATTTATAGTTCTGTCCTATGAGATACGTATGTTAAAAGCTGAGGACATCGACACTGACAGTGTCCAAAATTCACAGACCTAAGAGCTCACCAGGAAAGAACTGGGGCCTTGTTTTCTGACAGATGTCTGCAAGGTGATCTGGGCACTGGTGTTAACCACAGTTCTCACAGTGATATCCCCTGGTCACTGTGGAAAACCTTTTTCCAGCAACAAGGTATCAGTGCCTCAGCAGCTGGGAGATAGTGGGAGCTGCCTGGGAATTAGCATTAGATGGATTCTAGGCAGGGTAGGGTGGGCACTCTGCTTGCACTACTGCCAGGAAACAGACCTGGACTACTCCGGATAGCTCTCAATGAAATGCTTGCAAAAGTATGTCTGAATGACTCATTTGCAAGGAGTAATTTATCAAATTGATTTTGTCTCATTTCCTGTTTGTGGGACTGTCTACATGCAAGTCACGATTTCCTCAAATTTATTCATTGTCCAAAGTTAATTTTGTTTAAGCATGTGGACTGAATATGAACTGTTTTCTGTATTTGTTCTCCCTGGCTCCAGAAAGATTGGCAAATAATTGTAGGAGATCAAATCTAGCACGTGGCCTCACTTCTGTCTCTTGTCTGTGTGAAAGCAATGTTGGATGTGAAAGCTGCATAAAGGGGGTTCAGTTGGTGTCTTGCATCTTAGTCCACGAATGAGAACAGGATGGCTTCAGCTCTCACATCCTGAGTAAACGGCCACAGGCTGGCAGCCACAGGATCAGTGTGATTCCCAGTCAATAGCATCCCTAGGAAAGATTGCTGCCTTGGGCTCATTTCAGTGACTGACGTGCCTAAGCAGATCTTTCATCGGCATAGATCAAGGCTGAGCCACTTAGTCTGACTTGTTCATCTCCTTGCTGAGACTTATAAAATTATTTTTTGTCACAGTAAACTATGGAGCATCTTTTTAAAATACCATTATATAACTTTTTTCTGTGACTGACTCATCTCTCCATTATGTCACTGTTATATTAGTAAATGCACAGAAGATGTTCCTGATTTAAACAAACAAGCAAGAGGGCAATCAGTCCCTACATACTCAGGCAAACAATCTAGAAACTGAATTATAGATAGGCCTAAAGTAAATGTATGAGTGTGTTCAAGCTGATTTGTTGACTCAGTCCTATAAACACCTCTTGGATTTTAATCCACACTTTACTGTTTTCTGGTTTTATGCATCATTCTATGTTTTTACAATTCATCTTTTGTGTTAGATTTCTTCACGTATTTTGTCAATTCAGAGGCTTATGAATACAACATATTTCAAGATGTGGATGTGATATATATCTGTTTTTCTCAGGAAAAATAAATAAGCATTAAAAAATGCATAAAGACTGAAGAATACGTAAACCGCAGCATGTAACAGCAGCATCTGCAATAACAAAAGCAACAACACTTGCTATTCATATCTGAACCAACCCCACATTTCCCATTGTATTTTATTGAGGCATCTGATTTTATCTGGGCACAATCTGTCCCTTTTGTTCTCCTGCACTTTCTTTGGTGTACATTTCCACCGTAGGATTAGTTTGATGAGACTTCTTACCTCTTCCATCCTCACTACAATCAAGTTAGACTTGCCAGTGAGAGTCTATCAATGGATGTAAACGGCTCATGTAATTGCTTCCTTTACTTCACAATCTTCCTAGCATTCAAAACACTGAAAAAACCCTAGAGTTTTTGTTTTCAGTGGAAAAATGGGATGCAAAGGTTTATTTAAATAGTGAACAGCATCTGAGTCCCTGCTATTCAGCTCCTAAGATTATCAACTCCAAATACAGACCAGCGGAAAGAAAAAGAGCATACACAGAAAAGAAAGCAGTTTCTGTGTGGTACCTTAAAAAGAAACAGGTGGCTATTCCTAAAAAAAAACCCAATAAATTGTATTTTCACCAGGCACAACTGTGATAGGTATATGAATGTGAAAATCAATTTGGATGAGGTGTTTACTTATTTTTCCTTTAGTTTGTATGGCTGCACTTTCTTCCCCAAATAGTCCCTCAGACCTTCCTTCCTTTTTATCTTAATGTCCATCCTAACAAACCAACAAATGTTTAAACTAGCAAACAAATATTAGTAAATTGTTGCTGCTCCCCAGGACACAAGGTGTACACTGCCGCACTCGAAGTCAGAGCAAATCTGGTCTGAATAAAAGACACATAGCAAGCCACTGGATCAGAATTTAGCCTCTTTCACATTGCTTAGCACCAGCACACAGAACAATAAGGTCTGTTATCTGTACAGCATGCCTAACTGTATTGGATTGGTGATTTACCCAATTGCTTTTGTATGCACTGGATTTTCATGCATATAGATATTTTCTGGCCTGATCATAATTACTTCATTTAGTTCTACAAATCAATTTTGGCTATAGATTGTTTTATCTAAAATGTTCTAGATACAGAAGCAGATACATTTTGTATCACTAATTGTTTAACCAAATTCCTAGACATAGCATCACAAATTTATAACTGCAAATTGAAGTCTAGTTCCTTAGCTCTTCTTTCTTTCTCTTTCTCTTTCTTTTGCTTTCCCTTTCTTCCTTCCTTCCTTCCTTCCTTCCTTCCTTCCTTCCTTCCTTCCTTCCTTTTCCATTTTCCTGAAGTAAGTTTGGTAGCCAGGCTTCATTA
Source organism: Dasyornis broadbenti (assembly GCA_013397935.1). Lineage (NCBI taxonomy): Eukaryota > Metazoa > Chordata > Aves > Passeriformes > Dasyornithidae > Dasyornis > Dasyornis broadbenti. The sequence goes on along the minus strand of VZRN01003035.1, from coordinate 1,039,480 downwards.
AACCCCTGAAATCAGTGCCTTTGACAAGATCTGAACTGATTCTTCTGGCTCCTGGACCTTTCCTTGGAAGAGTGGAACACAGTGCCTCTGTGGCTCATACTTAAACTCTTCTCTTCCTGTTTTTTTTCTTTTTAATCCATGTCACTTTTATCTAGCACTCATCCTACATGTGTGACAAGCAGCTGAAACTAGGCTGTTGTTGGTTTCCAAATATATATCACTGTGTTAACACTTTCAAATAAGTACTGATCTCTTCCTTCTACCAAGGCAAGCTTGCCTCTTACACTTCACTTCCACTGCTTCTCAGTAATCTCAAGGAATAGGTCTTTTAGCACATTTCAAGGGAAACTCTTCCCTTCTTGGGAAGTGATATTTAAATTTTCCTAATATTAAATTTAAATTCTTTTCCATCAAGTGTCACACTAGCAAACCTGCCCACTCTCTCTCGTCAGTGCTCAGGATCAGAATTTCAAGGCTGTTTGGAAGTTCATTAGGACACATCTCTTACTGAGCTAGGAAATGCCAGATCCCCACTTGACTGTATAATGGCCATTGTCTCCTTCCTGCCACATCATAAGGAAAAGGCTAATATAGGAACAGACATGTAAATATCATTCATATTTGTTTTTCCTGAAGACTGTGAGAAACTCAGGCATGTCCTCCCAGACTGCATGCAGTCATCTCACAGTCTGATATCCTGATACACTTCGCAATGGCACTGAGGCAAAACGGCAACACCCTTCCTGAAAGCAATGGCCCTGCCAGGCCTATGTAAAACCTGCAAGAGAAGAGGACATCCAGGAACAAAGGAAATACATAAGGCGCAAATAAAGACAGAATTCAGATGAAGATTTATTAACTTTTTTCCCTAGTTTGAATTTCACTTTGTAATTTCCTGCTCACAGTTCTACTTGCTGTGTTCCTTTTTCTCTTCACAGTGGTGTTTGAAGCTCCTTCCAAGCCAGGGTATTTTCAGCCAGTTTCAGCCCTTTTGACTGCACACACATCCAAATCAATTTGAATTATTGTTATTTTTTTTCTGTTCAAGAAAGGTTATGCATGGCCAGTCTGCAGTTTCTAGGACAAAAGTCAAGCCAACTGCCCACAGACTTCTCCTATTGCTTGCTGTCTGTATTTGAAATATCACAGAAAAGGAAAATTATTTTTTGCACAGTTCATCTAGGAACTCTATCTATCTTGGATAGAGTTTATGAGACCAACAGAAACCTGAGGCGTATTTAAGCAGGTTTTGGAACTTCATAACAAACACCTGACCCAAGGCCTACTGAAGTAAATGGAAGAAAAACCCCACTGTGGTCTCTTTGGATCAGTCCCTAAGTTACTTAAGCCAAAGGACACAGTAAGGCACTTCTGTAATTAGCAATGCCTGACTTCTTCGCCAGTGACACAATCTCTGGGGGCAGCACATGTACTCTCTGTTTTCTGACTTAGCCCCAGAGCAGGAGCATGAAAATCTCATTTGATGTAGGTAATTTAAAGTTATTTTAAAACCTTACTGCAGCTCTGCTAGGCCTGAGGCTTTGGAGGCCCTATGTGTACCTAAAGTGATCAAGGATGCAAGGTGAGCATCCTTGCTTCTTTCATGCATATAAGGTTCGTAGTGTTTTCTACCAAGAAGCTGCACAGAATTATTCACTGAGGAAAATAAACAAAATTCTAAATTTATGCCCCAGATTTGTGCCACAGAAACCCTCACCTGGCGTATTTTTTATTGTAACACTTTTTTTTTCCCCCTGCAATGTGAATTTCCAGGCCCTGAACGCAGCTTGGTTCTCAATCTAAAGCAGCCACCATACAGGTGAGCAGCTTCTGGTGCATCTAGGATTGCTGTCAAGTCTTCTCATAAAATATCCTGTGACCTACTCTCTTTCACTGTCTCCAAAGTGTATCTGTGTAATTTTGTGGAAAGTTATGGAATTTTTTTCCAACTGATGCTAATAAGAAGATTCTGGCCAACACAGTTACGCCTTATTTTCTATAACTTTTTAAAAATACAGTATGTATTCCTAAATAATACATGCAGTTTGAAACAAAATTAATGGGTTTATAACAAAAAAAAAAATACAATGAAAAAAATTAAGAGATACAGTCAAGTGGTAAAAGGTAGATCTTCAGCTGAGATTTGGAAGAAAATTGAATGTTTATGAGTCCAAGAACTCTACAGAATCAGTTTCAGATGTCAGGAACTGCACAAAGAAAATACACCAGGAATCACAAGTGGTGAGTTGTAGAGACACAAAATGAAAATTCAGCTGTAAGATGAGTATGAAAAACAAGGATGATGATTGAGAAAGAAAACACCCAATAAAATATTCCAGGGCAAGTACCGTGTAGCACTCAAGTAATACTAAGTCCGAGTGAGAAATAAAATAGGGACCTCAAAAGACTATCTATGTGAGAAGATGGGTGAAACGCCAGGAGTGTGTTGTTTGGGAAGAGAGAACTGAACTAGCCAAGGCAGGTGTGTACCAATAACATGGCAGAGGAATCCAGCAGGCATAAAAGCAAGTGCAGGCAGGCTTGGGCAGTGCTCTGTAATTGCCGGGTCAATAGGGTGCACGCTGTTTTCCCCAGGAAGAGATGACTTTGGAGCACCTATCTCCTTACAGATATCTTCGTAGCCTCACTCTGTTATCACAGTACCTCACAAGTTTAAAGACCATTATTTGTCCCTAAATATGATCTTCCTAAGGTACAGATGTAGGAACAGAGTCACAGAATGAGATCGTTGCATTGCTGATGTGCTTGTAGCGTGATGGAGGAGCAGTGCTTGTGCATTGATTAAAATTGCTGCTTCTCTTCAGACTTGCCATTCAAGCAGGTCAGCTGTCTCAGTCCACAGTGCTGGCAATGACCAAACTGTCCAATAAAAGTAGAATTTACACATAATTTTTGGTTTAGTGTTGCCCCTGGGCCTGATCAGAAGCATTCAAAATGTTGGGCTTTTTCTATCAGTCGTAAGGGCACTTAGGAAGCAAGAGCTCCTCTTTCCTTCCAACAGGCAAGAAACCATGGTGGTACATTTGAAATCATCCCTGGCTGTCCCTTTTCAATTAAAGCTGGTCATAGGTGACCTATTCTTTATTAAATGCTAATCCATAGCTGCTTCTGAGACACCAGCAATTCACAGTCTGGACTTGAATCCCAACCAGCTCCACACTATTAGGCAATGATGCAGAAAAAATGCTGTTTACCTCCATGCTAAGTCTGCTTCTCTAATTATCACCCTGTAATGTGAAAGCTCACAATTAAAAAAAAAATGGCATTTAAAAAAGGCCTGCTTGTTGTTTCTAGCCACTTTTCTTACCAATAATTTTATGTATAAGCTGTATCCAGTGATTTTCTGTGAAAATGTTTCTTTTTGTTGCAGGAAGCAGTCCAGTCAGGGAAGAATTAGCATTGAAATATATGAATATTTTATGTCCAAAGTATGATAGGCACATATTTATTCACACAGAGTTTCTCACAGCTCAGCATTTATGTTGTTTGCTCTGCATTTGACATCATCTGAATAATATGAAGCTCCCAGGCATATTATACTTGACAAAACTCATTCTTTTTTACTCAATTGTGCCACAAAATTTTCAGGCTTATATCCTTCCGTTATTTCAGCTTAGCAGATTAAAAAAATTAAATATCATATCAGTCCTTTTTACTTTTAATTCCAAGAACCTCATTTTGACTTCTTTACGCCTTCATATTTATGTGAGGGCTTCTGATCCACTCACGAAATGTGTTGACTATGGGTGCACAGTATTTTCTTCCCACTGTCAAAGTCCAAACTATTTTTTTATACAAATACTTCCTATCAAAGTTAACAGTATCCTTCATAAAAGTGTAATGAGATATGGTTCAGGGATACAGACCAGGACTTTAACTTTGCTGAACTGTTAAAGGAACCAGAGTTCCCTCACCTCTTTCTTCTAATGCCTGGGATAACAAGTGCTTTTTCTACACATCCTTCTCCTATTCTTCCATTCTTTGCAATGTTACCCAGGAGTAAACACTCATCTGAAAAAGATTCTTGTCCTTGTATCATTTGAGGGTTTTTTCTTCTCTGTTTCTCCATATCCCTGCCCTATTTCCTCATGACATTTTTCATGAGGCAATGCTATTTCAAATGCAAAAGTTCTCTCTGAAGTCAAGGACTGGCAGGTTTCCCCGGCATCACTGCTGCTGAAAAGAGGGACCAAGCGATGGTCCCTGCAGAGTAGCTGCAACTTCCTGTAACCAGCAGCAATCCATTTGAGGTGATTTCTTTAGCTTTGAGGTTTTCCATAATGGACTGAGTGCAGAAGAGCTGGTGCCTTGGCCTAACATTTTCAAGTTCTCTACTGTATCAGACATGAGTTGTCCAAAGATGTTCTGAGGCCTTGATAATGACAGAATATAATAAACAACATGAATTGCCGTGGGAGGGCATAACTCTGCCTTGGTTAACTGGCAGAGCTAGTTAGAAAATAACACAATTTGACTACAGTTTCCTTATTTAGTACACATATTTATCCAAGCAACTTCACAGCAGATGACAATCACATTCTGACAATCCTCCTTCTTGTATTAATGTGAAAAAATTGAGCTCTTAGCTGGGCCTTGTCAGAAGCGCTTTTGTGTGCATTAATCTAATGGGTGGCTTGAGCAGGGCAGCCAAACACAAACATAACTGAGGAGACTCACTGTGATTTCCTCTAGTACTTAATGTTTTTGTGGATCTATTAAAAGTCAGGGGATTATTTTAAAATGCCATGAAATTGAAACTTTTTTTTTCACATGTATTGCTGCCTTTCACTGTTTCAGAACAAAGATGACTCTCAGAGCTTTGACAGACTGACCAAGGAAGACAATTTTTCTTAAAGCTAAGCCACAGTCTCACATTTGTGACTGTCAGCCCAGACATCATGCAGGAGTCCAAATCCAGCTGCACCGCCTTCTACTATTTTTAACCCCTCTGTCTGTCATTTGAAATTCCTTATTTGACACGTCTGTTTGATTTGCCACATTATCTGATTCAAGAACACTTAATTTAAAAAGAAAAAAGGGTTTTAGGTTGTGTATGTATTCTTGCCAAATGCATACTTCATGAGATATAACTTTAGAACGTACCCACTTCTGTTAAACTGTACACTATCCTAACGCTATTGTAATAGCAATATTGAATAGTTATTTAGTTACTCAAGCACCAGCCGAATGGTTGACATTATCATTTAGGCAGCAGTTACTGCTTTCTAATTGAAAATACAAACAACACAGTAGATAAGTATGCAGGGTTTCTACAGAAATTTTACATGCTAGATTTAAGCATGTAAAAGCAGTGGCTAAACGTCACCTGCAAAATACCTACAATGGCCTGTAAACTGGCAACTTAAGATGCAGCTACATGAACATGAGAGTAGAGTCAGATGGAATATTAATATAACTCACTACTTCTTTGTTTATGCATGCATATATCTTGAAGAAAAACATTAGGTCTCAGTTGTCAGGTTTGTGTTGTTTTTTTTTTGTTGTTTTGGGGTTTTGGAGTTTTTTCTGGTGGGTTTTTTTTTTTTGTTTGTTTTGGTTTGTTTGTTTGTTTGTTTGTTTTGGTTTTTTTTTGTGAGGGGAAGAGGGCATTTGAAATTTGAGAATCTAAAACAACTCCTTGAAAAATCTGTGTTCATTAGACTTTAAAACAACTTGGATGTAGGATATTTTCTGACATACAAGTAATACGCATAACAAAAGAAATGTAAGTGTATAACTCTCCTCTTCCCGGCTCATGGTGAAGTGAAAAACACTGATATCCAGCCTGGTGTTTGCAGTACAGATCTGTTCAGTTTAGCTCACACAGATGCATGTGTAAACCTAAACCTCCCTTCACATGAAGATGTGTCGGGAAAGTTTAAGTCAGGTACTAGAAAAAGGTTCTTCACTCAAAGGGTGACTGGGCACTGGAACAGGCTCCCCAGGGCAGTGGTCACAGCACTAAGACTGACAGAGTTCAAGAAATGTTTGGACAATGCTCTCAGGCATGTGGGATGACTCTGTGCATGGCCAGGAGTTGGACTCGATGATCCTAATGGGTCACTTCCAATTCAGAATATTCTATGATGCTATGATTCTAAACAAGATTTACTCCAAAGAGCTCATTAAAGTAGTGACAGTGTCCTCAAGAGATGTGGAACACACTGTGACATCACTTTTACACGCTGTCTTCTTCCTCACACGGCAGGAATCAATTTGTGTCCAACAGATCCATCTACTCATATAGACCTGGATGCCTGCCTGCCTTGTAACACTGGTTCTGCAGGAGCTAAGAGAAGGCATGGATGGATGGATGGATGGATGGATGGATGGATGGATGGATGGATGGATGGATGGATGGATGGATGGATGGATGTCATATTTTCTGTGCAGTGCAATTTGTACTTTGAGATCAAGATGTCAAATGTAACTACTGTTCATATTGCTCCTAAAGAAGGGATCTAATTTTTAATCTCATGGCTCCAAGTAATAGTTTGGAAACAGTACTTTCCATAACCAAATTTTGAGTTAACCACCAGAGCTCTCTTCCTGATGTAAACATTGGTTCCTGGGATATCCATTAATCATTTAGCAGGAATGAAAGTTGTCTAGGAATACATCAGTTAGGTAATTCCCTGCTCACTTTTCCTCCTTCACAACTGCAAAAAATTAGAAGAATATGCCAATAAGCTTTCATGAAAAAAAGAAGTATAAAATAGGTATCTTGGATGTAATTTTCAGATAAATTCTTATTTTCTGTCTTAGCTCACACAGGCTATTTTGTAAATCTTAGGAGTGAACTTCTGAAAACAAAATTGTTCTCCTACCAGTCTTGCCACTGCCACCTTGTACACCTTTCTATAGTTCCACAAATGATCATGTTTGTTTGAGGGGTGTTATCATTTTTAGAACTACACAACACAACTCATCATGGTGGTGTTATCAGATGTAAAATAAGCAGAAACAGACTGCAGGATGCACCAGAGCTAACTAGTAGTATTGCAAAATGCAGGATTTCAATCAGAAGTTTTTACTTGCAGGAGAATATACTTACACAGTACCAGCAACACATATCCTGGCTATAAAACAGTTTCTTTCTAGTGTTTGTTTCCTGGCATACAGAAGATTTCATTTAATTTATGTAAACTATATTCTGATAGATGAACACTAGACATTTCTTTTGGCTTTTGCCTGTAGATCTTTTCAAAACCCAGTAGCATTTACTGTATATGTGATTTTTCAAAACAAGTTTCCACAGTGTTTTTTTGTTTGTTTGTTTGTTTCCTTGTTTTTTTCCTGTTAATCAGACAGCCTGGAAGATTTGGACACCTACTTCTTGCTCAGAGAATGAACAAGCCTTAGGATTTCTCCTGTTTTTCTCATTCTTTTCTTGCCCAATGTGAAGGAAAGCCATCGGTCATTCTGGTTTTTATAAATTGTTATTTTTATAATGAGATATAATTGTACCTCCTTTGTCAACTAGAGGATGTACATCTCATTCTCAGTTCAGTTATGGCAGAATCATGCCTTGTAGTGCTATGTCTTACCAGGGATGATCTCAACACAAACAGGACCCCATGAAAGTACTGTGCGTAAATCTTCACTGTAACCCTGTGAGTTATTCTGAGATGCTTTTGAACCTGATCTTTACACTTCCCTTGCAATCTCTCTCTTTTTGTTACTTCATGCAGATCATTTGCCATTAAAAGCACTTTCCAGTTATAATGTTCCTCTACTTACAACATCTTGGATCCAAACAGCTCCCACAGCATATTAACAACTGGCTTTATTGTACAAATGAACTACTCATAACTACTTTCTCTTGGAGTATTGCCATATTTGAAGGAAAATGCTTCCGCTGCTTAACACTGCACTGCTATCTTAAGCAAACCTTCAAAACTGATTGCTTGCAGTAGGCACAGCTCTGAGGAAGAGGTGAGGGTAAACATCCCAGAAATAGCCCCACTAGGCAATGAACTCATCAGTGCATTTTCATGCCACAATTTTTGCACAGGGAAGTATTTTATAATGGTGTCTTCTGAGGACACATTCATTCTTCTTTTTACTCACCTATGCACTGCCTTGGTAGAAAATAAAAACTCCCAAGAGACAATGAGGAACATGGCATGGCTGCACAGCTTCTTTGCACTGCAGAGCCCTGGTTCTTATGAGGTTATCCTATTAAGGCAGGCTGGATTCATGGATGCAAGCAATGATGCCCCTTCGAATACCATCATCCTATATAAAGTCTGTAGAAGACATTTCAGCAAGAAGACGGAGGTGATCACTGGAGAGAGAAGTTTTAATTTTCTTTCATTCCAAGTTCATTCCCTTAGCACCAAGTTTGAGGCTTCTGAATTTGACCCTGAATTATCAGTAGCAGTGCCATGTTTGGGACTGAAGAAGGTCTAGGCAGAAACTCCCAGTGCAGAACTGCAGTCAGGTCGGTCTGGCTTTTGGGAGTACTACAATGATGTGAGTTGCTGTCATGGCATTTCTTCCAATTCAGAGCATATATGAACCAGATATAGAGACTAAAATTCTCTGGTTTTATTCTTCACTGTACTAACCACAAAAAGCCAAACCCCACCCATAGAGAGATGCAGATTCAGAAGAAAGAATTGCAATCTGCATCTTTAAGGATCATAGATTAGATTTTCTCTGGTAAAAAGATTCAATTTGGCTTCTGCTTGAGAAAAATACTGTAAAATAAGGTTTGTTTTGCGTAGGATTCCTTATTAAACAGGAAGCAAATCACCACATGTTACTTGTAAGGAGACTGCTAGCAAAGTCAGTTTTTAGTGAGCTGAAGTTCAGAAGTTTCTAATTATATGTTCCCATACTACTGGAATTTTTTTTTTTTTTTTTTTTTTTTTTTGCAGTAAATAGGAACAAGTTAGAGAAGACTTTAGAAGAAGACTTTACTATTGCTCAAGTATATGATCTTATACCTCTATTGTTTAACAGTTTTTATGAACTAAAAATAAAGAAACTGCTACAGCCATAGGTCCAAATTTAACTGACATGGTCCCTCGAGACTGCAGTACAGATTCAAAGAAAAGATCTCAAAGCACTGCCTCAGCAAAACTGTTTTCCCTGCAAAAATCACAAATAAGATCCTTCAAGGAGGAATGACTGGTCACGCTTCTGTACCAAAGGAAGGATGACAGCTTGAATGCTGATAGAGGAGCAGGAAGTCTGTTCCTTAAGCAATTTCAGTAAGGGGGAAACCTAATTTTCCTATAAAGATCATTATTGCAGTGGCTGAAAGCAAGACGCAGTCTGACATGAAGTGTTGATGTACAAAGAACTAAAAGTTTAAAAGTGGAACATGTTACGCATAATTAAATATGGATCCCTACTAATCAATAGTGAGTGTATAATTACATTTCTCAAGGTTATTTAGGCAGGGTCTTGTGAGGAGACAGAGTGAACGGAGTCAAGCAGGTAAACTAGAGAACCAAAAATGTGCTCTGCAGCACCACTGAGGTGGTTTGCAGTCAGTCTTGTCATACTTGATTGGCTCACACTGAAATTTTTACCAGTAGTCTCATTAAGGAGACATGAAGCGAGGTTAAGGAGGCCTCCAAGAATAGAGAAATCCACTTAAGAGATGCTGCAAAACCACTCCAGCCGTGTTGTCTGTGTCTATCTTATTCCAGGGTTTTCTGGGCATTTCTGCACTTTGAACAGTAGTAAACAGTATCAGATCGAATTATTTCAGTGAACATTGCTTAGAAAAGGTTTGATAAATCCATCTCTAAAACGGCAACATGAGAAATCTTCCACATTTAAGACTAAAACACTAATTTCCCTGATGGAGGGTTCTGTTGCAAGACAATGTATGTCATGTACATGTACAAAACCTTTATTGCACTTATTTAAGAGAATAAGAGAAAAAAACATTGAGGGCAAAAACTTCAGATGAAGATTTCACTTCTCCCCATCTGCAAGAGTTCTTACCTTACCTCTAATGTATCTCTTGCTGTCATGCATTCTCACAGGAGAAACACACCAGATCCTGGATGCTGGAAAAGAGGAGAGAGGGAAAAATCTTAACAAGAATTTTGTTCTAAAATGCATTTGAAAGCTTTGAATGCTGCTGCACAGGCTCTTCTCTTCCTGAACTGAGCCTTAAAACACCTTTTCTTTATTTGTCAAAGTTTCATCTGAGCCACTAGACAAGATTACAACAAAAAGTAATATTTAGAAACACTTTAAAGAAAATGACTTAGCAATGTGATAATTTGAAGATGTCAAGTTTTTTCACCAGTACCATTCTGCCCATCAGACAGAAATACCAGGCAATGTAATTGAGTAATTTTGCTAAGTTCGGAGTTTAAAAATAGACACCTGAAAAACCCTCCTCCTATAAATTGCATCTATTTAAAACAGAATTCATGTGAAGCAGTTGTGAGACTTTCAATTTCATCATCTTTTGCTCAGCCATTTGGATCTTATTAATTTGAAGAGTATTGCATCCATATGTCACCTCTGAAGGGCAAGGGCTCAAAGGCTCTTTGCAGCACCCTGAGCATGCACACACTTCCCATCCAAGCCTGGAAGGATTTTAGGTGTTTTTGTGGCTTTTTTTTTTTTTTCATGAAACCTAGATCATCTTTGTATTTATACAGAGACATACTCATAGTGATTAAACTTGACAGGAAACCTAAATGCACACAAACCATGCATGTGCTATAGTGAACTTATTTAAGAGAATAAGAGAAAAAACCATCAAACGCAAAGAACTACAGATGAAGATTTCACTTCTGCCCCTCTGCAACAGTACAGCCTGAGCAAACTCTCACTTTTCCCCTTAAAAACAAAACCATTACTTGTGCGCTTTGTGTAGCATTTTGGGATTTCCTGATGAGAAAGCTTTAATCTCTGTAGGCACTGAAGGTTACTGCAGATTTCCATTAGATTTTTATCAAAAAGGATTTAAACCACCGGGATGCCAAATAGTAAATATTTTCTCACACACAAAAATTTTATTTACCTAACCCATAACAGTGTTTTCAGCACAATTGCTGAAGTAAATGAAGGACACTTAGAAACCAGATTGCTTCAGTTACAATCCTTTTGCCTCTTCTCCTTTGAAAACTTCCTATAAATTTTAGTAACTGTTTTGCTTTAGTACCACATCTTCATATTATCACTAGAACTGTATTTGTCCATCATAATTTTTTCCAAACTCTACTGTTCATGAATTCTGATAAGACTGGATGGGCAATAACTGGCCTATAAGGAGAAAAAGTACAGGCATAACTGTACCAGTAAATGCATTAAATTTGATAAAGCACAGACTTTGCAATAAACTGTTAAGGTTTTCCTTTACATGCATACTCCCTCCCCATTGGACATGGCTTTACTGGGTGGAGTACAAACACTCCAGTTCAAGAATGCTGGTGCTGGGTATTCCTCAGCTGGCAGCTGCTTATGTACAGACTCAAAAAATGATTGTAAGCAAAGAGAGCTGTGTGTACACCAGTGTAAACAGCTTCTTGGCCCCCAGTCTTTTGAGAAGCTGTTAAGGAAGAATAAACCAGAAGCAAGGCTTCTGAGGTAGAGAAAAATACCTCATAAATATGAACAGGACATCTCTTCATTTAATTTCCCTTACAATAAAGATACAGAGTTTGATTCAGAAGTGATTAATAAAGTTTCCTAAAATAGATTTTGTCACTCTTAATCTAAGCATATATAAGGGAGTATAAATGGATATAAATTTGATATTACAGAGATGAAAACTGTTTTTGTTTAAACAGACTGTCAGGATCCTGACCACTGGGTTAGCTCTGAGTGTCCAAGTCAAATCTGGGCTCATGGACTGTAAATAAGACTTCTTCCAAGCCCATGAGGGACACAAAGGACAGGAGCCAAGGGATTTCACTCATTAGTTCACCAAGAGACCTCAGTTCAGAATTTTATTATTTAATTTGTCAGCCAAGCTGGGATCGCTGTTCAAAGCTCATAGCTTGTTTTGCAGTGCAGTTTAATTTCTATATAGCTGAACATTCCCCTTCACCCACCTACCAAGACCAGGTCTGCTTTTTGCTGTAAAAGCTGTGCATGTTAATAACAATAAAGGCAAACTCTTTTCTCACAGTTCTTACCTTGCCTCTAAGGTATCTCTTGCTGTCATGCATTCTCACAGGAGAAACACACCACATCCTAGATGCTGGAAAAGAGAAGAGAGGGAAAAACTCTTATCAAGAATTTTGTTCTAAAAAGCACTTGAAAGTTTTAAATGCTGCTGCTCAAGCTCTTCTCTTCCTGAACTGAGCCTTAAAAAACCTTTTCTTTATTTTTCAGAGTTTCAAATTAGACAACCAAGTGTGTTGCAATTGCTTCTGAGCTGCTTGTAAGTGCATAGTAATAGCAAGGCCAGTCCTCTAGTACTGCTTGGCTGATGAAAGTGAGCATCACTCTCATTTGCCCTCATTCAGGGGAAGTCTTAATGGGAAGCAGAGCTCGAAAGAAATTGGCACTTTGAGAAAAACGGCGATGTGGGGAAGAGCACTTTTGTTAATAGTAATTGGAGGACATACTGCAACATCTTTTCCAATTTTCTAAAAGTCTGTGGACAATCCAGGGCCCCATTTACCCCCATCTTCTACCAGAGTAATTCCACTGACTGTATTGTAATGATCCTTACTTTACACTGGTTTTAGCAAGAACAGGGTTACACTCCTGAGATGAAGTCTCTAGTTAAGGTGCAAATAACTAAAATCCAGAGAGAGCAGATGTCTAATTCAATGCCCACATTATGCCTAGAGGTCAAGGTTCTGACAAAGAGGACAAAAACTAAAAAGACAAAAGAAATGTTAGTTTGACTCAGTGTCTCACCGTAAAATACCAGAAGCATAATGACATAATGTTAACTCTAGCAAAGAATACAGAAGGTGACAAGGTTATTTCTTTTTATCAGCTGAGATATCTTCTGTGACAAAACTACTGTTCTGCACTGCAGCCTGCTTCATCCCCATACAAATGCAGAACAAAGAGGGCAAAACCAGAGCTTTTCTCTCTCGTCTTCTTCCCTGGTATTATTCAGAGGTAGATTTCAGCCAAGCAGATGGCTTTTCAGGCCATATTTTACGCAGCAATTTCATAAGTACATCATTAGACAAAATTATTGGTAGGCACATAGCTGAACAGTAAAATCTCTTCATTCCTAGAGTGTGTAATCCCTCAAGTAAGGAAAGGTGAAATTTTTGGCAGTTCAACTGTGCCCCTACTTTCCCTGCCATTTGCCCACATTTATTCTGCAGTTCTGAAGTGTTTTAAACTTAGGAGCTAATAACTAAATATTGAAGAGTATTCTTTAACTCAGATACAGGTCTAAGAGATGAGTGATGGTTACTTAATACCAGTCTTTAATTAGTTTGCAGAGATTTGTAACCTTAGGAGCCTGAATCCCCAAGCCATCATTCTGTTGCTTGTTGCTCCCTGTAACTGAATTTGGGTGAGGAACAGTTGTATTATTGCCATAAATTACACTTGCTTCTCCAAAGAGAAAATGAGAACAGAGAACCAGAGGGAGCCTGCTGGGAACCAGTTTAAGAGAACTCTGTCCCTGCAATGCTCTCTGCTCCTTATCCTTGCTCTTGCCATTGCCGTTCCCTCAGTCCTACTGTTTCAACCATTCTTGTGTCCACACCATTAACAAGACACACAAAAGAAACCATTAAAAAATAATTAAAAAGGTAAAGCTGTGATGGAGTTGCTGTTCTGCTGGTGTAAGGGACAGGACTGAAGCCCTTCATGGAAGGGAAAAGGGAAGAACAAGTGCAAGAAACCAAGTCAGGCTGGGAGCACTAATGGAATAGCCAAGATGTACTGCTAAAACGCCCTGTGACGGCAACAATTTGGCTCTTCTTATTTCAGGAATATTTTTTTAAGTCCTGATACTTCTTGTACAATAGTATGAGACCTGTCCATAGATAATCTAGTGTACATAGCAAAATGAAACATTCTAGTGATCAATTTCTGCAAAAAATAGTTGTGAACCACGAAGATCTAGGCTTGAGTAATTATATCTGTAGCCAGGGTTTCTGACTAAACATGATTTACACCCCTCCTTTGTATTAGTATAAAGAGTACCACTGGAGAGAGAGACAAAAGGATGAATTCACACATTATTTCTGTTCCAAACACCATAATTTAAAAATACATTGTAGCACATTTATCAAGAAGTAAAGAATGTGAGTTTGTTAAAGTACAGAGCCTGCTTCGGCAGCTGGGAAGGTGTTATCCTTGCTAGAGAAAAACATTTGACTTTCCAGGGCTTTTTTCACCTCATGGCTTGATAATAAAGATAGACTTGGAGATATTTTCCTTACATAATGTTTAGGGAAAGTAGTGTACGGTTAAGCTGCTTTTCACAAGTTATTTATCCTCCTCAACAGTTGCTGTGATTTTCTTCATTCATTTGTTTAACTAACTGAACTTATAAAGTCCATCAATAGCAGCAGCAAAGCTTTCAAGTCCTTTCATTTTGGATGTGTTTTCAAGATGGGTTGTTTTCCCTGTAAAGCCAATCAGCTAGAATACATGCTTATTTTACTGTCCAAAGCCAAATCCACTTCAGAATTAAATATGCAAGCAAAACACTTCTCCTCAGTTTTAAGATTTGGCATTAATTTAGTTTATTTGGTTGGATATCTTCTCCATAATTAGTCTGTTGAATAATATAAAGTCAACTTACATGCAGTATTTTGTATTCAGAAATGTTAATTCAGCCACTGAAAGAGTAACCTGTTTTTAGTGGGAAGTTACTTCTCTCTGATCACTGAGCAAAAGATATTGGAAACTACAAATTTCAAGATCTGTTCATAATGGTGTTAGGCAACGTGTCAGGGATTGTGACATGGAGAAGATGAGAAATACACTTTATCTTTATTCCTGTATTTTTTGTCTATGTATCTCTTTTTGATTTGTAACATCCTACCTGTTTCTTATTTCACAAGGGAGTAGAAAATCCAACCTTGATAGCATGGCAAGAAAATCAACCTATTTTGTATGTGAGCTGCTCGGAATGTTATGTATGGAATGTACTTAGTAATTTTTGCTTATTCTTGTTTTATGTTTTAGGAATTTTGGAGTTTTCTCATGACTCATGTTCTTAAAATGACTGGGGGAAGATAACAGAACATTTTAACGTTAAGATTCTTGTCCTTGGGAGTGTGACAAAGTGAAAGCAAAAGAAATTACTATTAGGAAAACATACACAGTTAAATACAAAGCATACGACAAATTTCTTGCAAGCTGTTAGTTTCTCATACGTGATGTTTTGTTAAATGTACTTGAAGGCAAATTCCAGTTAAATAATGAGTACTAATGTACGTAGGCTCTTAAAGATCAAAACGATAACAGGAGTGGCTTAAATATTTGACCTTATCCCAATAACACCAGGTAATAAACAAATCCAATTGAAACGTATGGGAACTGTGGATTTTATTATGTTTTCTAAGGATTTCTTCACATTCAACCAATTTCAGCTGGGAAGAGCTCAATAATCTGATGACATCAGCATTACAACGTGCTCTTAATAACCAAGGTTATAGTTAAAAATTTGCCATATGGATGCAAGCAGACCTGTAGGCTGTAGGTGGCCCTATTCATTTTGTTTCATTCCTTGCTTTTGCACCTGATCTGATGTGTAGATTTTTAAAATAATGGATATGATTTCCTAGAGACACTGAATCACTGCTCTGCCTTTTTTTGTCCTTATGTTCTGATATTCAGTAACGTGCTCATAGATTTTCATATACATGATGTGATTGCTTTGCCAATCTCACTTTGAATTCCTGTAGCTGGTCACATACAACCTCCTTCACAGCTTTGCCTTCATGTCATTGCACTGCAATCTTGGCTAATGCAGTCCTTCAAAAGCATCCTACTCATATTTCCCAGTAAAAATTATTTTGTTAGAGTCAAACTAATTTGCCACAAGCCTTACTGTTCTTGCAACACTTAGTCTTGAATGTGTCCAAAATTGCCTCGATCACTTGTGTGCTCTCGCGCTCTCCTTGGTGTGAGGCGCTGCAATATTTGTACAGTATTCTGATACCTGGCACTATGTTAAAATAACAGACAGCTCAAAGGATATGGGGAATAAAACCAAACACACAGGGGAGGAGGAACAAGTAAGGGATCAAATTCTTCCAATTTACTGCACATCAATATTCTCTATAGGACCTGGTTGATCTTTGTGTGTGTGTGTGTTTGTTTTTCTTGAAACTCAAATTATATTTATGCTGTGTGTGTGGTTTCTCAGCAGTGAACAGTGAATAACATCCTACAGTTCTACCCTAAAACATCAAAGCTCTCTGTACAGTAACCACAGAAAGGATCCACTCCCATTATAACAGGAATAAAGGTCGTTTTCCCTTTCTCTCAGACTCTGAAATCAAAATCACCATGACAGCTTTCTGCAGCACTGAGCTTAAAACTAAAGTGGGATTATTTAAAAGATGTTTTACTGCTTTCCTGCTGTACAGAAATAATAAAGAGGTTGTGGCTATTCTACTCTATTCTATTCAAAGGCATGTCACTTTGGGGAGGCATGTGCAACATGCTTTCAGCAAGTGACCAGTCCCTCCAGAGGTGACATGCAAAATATCAGAACAGTATCTTTAACAGCAAAAGCCGGTATTTTGACAAGCTGTATTTCCCTCATTAAAAATACATAGCCTGTGGTCAACGTAGGGCAAAAGTTATGGTGAGTGACTGCAGTGTTAATAGACTGGGTGACAGGTTGGCTGCTATTCCCAGTGAGTGATCTGTGTCCATCAACTCAGCCTTCTTCTCCCCCACTAATAGACAGGAGGCTCTTTATCACTCCTCTTGTGGTCAGCCCAGAGGAGTTTAGATTTTGCCATTTCTTCCTTTAGAAAGGGAAATGTGAGCACAAGGTTAGGAACAGCTTTTGACATTTGCTTGAACAGACCACAAATCCCTTTTGCCAGAAAATCTCATGCCACAAATCTGTGAGGATCATTTTGGAAACTCTGTTCTTTGAAGAGAGGATGCTGGATCGCAGAAGTCTCTGATCACTGTGTATGAAACACAAGCTGAAAGCATTAGGCACTAGTGTTATAGTCAGCCAGAGACAATAGATAGCTTGGAAGATTTTGCAGGAGCAAGTGGTTCAGCATGTTCCTGTGCCTTTTCCTACTGTTCTAGCAGTATTGTAGTAGTTTTTACAATATCATTGTAATTTTGCAAAAATTATTTAGAATAACTTTACATATTTGATGAGGACTTGCGGGCCTGAGAGTAGCAGTATGAGGTGTTCTGGTAAAACACATTAACTTTCTCCAGAAAATTTGTCTTTCTTTCATCATTAGGCATGTGGCTATGCCTTTATATAGTCCCTCTTCCCTTCCTACAGAGGTGTATTCAGCATTGAAGAGTGGGACCTGGCAGGTTAAAGAAATTCTCTGAAAAGGCATCTAATATAATAAGTGACACTGCAGGATAAACATTTTCCCTCTTAGACAAATTGTGCTTTGCTTTTCAGGTGGTAGTTAGCTTCAGCAAAACCAGAAGGCATCAAAAAGAGTGGGAAAGGTGGTAGGACACAAAACTGCAAGATCAAAGCCTCTGTCTAAGGCCGTTTGATTTTACCATGTTAATTCCCAAGTCTTTGAAATCCTTTTGACAAGTATTCCCTCAAGAAGTTTCTAGAAGCTGTTATGTAGGATTTAGGAGAAACTGAAGAGTAATTCTGTGAATGATAACAATAAATAAAATAAAAGCACAATGGTTACTGTAGTGGTAGATCAATATAATGAAGTATAGCTTAACATGTAATAATTAGGTAATCAAGACAAACACTGTAACACGATAAGGAGAAAATACATGAGTCATAAAGGACAATTAACAGCAAACATAAATCCCAAACCAACATTTGGTAGAAATCACACTACACTTACAGCTATTGTGGCATTTTAAGGTACATATGACTTCTTTTTCCAGAGCTTTACCTGTGTCTGGATACAAGTGATGTACCAAGTACTAAAGATTTGTTAATTTAAAACATGTGCAATACATTTATTCATGTCTTAACCATTTGCTGTGTTGGTTCTTACTCCCATAATGACCTCCTTTGCATGTACTACGAATATTACTCCTTATATTGTCTCCACTCACTTTCTGCTATTACTAACCTTCTCCACATCTTGCCACTCCTTTCTTTTATTGCTTCCTTATGCACACATGCACGCACACACCCCACTCACCACTTGCCTGCTTTTATCCATTTGCCCTCATTGACAGACTGTCATTTGTGACATTTTTTCAAAAAAATTCTGGATTTTTTTTTTGGGGTTGTTTTGGTGCCTGTTTTAAGGGGAAAGAATGATTCTGTTGTTAAGACACCAAGTTGGTAATGTAGGGTTCAGATTGTGTTCACTGGCCTGCTGCCCAGTTAATGTAACATGGTTTTAGTGTAATTGAGAGTAAGGAATGCTATGTATGTAGAACTTTTAGCAAATCACTTAAACAAAGTACTTGGATGTCTGAAAGCTTTCTCTAAGGTATTCATTGCTCTGCAATTCCAATGGGAGTTGAGGGCATGCAACACTATGTAGGACACATTCATCAAGTTGAAGGATTTGGCTTAGTTCACCACCTGCAAAAGGGGCTAATTCTTAGCTCACATAAGGCTTATGATGATGAAAACATTCTATTAATGTTCATTATGTGTTCCTTTGCTGCAGTAATGAATGCCAAGAAATAAGTCTCTCAGCAAGATGAATGCCAGCTAAAATAATTCTGTTCTAACAGATTAAATTCAATGCAAGGTCACCAGTCACCTTTCTACAGCACCCTTTGTCTTTAATATGTTCCTAACATGGAGTAAGTCTTTGGAGGGAAAGTTTAACATTAAAGTGCCCCCCTGTAGGAGGAACACATATCAAAAACCTTGAGCAGAGAAGTGTGCTCGTGTGCCCACGGCCTCAGTTCCCAGCAAGGCAGTGTGCTCTTTCCTATGTCTTTTGGTTGTTAGATTTCACATTACAGGTGTCTGCAAGGCAACAGCAAGGTTACTTCTGTCAATGTCATGTTGAGTTCAGAACAGCAGACTCCAATTCATACTATGTAAACTATCTCTGGATTAAAATACACAATTTTCATTACTAATGGACTATCTCTCCTAATCCCACAATTGCAGCCATCTTATCTTTTTTCCCCTCACTCTATTACTTTTTGAGTATCCTCTTCATTTCCTATTTCTTTCCTATCATCTGGCTCCCAGCTATTATTCTATATAATGGCCATTTCATATTTTTCATCTTTTACTTTTGCTTGCATCTTTAATAGGTAGCTTAGCTGATACAGTCTTTCCCCCTCAGTGCAATTTTTCATGAGTTTGTTTTGAACTCTCTGTATTTTGTAATTTCCTTACCTGTGCACAGATCATAACTTCTATTTTATAAGCTTTTTTTGTTTCTCCATTTTGAATGCAAGAAATGGAGTTTGTGAGCATTTATGTTTTGCTGCATGTGCCTGAATACCTTGCAGATGTGACATGCTATTTTATAAAGATTTAGGGTGTACTTCTCAAGTGCATTCAGAAGTGAGAATGGCAAAACTGTAAAATTCCTCCTTTCTTTTAGGAAACTGGTGACATGAAATAAACTGAAATAACATGATAGTTATTTTCCTCTTCTCAAGTGGCAGAACAAAGAACTGGAGGACTTTGGAATAGCCTAATCTTGAACTCACTCTCTGAGAACTAAATGAATTTCCTTCAACAGATTGGTGCACAGACTTCTGCTCCAGTCAGGAGGACCTGGAGAGCTCACCCAGCGTTAAGGAAGAGCAGGTGACAGAAATCATGAGGAACAGCATTGCCATGGGCCACAGGCAGAAGGATTTCTGTAAATGTTACTCCATAGATAGAAAGGAGGTCTTTCAGAGCCTACAGATGATCATAATATCACCTGTAGGGAGTCTGGATGCTGGTATCTCACACACCTTGAAAAGGAAAAGGCTAGGATAAAAGCAACAGATAGATCATCATTCCCTAAGAACAGGAGATATCAAGGCCTGGAGGTTTATTTCAAAGCTCTTCCATTTTGTTACTGGCTTTTATTTTTGAAGCTGTCACAGCCACAGAGCCTAATGCTGCCACTGGACAGCCTGGCTCCCAGACAGGACAGGGAGAAGCTACAGTGATGCAATTTGAAGCCGATTTCTTATCTAAAACGTCTTTGCTCTTTTATTTTATTTTGTCTCCCCAGAATATACAGCCCGTCCATATTTTGTTGCTCAGTCCAGCTTGGTGCTTCATATTCATCTCAGGAATCTCTACTTTCTGAAACAAAGTGCTGAAGTTCAGAGCCGAACAAACCCAAAGCAGCTCCCACAGTGGTTCTGACCCAGCAATCACTGCACATCTCACAGTGTTCACCTCAAAGCCAGTGTACATCTCCCATCCAGATGTGTGAAGCTCCTTCCTGTTCGGCAGTAGAACTGATGGGTAGATTTGTTTTCTTGTAAGGAAATTTTACAGTAGCTCAAATGAGCAAAATAAGAGGTCGTCCAGAGACAGGATCTGCCTGGTGCATGGATCAGGGGTTATTTTGATGCAGTGTCAACTAGGGTTCCCAACATACAAAGCAATATCAAAATTACCTATGCTATTCTCTTCTTATGGCCTTAGCTCTAATAACTAGCATTTTAAATGATAACTTTCAGAGACTGAGGAACTTTCTGGGACTATTACAGACCAGTAACTCCTGGTATTATGCAGCTCCTTCTTTTATACCTATTGGAAGGTGAACTCTCATCTCACAGAGCTCATGATCCAGCACAAACCCCAGGGATGTTTTAACTGACATAATCTTTATGGGAATAGACCATAAATAGCACGCTGTCCTCTGATATATTGGCTTGGAGGCATTACAGCACAATAGCTTACACCATGTTTGTGACTCAGCTGCTCAAAGGCTGAGGATCAGTAAAGTGCTGTTCTTTTGCAATTGCATTTCCTGGTAGGCTTTGAGCAGCCGAAGTTTGTGCAATCTCCAGTGTCCTTGGCTGTGTGCATACCACTCAACACTTTGGCTCAACTTCTTCTTGCATTATCTTTGCAGAATACACAGCCTTCAGGAATCCTAATCTTTTATTTAATCATTTTATCTTTTCAATTTCATCCCTTTTCTATCCTTATTCTTCATTTTTCATTAAAGCCAGTACACAAAGATCAAGCTGGTAGAATATGTTCTGTAGCTGTCAATCAGTGGGCACAAAAAATACAAAATGTGAATAGTTAAATCAGCAGCCTTGCCTGCTGAAGTTATCTGCATGGCAGAGATGTCAGAGTATTGTTTCCAAGCCTGACTTCTACATGCAAGGAGTAACAGAGCATGTCCTGGCCTCTTTCATCTTCCTCAGGAGAGCAGCCAAGTGGCATAATCAATTCTTCCAGGCTTTTGTCTTTCACCTGATGTTTACTTTGCTCACTGCCTAAGGTTCTGCTGTTCTTTTGCCCCTTAAAATGTATTTACTTTTGGACTATATGAAAAATAACTGCAAGTTTTGCATAGTGTTTTATATATATGTATACACACATATAAAATGGAATGTACCAATAAAGAAGCAGCATATTTCTCCTTTCCTCTAATTACTGCAACAGCAAACTTCCCCTTAGTTGTTGAGAAATAGTCAAACAAACACAACACTACAGCTAAAATGGAGGAATATCCTTCTTTGTACGAGCTGAAGAGGGAATTTTAGTAATCCAGACAGTTTTGATGAGTCTGTGGTATATATTATTGCAGCTAACAGAGGTCAAATGCTAGAGATGTGACTTTTCTTGTGACTACTGGTATTAAAGAAAAATAAAATCTATGGGTGAGAAAACCTCAAAAGCATTTAAATAAGTGTAAGGTGTTTTTGCTGGCACACAGTCAATTCACAAGGAAAAATTAAAGTTGGAAGGGAGATCAAGCTACATTTTACTTTGTTTTGTTTTCTCACTGATTTAAATTCATAAGGCTGAGGTACCATAACAGGATAATGGTGACAGTTATGATAAGAAAGTATTTCCTTTCATTCACATCCGTTTTCTTCTAAAGTCAATGTCACAAATTCAGGTTAATAGTTATAGAACATTTCTCTAAAAGCAATACTTTTGCAAAATATATCTGCAGTATAATCTTCCAGAAAATAACAAGTATTGCTAGTGAAATAAAAGGTGGAATTGGTAACTGACAAGTGATTAACGAGTTGATCAGGTAGGGAAGATAAAGTAGCAAATGTAGTGAAGCAGGTTTCTGGCTCTTATTGAAAGCCAGATTTCTTTTTTTTTTTTTACTTTTTTGACACAGGTTTGTATGTGCTCTGTGTTTTGTATGTGCAACTTATTCCAAAGCGAGCTTCAAATATAGAATGGAATCGGAGTAAGGTTCACAATGTAACTGAAAATACCTGTGTTTTATGCAGTTACAGAAGTGCCAGTTACTGAAGAGAAATAAATAATCATATTTTAAGTTTATTTCTAAGGTAAGAATCTTAGAAGACTTTTTAGGTTGGTCACTTTTAAGACGTTGTTCATTTTGTTTTACTTCCACTGCATTAAAAGGCTTAGTTTAGACATCTGCACAGGGATCCTCAAGTGAAAGAGCATCCTGCCTTATAAAGGAATACTTTTCCAATACTTTCCCTTGATAACTTTAGATGAGAAGAGTGGAAGTGTGAATTTGGCCTCATTTGCTAGTTGACTGAAGTGAAAATTTGTTTTTAGGAGTAATTTTGGATAGACTTATTTCTGAAAAAGGGGTATGGGCACAGATAAACAGTCAAGATTAGAAATAGAATATATAGCAAGAAAGACTTGGAACAGCTGGAAGTACCACAACAATGCAGTGGTTTCCCTGAAGTTATGCTTATTTTAGAAATCCCCATATTTGGTCTTAACTTTGAATTTTCTCATTTTCACGGGTGTTATGGAATTTTCGTAAGACACTCTGCAAACGTAAATTTTTCTAATATAAATTTTCTTGGCACACTAACACTGTATGCTAGTATCACTATAATGAAAGTTCTTCCTTTGTCAGCTATGTCTATTGTCAACCATGAAAAGTCGCTGCAAGATAATGAAATGTTGTGGATATATGAATGATCAGTCCAAGAAGTTATTATTCATGGAGTTTTAAAAGCCGGTCTTCTTTTAAAACCAATAACCTCACTGAATTCTTCAATGTTGCATGTCTAAAGCTGGAAAAAAAATGTACACATGGATTCAACTTCCAAATATGAAATAAAATAACCAATTCTTGTCTAACTTTTAAAATGTAATCAAAGACAAAAATACTATTCTTCTAGAATGTAAGTGTCAAGGAAGGACCAGGAAACAGCAAACAAATCCACTCAAGAGAAATCAAAAAAGGAAAGGAAGATAAAAAATATTCCCTTACTCTGTCAGTTCCTCAAAGTCTGCAAGAATAATTTAAGTCTCCAGGAAGTTATGAGCAGCTGAATGCCAGGAATTCCTGTGTCAGGAATGCATGCAGTTGTCCTGTCCACATTACCACTTCTTTATGCAAAAAGGTCATATTGGCTACTGTGGACAAAAGCCACTCTTTACCTCTTGGAACATTATTTTCAAGTATTCACCGAAAATTAAAATCAATGAGCTGTAAATATTGCTACACCCGTTCATCCATCATCACTCCAACAATGAGGGCAAAATACAATCTCTAAAACATTAAGAAGAAAATACCTCTCTTAGTTTTTTTCTCATTTGAACAGGTGATAAAAAGCTGAAAACCCCTAGAAACATCACACAGAATAGATAGATTCCCAAAACTCATTTCTATGGGCTTCCACTAACCTCACAATTGCCCTGGAAATTGCCCTAGAGACCTCAGCTGACAGGCACTGAAACTTCCTAACTCTTAAGAGGAGAAATCCTGAAGAAAGAGGAAGCACAAAAACAATAATCAAGGTTTTCATAGCCTGGAATTGCTCTTCTTTCTAAATAGTATAATATTAAAATCTACAATTTTAATCTTAAAATAATACATTATTATTTTTTTTTCAATTTTAGCTTAGAAATTCAAAACCAATCGAAAACAGATAAAGAATGCAAATATTTACACCCTCTAGCTTTCCCCCCCTTCTCACTGCAGTCCCTGGTACAGGGACACAGATGCACAGGCTGGGAGTTTATGAAGAGCTCTGTCGCCGCCAGAAAGGCATCACTGGCCGTTTAGAGGCTGTGCGATCAGTGAACCAGCTCCTGACCAAAAGCTAAACCCAAGGTTGTTTCGGTACCCTAAACCAAAAGGAGAGCAATTCCACCCCAGGAGAGAAAGCTACATTAGGCATCCAGCAGCACTGAATTAAGACCATGACCTGGTGGCACTCTCTGCACCCTATCAGCAATTAACTTGCTTGTCATGCTTTGAAATTCACTCAGAGCCAGGCGTTTTATCTTAGTAATAAAATACACAGGTCCTTTCCTAGGAACTGTTACTCACTGCAGCAACTCACTGAACAGGTTTCAGTAGCTCCCTTGTGCACCAAAGGTATTGTTATACATATTAATGTTTTTTAAAGGAATTAAGAGACTGAACAACTGCTGTCTCAACAGCTGAGATGAAGGAGCTCTTATATTTAAAGGTGCAATATGCAGAAAAGAAGTATAACCTTTCTAGGGAAACCCTGTGGCTACAAAACCTTACTTTTAATTATTGGGCACAATAGGCTTTCTGATAAAAATGAGACATTTTGAACTTAAAACTGAGACAGTAGCTTAGTTAGCTTCCTCATTGTATCACCAAGCTTGAGCCTAACATGATAAGTCTAGTAAAGCATGCCAGCCTTTACGCTGTATGTTCTGGCTCTTATCCTTTTGTCATCACTTTAAGGTTATCCAAAATTCCATTTTAATTAATAAGATCATCCTTGTTTTTCTTCTGATAAAATTGATTACAATGAAATGGAAGTGGCAACAAACCTAAAAATAAAATAGAAGACAGAAGCTGTGCTGTCCTGGTTTCAAGGGCTCTGAAAAAATGCATAAATAATGGACACCAGAGATGGCCCAGTGGGAAAGCACAAAATTATGGGTGTGAAAGAATACTCAGAGGAAATGAAAAGAAAGTGAAATGGCATTTGAGGTAAAAACTTTCAGCATAACCTTTATGATAAGCACTTCCATTTATATAAAACTGAAAAATCTTATGGGCACACTGAATTCTACCTTCAGAAAAAGACAAAAATAGTTTGGTGATGGAGGTTGTTTCACTATTATTTGTAATGCATTTCCTTTTCTGAAGACACTTCTCAGAATCAGTCAGTCTCAGTTCAGCCAGGAAGGATCCCAAAGGAAAAGACTGATTTAAAATGCCTGGATAAAGACAGTGAAAGACCGGAAAAGCATGTCCATCCTGAACAGGACTGCCTCCCTGGTTCTCCAGATCTGAGCTGTTCTCAAACCCGGAAAGCAATGGGCAATAGAATAGGTTGTTTTTTGTTTTTTTTTTCTTTAAATGACTGGTTAAACAGCCTACAGTTACTTTTTTGCACTCTGAACACAGGCACTTGTGTGCTACAGTCATGTAAATATACTTTTAAAACGGTGCCAAAATGACTTGGCTGCTTTAAAGGTTTCGCAGCCCACTTTTTCCTCTCAGCCCCTTGCATTTTAACAGCTGGCAAGTAGTTTCTCTAAAGTTTTTTGAATACTGACTTTGGACTCCACTAACAGCAATGGTACAAGAGGTTAATCTGCTAGAAAGATATGAAATAGTTTGATTTAGACACAAGAAAAGTACTGAAAACGATCTCGAACATAGTTAACATCTTCTTTTCAAAGCAAACCAGGATAGGATGCATGGGCACATTTACAAATTTTATTCAGAAAGAAGAATCACAATGTGTGGGACACAGTTGCATGATGGGACAATTTATTACTAGCTGTGAAATAAATAAATTAAAAAAAGGTCACAAAAATATTTTTCCTGCTCTACACAGTCTGTTAATAATTAATTTCCTAACTGCTCCTAATTTAGGGAAATGGATAGTTGCTAATCCAATGACACCACTACGCTGACTATCAAATCAACCTATATTTCATAAAAGAGGATATTAAACCTTATTTAGAAACTCATTAAAAACAAATACTGGAATTTATTGTATTACTCTAATAAAATGCTCTGCTGACTCAGGGAATTTCTTTAGTTCTTGTGATTTCAGCTATTCTGATCACTACATGTAGGCACCTCTTCCCTTTTTAAAGCTTTTATGTACTTCCTTTATCAAATGGACAAAAACGTGGGAAACAGATACGGATACATTTTCAATGATTTTCATACAGTCCCTTCAAGATTTACTCTTGCTGTAATCTAGGATAAGTCTATGAATAAGGCCCCCTAAATAAACCAAGAATAAAATAATCCTGGGCAGAAATCATAACTTGGAAAAATAATATATTTAGTAGATGTTAAGGCAGATCAGAAACAGCAGGTTAGAAATTCCCCTTTTTAACCCTGGATTTATATCTCTAGTATAGATTCACCCATGTAGCTTCTCATAAAATAGTTTAATCTGAAATCCTTTTCTGAAACTAGATGAGGATCTTAATAATTAGTAGGCTTGTAGAAATCAAGAAGTGGTTGTCCCTGTGTTGTCCAATACTGGAAATGAGATTAGAGATTTTGTAGTTTATACAATAAAAATCAGACAAGATTCAAGTAAACACAATGAAACCCCACTGACAATCAAGCCTCTTTTATTTCCATTTAGTGAGTGTGCTAGGAATCTGGGAAAATATTTTCTTAAAAAAATAATCAATATGCTATAGATTTGATAAAACAAACCCAAATCTCACTCTTTGCTCTATACAGCTTTCTTTTCTAGCATGTTAAATTTCTGGAAAGTATACTCACAGAAAATATATTTTCTTAAAAAAAAAAAAAAAAAAAAAATTGAAAGACAAGAATTACAAAATCCAAATGTTTAGACTCAGAAAACTCATTTTTTGTAAGCCAATTAAATAGGGAAAAGAAAAAAATGTAATACATTACCAAAGACTCCAGTAAGACCAGAAAATACGAAGCCATGAACTTAGTAATACTGACATTTATAGTGTAATTTTTGATATTCTGATATTTTTGCTAAATTTTGCTAAATTTTCAAAAGTATTTTGAGAACTTATTAGTATTAGATACACTTCACAAAATCATGTCTTGACTATGAAAAAGTAACAAACATCCCTTCCCCCATTAAGATTACAAGTAACTAAAGATAATTACTTAATTACAGGAAGAAAGTCCTGTGCTTAGACCTTTGCCTAGAAAAGGATCAAATATTTATATTAGCCTATGGTAAATGTCCCAGTTCAGCAGCATGCTTATTTAGCAAACTATTTTAAATGTCAATTATTGTCATGCCAGTAACAGGGATATTTCATACTCGTTGTCTTAAAGCACACACTTACGCAGCCTGCGGAACAGGATGGATGTGAGGAATGCTGTGGTAACCACCAGAGACCTTAAAATTCAATTTATGAGAATTTTTCTCAAGTGCAGATATAAATTCATTGGCCCCTGAATGAAGCCACAGAGAGAAGTGTTTAATAGGATTTTCTATAAACAGTTGTTTTTGTGGATTTTCCAGAGGTGCTGTTTTACACTTATCTAAAGGACAATGAGAAAACCTGTCAGGATGAAAGTTTAAATTCACACCAAAATCTTTGTTGGGCTTGTTTTCCATCAGCCTCGATGCTTTAGTTTATTTTCTGTCTGCAATGACTTGTGTTCACAGAACTACTTTTTTTTCAGCATGAATGGTTATTTATCAACAGCCCTTGTCACAGGGCATTAGTATGGAAGTGCAGAGATAAACCTAGCTATTACTTCATTATATATTAATTAGCTGAACAACTTCATCAGCACAACCACTGTCATCCAGGTCGCAAAACTCCAGACTGAAAAATGAAAGCCAATAGAAGATTATAGTAAAATATGTACAGTAGATGTAGTGGGAATATTTATGTTTATTCTCCTTGTGGCATAAAATGTTTGTGAAAATCTCCTGAAAACAAAATGATAGCATTAAAGTTTAGTCTCATGGAATATCAATAATTTTAATTTTAGAAAACAAAGCAAAGCCATATTTTCTGGGAAACACCGTGGCAGCGTATTACTGGCATTTCATATGCACTTGAACAGTAAATTATCAATGTTCTCATAAATTAGGTTAGCTAGGAAATAAAGCACATGAATAAAAATATAAAGGTCTTTCATTATTGCACACAATCAAAAGGTGTCTAGTTAAAACTGCTCTGTCAAGTGGATATACGACTGCCATCCTTTTCCATTTAAATGAGTCTTTCCTTGTTTAAAATAATCCTGACATGCACCAAAATACCTCTAAAATTCCTCTTAGGTACAACAGTAGGGCATTTAAAAGTTGAAATTCTGCATTAAAGGGTCAGAGTTGCATTCCAAGGCAGGTGGCCAGAAAAGGCCTAGGCATCCAATGAAATATATGGCAAGTTCCTTGCATGTCTCTTTTTTCCAGAGTGCCTATCGTGTGTCCATAGTGGGCAGTGTCTTTTTCGTTGCAACTGATATGATGGAGAAAGGAAGCAATTTTTCATTCTGCATCAGCTCAGGCCCAGAAATTACAAAAAAAATATTTCCATAGTATGCATGCTTACAAATCCCCAGCCACCATAGTGAAGTGGATTTTAAATCAAAGTAAATGTATATTTTCCACTAAAAAAAATATTTAAAGTGAGAAAAAAGGAATTTTGCTTGAGTAGGGGTTATATAAGCACTTTCAAAACTGTATTAGAACATTGCAAAATAATTTGCACTTTTTACCTTCATTTTGATCAGCTTCAAATTCCCTATGTGGGTTTTTTTCCCCATTTAACACATTGGCATTATTTCTTACTTCAAATAATGTACTAAAATTGGAACAAGAATTACAATAATTAGGAGTTATGACACTTATATTCTTGGAGTATCAGACAGAATCAGCTCCTGCCTACTGTTAAAATTTGCCTGTTAAAAATATTAACCGAATAGAACTCCAGGTCCTGATAATGTTTTTTAATATTTACATCTTCATTTTTGTCTTTCAGTTTGAACTTTGACTATATGAAATACCTCATTAATTTTTGTATCAAATATTTTCTTGATTTATCAGTAATGATGTCCAGTCCACGATTTTCCTGGCAGTTAACAACTATCTAGAACAGAAAATTCTTCACCTAGGGTTCACTAGTACTTACATATTTTTAGAAGACTTCCAAGGTGTTGTATTTCTGGATTTTTCTGACGCTGGCATGTTTTCCTTCATGGATGTGGTGGCCTATGGATGGCTGGATAACTTGAGAACTTTTGGTGAATATTCTCAGTAGCTGGACTTGATAATCTTTGTGGGTCCCTTCCAGTCAGCTTATTCTATAATTCCAGTATTATTTTTTTTTTTCTGTTTTCTCCTGCATTTTAATTAAGGGAAAACAGGGGCATTCACACCTCTGTTACTCATTTATGTCCCTCTGACTCATTTGTGTAGTTCTAAACCTGAGAGCATCCCTTGCAGTGGGCTGGAGCAGAATCTTGGCAGGTCTGATGAGCTTGCTTTATGGAGAAGGCATATCACATCACTGAGTGGCAGAGGAAGGGGCACTTAAACAGCTGCTACTGAGGCCATGAAACTAAACTATTGGATTCAAGACAACAGTTAGACCCACACTTTACCTTTATTGGGATTGCTGATGAACCATTTAGAGAGGCAATCCAATCAAATTGCAATGAGAGTGTGTGATGTTGTAATTTCATAGTTTGCATGGCCTCATTTAAATTAGTAATATTTTACAGGTACGGTAGGAAATTGGAGCTAAATCTTCATTATCATTTCTATGTTCATTAGCAGTAATGAATAGATGTTATGGAATAACATTAAACCAATGTACTTAGCAAAAAGGAAATCAAAGAATACACTGCCAGGTTCCCAAGAGCTGCATGTGTTTTTGCCTTGAAGCACATCAGCATGTTATTGTTCTCTTAGAAACCAGAACTATCCCATTGTTATGTAACAAAGGTGAAGGACACTTTTCACATCTAATCCAGGATGTATTTTATTGAATCATAGAACCATTACAGCTGGAAAAGAGTCCTAAGATCATTGAGTCCAACAATTAACCCAGCACTGCCAAGTTCATCATTAAACCCTGTCTCTGAGCACCACATCCACATGACTTTTGAACACTTCCAGGGATGGTGATACTGCCAGCCTCGTGGTCAGTCTGTTCCAATGCTTACTTACCCTTTCAGTGAAGAAATTCTTCCCAGCATCCAATCTACACCTCCCCTGGTGCAACTCGAGGCTGTGTCCTGTTGTCCTATTGCTTTTTACCAGGGAGGACTGAGCCCCACCTTGTTCTTTGCACATAATTGTAGAGAGCAATAAGGTCTCCCTGAGCCTCCATTTCCCCAGGCTAAACACCCCCAGCTCCCTCAGGTGCTCCTCATAAGACCTGTGCTTCAGACCCTTCCCCAGTTTCTTTGCTCTTCTTTGGAGGCACCAAACAATTTACACAAATTGCCTCAAGACTCAGCACAGGCCTAGTCACATGAATGCACGTTTTACAGCTTTCTGAAATATGCCGTGGTGAACCCTTATCCAAATAAACAGTGACTACCACACATACACCTGCCATATATTGCCCCTACTGTCTGATGAGGAGAAAAGAGCATCTCTCCTGCCATATGCTGATGGTGGAGGACTGACCTGCTGGAGGGGTCTGCCTGGCACTCTACCTGCATGGCAAAACGCAATCTTTGAGTCTTGCTTTGAGAAGATGTCTCCTCCTTGCGTGTTCATGGTAATTATTATTTGATGTATTGTAACATGCTTCCACCTCACAGATAGGCTGCTCTGAGATCAGTTAAGAGCTGTAAGCTACAATTCACAGGCAGGGAAGCTAAAGCTAAGAGTAAATTAAGGGGTCTGCCCAAAGTTCGATGATAAGTAATGGACAGGTCTACTACTGTTATGAGATATCTTAAACAGCAAGATACGAAGAGTTTAGGGGTAATATAGAGCCTATGTCCAGGACATAAAAGCTAGACTGGGATAAGTTACTTCAGACATGGGTGCGGATAATACAACCTGAGCAGCCTGGCCATTTGGACTCCCTTCTGTGGACTCCTAGGTCTTATTTCCCATTGATAGGACAATGAATGACTTTTATTTGATTAGATGAAAAGGAAGCAAGTTGCATAATTACCTTTCTCTTATCCCAGTTTTTTCCTTTCCTTGTATTAAACCTTACTGATTTTTTAAATCTATGCTTTCATTCTATAAAAAAGATACCTTCACTCTAAAGGAGATGTAAAAGTCTTCCCAGAGATGCTATTATATAAGTCATTATTGGAACAGTAGTTAGCTAAATAAGGAAGAAAAAACTAGCAACTCAAAATGGCAATTCATCATCAAGTGTCTGCTGCTTTTTGTGCTAACAGCCTTTCTCAGCTTCCTTTAAGCCATCTGCTTGTTTCAGCTATCTCTCCATACCACCAGGCTCTCCCACTGCACCCCTTTCCATCTCACACATTTGCCAGCAGACATCTCATCAGCACTCTTAGACTGGTAAGGCTTCATGTTTTACCTTCTAGACACTCTTGCCTTTTCCCACAGACATATTTGTTTTACCAGGTAGAAGTATCAGCAGATGCTGCTTATGCAGGAGAAAAATACTTGAATTAGTTCCTTTCTGTGTCAAGAAGTGTCTCCAAAAACTCCGTTAAATTAAGCATCTCCATTAAAATAAGGAAGGACAACAGAGAAAATCAGCAGATTTTGACAGGCACAGATCAATGACAGGTACTTAGGAGTGACAGTGAAATTAGGAAGCAAATCACACATGGATCTTTTTTTCCTCTTACTGCTACCAAGAGAAATTTTTCTTTTTCTATTTTAAAATACAGACTTAACTGAAAAAGATTTTGTTGTTGCCAGAGTAGTATTTTGCAAATGCCTAGCTACAAAACTGCTGGGTAGTGGGAGTGAAATGCAATGGAATTGCAAATGTAGATGTATAGGATCATGAAGACTTGAGTATGCAAGCTTATATTCCAGATGTATGGAAAACAACTATTACAGCAGTAAATCACAACATTGTAAAGCACAAAAATGAAAGCTAAGTACTTGCAACCATTTGCAAACTGCAAACACTCAGCTATGAAAATGTGGGTCATTAATTTAATAAATCATTAGGAGGGGAAAAAATGGAACAGGAAAGATAAAGAGTTTAGTACTGGGTTGAAAAGAGAATCTTATGGAGGTGAGCAAGATAAGGGTGGGTGACACACAAAAATGTGGAGTGTCGTTCCCAAGAGTAGGAACAACCTTATCCTAGGAAGAATCAGCAAATGGCCAGCAGAGAGGAGACTCTCTGCAAGAGACACCCTGCGCAGTGGAGACAAGCCAAACATTGTCTTTGTTCCCAGAGAAGAGATTGTCTTACCTGACCTTTAGAGGCCACTTAGTCTGCTTGTTCGTTTTTAAGGAAGAAATCTTTAAAAGCATCTGTTTGATACTGGACTGCTGTTGAAAAGGCAGGTGGGTAAGAAAAGAAAGGTAAGTGCTGGTTACTTCCCATGATTTATTATTTACTAACAAATACTGTTCTAATGAAAATTTCTTAACCAGAGAGTACCTAGATACTGTGAGGTCATTTCCACATTTACTTTTTTTAATGACCAACCAAACAGATATGGAGAAACAATCTTGAAATAGCTTGGAGGTTTGGGTTAACAGAGATGTTTTCCTGAAAAATGGATTTTTGCTACAGTTATCCAATATTTAATATAGTACTCATAACACCCTGGATCCAGATATTGCACAAAGCATAATTCAAAAGCAACTACCCTGATATAGCTCAAGCTGGAAGGCATAAAAAGCCTCACAAAATTAAATTTAGGACCATTCATCTTTAATATCCTAAATTATTTAAAATACAGCAGGCTGTAATCATGATCATTTAGAAATTCCACCCCAAAACAGAGGTTAGTTCCTCTGTCAGTTCATGCTGGCAATGAAAATCTGAAGAGTTTAAAACTTTCCTGTCAGCTACGGCAAGTGCAACTAATCAAACAGTAAAAGATATGAGAGAGTCACACCTCTTTTCCAAACATAGCTGAGAGGTCACTCCTGTGATTCTTGTGGGATCATGCTACTACTTGCAAGTATTGCAGATTTGATCAAAAAGCTTTTGAAATCATCTAGAATCTCTTTTTCTACTGATTTTTCTAGTGATTGCTTTCTTCAGTGAACTTCAGTTCCAGATAATTTCTTTATTTTTTGCTTTCATTCAAATTTTTTAATACATAGAACAGAGTAGAACACACTCTTCCTGTGTTGAGCAAGCCACTGACTGCAACAGTTTCAAGCAAACTTTGTGACATTAAATTCTTCACTGAAACTCATGAATAATATAAATGTATGCACAGATAGCAGGATATGTTTAAGAAAATAGAAGGCCACCTCTATCAGATAATATATCCATAATCAATATTTCAATTACACCTCCTTAAATCCATGTCCTGATTGATCCGAATAATTTTCAAACTTTTGGGCACTCTGAGGAATGTAAAATGAATGCTTCTTCTTCTATACTTCACTCCCTTAGTTCCCTTTTCATACACAATGTCTGGTACTCTGCACAGTCATGCCAATACTGCAGGCAATGTTTTAAAGGCAACCGTAGGAACTACCTTAAATATCATCCATCAACCACAAAATGAAAGATTATATCACAGTGACAGGAATAGCAATTACAATACTCACTGTCTTTTATTAAGCTTTAAAAGTAATTAAAGCTAAAATCTGTCACTGGCCTTATAAAAGTGATCATCTGTTTTTCTTTTAATTCTGCAGAAGTTAAACAAATATTTGATGTTAATTAAAAATGTGGGTTTATACTTGCATTTTATTGGACATAAATTTGTGATAGTGTGTATATGGATGACTTTTTAGCCCTGGTATAGAATAGACGTTTCATTAAACACAGACGAGCAATAAAGCCTGCTGTTCTGAG
The DNA here is from genome assembly GCA_013397935.1 of Dasyornis broadbenti. Lineage (NCBI taxonomy): Eukaryota > Metazoa > Chordata > Aves > Passeriformes > Dasyornithidae > Dasyornis > Dasyornis broadbenti. The sequence continues at coordinate 1,005,378 of VZRN01003035.1, read as the reverse complement.
AAAGGGAAGGATGCCCTGTTGGCCGTCATGCTTTCGAGAAGCACAAGGGATTGCCTTGTATTCAGATGGCATAGAAGGTAGAACTGCAAAAGAGCAACGAATTAATTAGAGCAATCATTTTGAAGAGCAGTTCCAAACCCCATTTTAATTAGCAAATAAAGCAGAATACTAACTCCTTAAGAACTATTTTTGCTTCCTGATTTACTGGATCATGGCAGTTGTACTCTGCTTTGTTACAAATCACAAAATCTAGTGCCTCATTTTGCATGCAAAGTGCATTAAAACACCTTCTTTCCCATTCTATAGGGGCCTTTAAGATATATTACGACAGTAAAGCCTGTACAACCCAGCACAATTATTTTCTAATTAGCATCCTTAAATGTTGCATTGTGGTCTGAATCAGTTTTAGTATTGTCAAAGAGTTCTAGAAACAGCCATGTCTGTACAACCCAGCCACATGTGACAAAATTAAATTGGCACACTTCACTGTCTAGACCCTGTGCTCCTGGCAGTGATAGCCAGCTCAGTACCTCAGAGAGAAGGCTCAGCTGTCACTCACTGACCCATTAACTTTCAGGTTGCACCCTGCAGTGTCATAGTCCTCATTCTCACAAAGATGGCTCTCCCTGGAGATCCTCAGTACCTCCAGGAATGAGGGAAGGACAGCCATGACAGCAGCACTATCCAACAGGGCAGCACAACATAGCGTGAGAGTGCCTTGTGCCAGCATCCCAAACTAGAGCTGAAATCCTCTATGTTGCCCCGGTGAGCCAGCTGAAAATGGGATATCATCACTAACAAGCTGTAGCTGTCTTCTCCAACATCATACACACATACACATGCAAAAGGCCACTGCTGAGCACCTTTAGCATACTGCCAAAATACAGTTTGCTCATTTGTGCTGTGGACCACTCCAATGAGGTGTTAAATAAAACAAACACCTGCTGTTGCTTCTCAAATGTACAGGGGAACCATAAGGAAAATCATGCAACACAAAGCCATTGATTTCCTTCTCTTTATCCAGAGTCCCGTTATTGCCTGTACACAAAATAATTTGAACATAGTGCAGTTCACTGTTTAACATAAAGGTAATACTGCCTCAGGCTTATGTGGGTTTTATGCTATGGGGAAAAAACGCACAGGTCCAATTCAATGCAGGAGAAGATAGTGTCAATACCACCCTGCCTGTAGAGCTCAGGCACATTTTCCCAGCAGTTTAACACACTGCGGATTCACTGCTTATATACGATTCAGGCCATGCTGTGTGTACTGGGAAATTAAATTATATCTTACCTGTAGTAGTGCGTGGGTGTGTGTACAGGTCAAAGCATCTGTGTATGTGTGTATGTACACATGCACATAGGCAGAAAAACGAGGAAAAGAAACAAATCAAACCAGAGTGAAACCTAATGGAAAAGATTAATTCAGACACCATTACAGCTGTGAGGTGAAAACAAAAGTCCCAATTTTGTTGATTATGTGGAGAACGGCCCAGTAACAAGGTTTTATTTCTAAAGATTCACACTTCTCATTTTCTATCTTCTCGAAAAAATACACCCATGACAGCCCATGCAAAAAAGTCACAGAAAAGAATGGAAGAAATTAATACAAACATAAACATAAAAATAGTCCTTTGCTTAAGGAAATAATTCATTGTTGATATTGCTGCAGGGGACTCAAACTCGGTACATTGCAGACCCCACGTTTCAGCCTCTAGGTCATGATCTCTAATGAGCATAAAATAATGTAAAAGAATTCCGCCCTCCATGTTTTGAAATCAATAAGAAAAACAAAAACTCATGGAAAAGAACAAAGGATGAACACTTGACTCCATGTTTTCTGCCTGTACAGACTTGAAAGACAGATGAACTCTGCTGCTGGTCTATCATGAAGTTATTTCTGGCTGACAAGTAGGCCTATGATCTCAAAAAAGAAAAGATCAAAAGCCCAGTTTGTAGAATTAAAAATATTGGAAAAATTTCTTTTCTGTGTGGCCAGTACATACGACGTAAATTTTCTTTTTCAGCACCTAGGTTTGCCCAACACTTAAATTTGGACCTGTTCCCCAAGCCCAGCTCACCCTTTAGGTACTTGCCTCAATAAAGTGCATGTTTATGCCTTACCAAGTCCAGAGATACATTAATTTTAGTATGTAGACTTTACAGCATGTCCACATGGGGGCCAATTAGTGCTAAACAACATCCCTGCTCTGAAATGTGACCTGGGGTAAATGTTTATCCTCGGGCTGAATATTTGCATCGCAGTAACTTTAAACTCAAGCTGTCCTCAGAGTAGCTTAAGCCTTCTCTGCATGGTGTCACAGGGGAGTAACGATTCTCCCTTTAAATGGGATTATTTCTGGTGCACACTCCCCAGCAATTGCTCTTCTGGACAGACCAGACAATGAGCACCACTGCTTTCTAATTATACAATCAGAATCATCTGGGTTGTCCTAGTGCCCTTAATGAGATTGAATAGGAGTGGCTGAGATTTAGACAGGTATTACAGATTTCGTCATGGAGCAATTCTAATTATAATAATCCGGTACAGAATTAAAAAAAGTAGACACAAACATATTATACTAATATATGTTTGAGCTATCATTTCAGAGCAAAATTAATTAGGATAGAATGCAACCCTCCTTTTCTTTGGGCACTGGCTTTGCAGGGCTACTAACACTGCTAAGCAGGAAGGATTCTAGGCAGGCACTGAAGCCAGTTAATGCGATTCTGGTTCCAGAAAGGAAGCAGATCAGTTGAATATAATGGCATCACATTATAGGCTCTCACTTTTCTTATTAGACACACACTTTGAAGGTTGAAAAGGGGATTTATTTATTTCATGCAGCACTATGTGTCTAGAGGTTATTAGTGATTAAAGTACTATTTTAGGATTTTCCGTGACAATTTTCTCAGTGGTATAATTTCACTATAGTCAATGAAATTATGGGAGGGAAGAATTTGGCCTTATATACCCTAAAACCAAATGTTTCTGTCAGCATTTCAAGGAGGTTAAATACTTGCAGAGTGTTAAATTTCAAGGTTCAGGCAGTGAACTGCACCGTCAGCTTAATGTGAGGCTGAAATCACACGACAATGGTAAGGCCCACAGCCACATGATCAGAAAGGAGTGGGACATCCCCTCACTTTGGACATGCTTAAGGTTGTTCTCCCTCCCTGGCCTTCACTTTGAGGGGTGAGGTGCACTCGTGCATTGCTTTTCTCCACACAGTGGTCGCTAGAAGGACACAATCTGAAGAACATGGAAACCAACAGAGGGTTCAGCCTACAAAGGTAACTTTTTGCCTCTGGGGGAAAATCAGTGGCTCAGCTGCAGCAGATAGTCTACATCTTTTTGAAGTACAACTAGACTGTGCTATGTATTCCAGCTGGCAGCTGCTGCCCACGGCACAGTGCAGAGGGATCACAAGAGAGCCTGGTGCACTGCAGCTGCAGGGAGTTGGCAGCATTGCTGAAAGCACTGCTGTCCTACAGCACAATGGCGTGAGCAGAGAATGGCCCTCCCACATCCCGCATCATGCTCCTTTTTTCCCTAAAATACCCAGCAATCTTTTTCAACTAGGACTGGGTGTAGACTCAGGTCTAGCAGGAAAACTCTTGTGCTGTGGCTTTATCACTTTCCTGAGGCAGCAGTAAAGAAAAATGCCAGAAAACAAGAGTGCCAGTTACCACACTTGAGGGCAATGAGGTATCAAAAACACAGCTTGAGATTATGCTTAATTCATAGAGGTAATGAATTGTCATCTTACTCCTAATAATAAGAAACAGAGGAAGTCTGAGTCAGGAAGACTCAGAAAAATAAATCAAAAAACCACCTGTTGCCCATTTGGTTAGAAGTGTACACTGAAATGTATGACTCCAAATGTTCATGTTATGGTGTTGTTTCATATATATTTCTTATTTCTCTTTACTTCTTAAATGACAAAAACCCCATGCAGTAAACAATACTGTGAAACACGGCTTACGTGAGGAAAGACAAAGTGCTCAGATATACAGCTTTTCCCAAATGTTAAAATAACTTTTAGTCATTATTTAGTTGCACATCACTAGTATCTTATTCATGTGGTCTCTCTTTCTTCACATACAAGCATACGTATATATTCATACCTGCACTACCCAAGTATTCCTCTGTATAAATACATATACACACAAATTTGAGAGTGTGAAAATGGAAATAAAATTAGACAATTTACAAATTAGAGTACAACAAAGCTGTCATGCTGCTGCCTTAATCATGGAAAAATAAATGCACAGATCAAATAATTTAGTAAAATAAGCAATATGGCCTAAGTCCCATGGCCTTTAGGACAAAGGGAAAGAGACCATTTTTCCCCAGGCAGGTTCGATTTTGGTCACAGAATCTTGGTATGTTAAAACCCACTGGTTACACCACTTGGGGATTACTTTAGTATTGTCTGGGCAATGTATAGTCTCCTGCTATGGTTTAGGTTACCTTCCTTCCAGAAAATCTGCCACATGAAATATTACTTTGCAAAAAGAGGGAGCAATTATTTTAACAATGTTTCTGGAAAGTAAAAGCTATTAGATTTCACTTGAATACTTTTAGTTGCACATTAGTCAAATGATACTGTCGCTTTAGGAAGTCTATCATTTGCTTCCATTAGAGACTTGTAGGCTGCCAGCTCCAGCAGAGCCCAGAATAATTTCCACTGAAATTGTAATACCAATACTGGTAGAAAACCAACAGCATCTCCCTTGCTGAATGGAATTCTGCCTCTTTCTTTGAGCACTGTAACATTTGGGGGCATATGTAAAGAAAAGTTTTTATATTTAGCGTACAATAAAACTGTCTCAGAATGCATGTTTCTGAGGTTCTTGTCAGTATATCTGATAACTGTATGCAATATTTATGCTTGTGACTGACAGTATTTACCACAGTACTGTATTTCCAATTAAATCCTACTCATCTACAGTATCATTTTGCAAAGAAATGAGAGGGAATATCATGGATGATCTAAAAGGCCTGGCAGTAGATTTTCTAGAGAAAGAGTCTTTTCAGGCATTGCTCTAGGTGTAGGTAGCTTTACTCTTATGTATCTTCACTCACCTCAAGCATACTTTGCTTCAGGATTCATATATGAGATAAGTATCACCCTTCAGGGAGAGACTGTAAGGCTTCCAACAAAAGCAAATACTGTGGTGAGCTGATGTGAGATAGGCAGCCACGGAGGACCGGGCATGGAAGAATGGAACTCCTTCCTGACAATTCTCAGAAATACCCATTTTACCTGTAAGTTAATTGGCAACGATGCAGGAAACTGACCTTACCTGTGCCTGTGCTTCACTAAAGAAAAGAAATAAACAGCCGCTAACTTCTTTCAAGGAATTAGGTTTTCTGATGAAAGTCCAAATTATGTTGCTTAAAGGGAAGTTTAATTGTGACATTTTTAGCATAACCTCAAAGAAACACATTTGTTCCCAAAACTTTCCCCACAGTCACTTTGAGAGAACCAGATACACAAACAGGGAAAATAACAGCCGTGTACCTCCTCAGAACCACACAGAACATGTATTCTGAAACGTAGTTTTCACTTTAATTGTAACATCGGCTAATACTATAGCCCTTACTGAAAGAACTCCATTCTGGAAAAAAAAAATATTATGAATATTTCCACAGGAAAGCTTCTTATCAAGATTTTTAGTCATATATTCCTGTATTGTTACAGTTGGATGTGGTTGTGTATACCTTTTTTCCAAATAGCTCCTTGGTTCTAAGCCTTTGAGGTTCATTAATCCTCTCATATTATGCACAATGTTGTTTTATGAGTAAGAAATATGATCCTCTTTCTGCTTTCCCTCACAAGAGCATCTGTACCTCATAAAAGATATCAAAGACAGTTCACTTACTGTACGCTATCATTTTTATATCATATTTTTCTGGTGTCTGTGGGTATTGGCAGTTTTAGGTCTGCAATGGAAAGAAATGAACTTTTCAGCTACATCACATAATGGCAGCTAAAGGAATCATACTTGTCCTGGTGTCTGTAATTTCTGAGTGGACTACCGTTTGCAACACACAGACACTTGCCTTCCAAGGCAATGGCATTAAGCAACAATATATATTAACAGACCATTTTTTGTACTCCTTTTTACCCTCCTGAAAACAGGCAAAAATGGGGAGCAAAGCTTATACAGTATCAAAAGTATTACTTTTGACATGAAAGATGAGAGAAAGATGAAGACTTTTATTGGCTCGGAGGATATCTTCCTACAGGAGTATTATTAGCCTTTGACAAAAGCTGCCATTTAATGAAATCTGTTTACAGAAAAAAAATTATTATTCAATATTATGTTTTTGAGTCCAAGAGCAATAATTCATACCTGACAGATGTTATTAAGCAGTATTTAAAATGAAAGTAAAATAGTGAAAGTGAGAAAATCATTACAAGACTCAGTCTAGTCTGAGCAACATTTATTGAATCCGTTTATGGACTTCTGCAGATGCCTTGCAGCACACGGGTAAAATTCCATGTCCAAACAAAACCTATGAAATACATAAGTCCCCATTAGCTCTCAAAATAGAACGTACATGATATTTAGGGCTTGCATACACTCTGCAGTGTTGAATTTCATTTACTGAGGAAAAAAAAGGTAAGAAAAGTTGAACTGACTAAACATTCCCTATTTAAACTCTTTTCTGTGCACAATATGTAATTTCTATTCATGACACTTACTCAGACATTTCTCCAGAAAATTTAATTCAACTCCAGAGTAACTCCCAGTTGTTAGCAGAGAAAGCCTAATGCCATGTTTGTTTCAAAAAGAAAGAATACAAAGCAAATCCTTTTTCTGTGGTATGACAATAGCTCCTTCATGGTTTGTTTTAAAATTATGTTATAGTAGCACAGGTCATAAATTATGTCTCTTAGTGTAAACTACCATCCAGCTATGGCTGAAACAGGTAAGCACATAAGCAAACTTTCCCACGGAATAAGGAGACGTGAACTCTATCTCGGTTGCTTTTTCATTCTCTTTATTTGTAAGTTCTTATTGATGAGAAAAGGTCAAGAGTAGAAATGAGCTATTTCTATTGCTGTATGACCAGTTAGACCATGAGTTTGTATTGGCACCAGAATGACAACAATCCTGCCCAGAAACACTACTTGAGCATGTGTGCATGTGATTTAATTTTGGTGGTCCTTATGAAATCAGATTGGAGTAAGCCCTGCTATTTGACACAGCACCACATAAAAGTTATCCAGATTCTGTAATAGTTTATTGTTACATCTATACAGATTGCTTTTTACACTCTTTATAGCTTCTCAAATGTTCTGCATGTTACTAAAATCCTCGTCTTTTTTTTTATCTGGTTTGGAAATTTATTAAACAACACAGTATTTAAGGTCTACAAAAAATTGGCTTATATTTTATGATGGTAATAGTATTTTTTTTTCTTCTTCAAGAAATCTGTACTAAAAAACCCCTATAATAATCTCTAGTTTGACTCCACATTGCACCATCCAGATCTACATTCACACTGGTGCTAAAGTATTATTACTATTCTAGATGATAACATGCAGAAGAATATTACTGAAATAATGAAACTTAATAAATAACTTAATATATTCATTATAAATTATCAAACAGAAGTAGAAAAAACTTAAACAAAGAAAGGAAACCTAATTCTTATGGAATTCTTCTTGTGAATAAATTAGCTTCTCATATTTCTAAATAAGGCAGAATTTATCTTCTACCACCTTCTTCCAAAAGTAGGGAGCAGGTGGCTATGTCATACTGGGGAAGGAAAACAGCAGTGTGAACACTCCATTTATTAGCATTATTCATAAACTTGCTATCATGAGGAGTATTGCACTTCTCACTATTCAGCATCAGGGTATGAAAAGCGCACTCAGGCTTCAAAAATCAATGACAACTTGCCCTCTACCCACTGCTTTTCTATGGCAAGCAGCAAAAAAGCCACTCCTAAAACTCAGCATGCCATTTTTTAATTCGCAGTTATGTTTCCACTTGAAGGGACAAGCCAAAACAAACTATTCCTCCCTGAGAAGCACCATGGGAATAAGTACCCTCCCAACTTCAATAATTATCAGGCAAGAATGTTTCTCCATTCCCTCTTCCACTGAAAATACAACCTATTTTTAAGGACAATCTTGTGCTCTGCTCCCCTGTTTACATAATTCACAGATGACAACCTGCAGGTTGGCTGCGTCCAGCAGAAATCCAGCTTTGATTTTCTGTGTCAGCCTGAGCCATTCACAGCTGTAAATGGGCTTGTGTTGCTGCAGAAAGTGTCAGGGTGGTTCAACAGCCAGAATGGTGTAAGCACTAGTACAACCTTTCTCAGCTGAGCATGTGCCTCTAACTGTTTCTGACTATTTCTTTACCATTTACTGCAGTTAAACATAAAGAAAAGTCATTTAGACCTCCAACATTTCATTCCTCAAAACAAACAAGAATTAGTTCATTTACAAAACATACTCTTTGTAACTATCATGGTTTGTAGAGGAAGTAAATTTATCCTGATTCTCCATAGTCATATGGCCTTACAAAGTGGAAAATAATTTTCCAGATACCCTGTAATACATTGTTAAAATGTGTTTCTCTGACTAATTGGCACTGTAAATTATTCAACTAAATTCTGCCAGCATTATACTGTATTTAGTTTCTGTCTTTTAAGCAGCAAAGGTATGGTGATACTTGCAAGGAAACCAATGACAGAATCCTGAATGAATGCAGAATGCACAGTGAATAATATACCATCATCCAAAATAAAAGACCATTTGGCAGAAGGAGAAATGAGAGTGGCACAGCTCACAATACACACTATGCTGAGCCTACACAGAACTTCATTATGTCAGATGATCGAGATCAGAAAGAGTTGTTCCCTAGACTCAGCAGCAGCCACAACCATGTGCCAAGTGTTTTAGATAGCCACAGGGATATTTATGGCATAACCATACAGCCTAAACAGATTTCAAGCGAAAACATTGGCTGAAATAATCAGTTATGAGCTTGCTCTTCAAGACGGAAATGATCAATCTACTTTTCAAGAAGAGAGTATTTTCTTTCCAGAGCCCTGCTTTGTGATGATCATATCTTCCTGACTGAGGAAACACCTAACAGGGAGTTGACTGTTATCAGCTGGTGAATGAATCTTCCCGGTGTGAATTTTTTCTTTCCTATGTGATGATACATAATTTAATTCTTAATTCTCAAAATTTATTAACTGTATCTAAAGCATGAAAAGTTTTCACAAAATAAGAGGTTCATTTGATATATGAGTCCATCAAAATTATTGACAATCATGTACCATTTATTCACAACAGTTGAAACTTTATTGTCTGCAGAGTAAGTAAACAGGTATCTCATGAGCACAGGCATTTACAGGCGCTTCTGGAAAATTTCTGCCTTCTTCAATAAGCTGTTTCAGTTTCTGTGAGAATCCAAATTCTTCTACTCATGGTTCACATAGGAGAAAAGCTTTAGAAATTACTAACATTATGTCTGTCTGAGTTTCCTCTCTCAATTGCACAGTGAATTAAAAATAATGGACTCAATGACAAAATTAATGAAACAAGTAAGGAGCCTATTTGCCTGTGGTGGCTTGGTGGCTGTTTTGAGTGGTTAGAGGGATCATATTTAGATTTTACTCAGGGAAGTACTTTAAAGAGACCAGAAATGTTAGACAGTTCTACAGCTACTTTTCCACATCAATTAAAACTTATATTTCATTCTTGGTTTTCTTCCATTTATCCATGAAAGACTCCAAGCCACATCAGTTTTTTACTCATTTTTACATCTTTCTGCTAATCCTCTCTTCGGTATTTCTTTGTAACTCATTGAGTATTAATTTCTTGACTGATATTCTTTCATGAGACTCATCTACCTCGTATTCCTACATTTTCCCACAGTTTAATGGAGGAATTGGTTCAGCTTTCTCTTTCATTCTTTCTTGACAGGACAAATGGGTTTTCTAGTGCTTACTTTGAGTTCAGCAATATTTTCTCCACCTGAGCATTTCCAGGAGACCAGCATAATTGATGTGATAGTTATCAAATGGTGAGACTAATGTAAAAGACCTTTTTAAAAGTTTAGTTAAATCAGGTTTGTTTATATTCTTCAGCTTCGCAAAGTTTACATTCTTTATTGCTTTTACAAGAAGCTTTCTGCAAGCACATGTAAAGTCTATGAAGCAACTTTCCCCTTGCCTCTGGAATGCCAGTGGGGGCCACAGGAATAAAGAGTAACTCTCAGATGAATAGTACTTCAGTTTTTTAATAAAGGATTCTATGCCACCAAGGGAAAGAACATTATTTGCACTGTTTTCCGGCTTTATTGTTTAATACCTCAAAATTCTAACCTCTTGATTTCTATCCTTCACCAAGCACTTTGTTAGAGCAGTCTGCTGCTCATAAATGTGCAATCATATTGTTAAGGAAATGAGCAGTAGTCTCCAATTTAAATAATAAAAATGTATATTGAAAAAGAAAATACTAAAAACCAGAAAAAAAACAGGAACACCACACTTAGAATAACAAAACTCATATTCGCTTGGAATAAGAAAATAATTTTAGTAAACATCTGTATTATTCTGTTCCATAAATATGAACAGAATATTCTGCTGAAGAGGCAACTATGAAGAACCCTTCTGATGGAAGTACAATGTGCTACAGACCTCTCACATGTCTGTCCAGTGCAAGTGAACAAGCTTCAAGAAGAAATAGTGAACAATTCTACCTACTGATAGGGAGTAGCACAAGAAAGGCACCCACTTAAAATTCAAGTTGTTCAGTCATGGGAATGTGGACAGAAGAGTCTGCTACTCTGAAGCTCTGTTACCCTGAAAAGACTCCAGTTTGCTGCTTTTCAGAAGGCCAAACTAAAAAACCCCAGATCTTTAATCCAGATAAGTGACATAAGGATGAAGGGCAGGGACCTGCTTCTAAGCAATCTCTCAAAGTTCTGATACAAGTACCTGTAAGGAGAAAATCACAAAAGAATGTAACAGTTTCAAAGAACTGTTAATGTTAAATCTGGAGAAAGTGGCCTGTTTCCAGGACTTTGCATCTCTCTACAGTGTTTGTATAGAGTGTCCAATGTGGTCTAATGAGTACCAGTTGCTGAATTTCATATTGAGAGAAATACAGAACTATTGGAAGAAAATAGTTCCTTGTGCAACTTAACATCTATCAATTTGGTGGATCTCCATACTTAGCTTGTGTTGCTGTACATGTTTTGGACTCATAAAGGTGCCGAGCAGTGAATAAAAATTTCACCATTTGTGATTACACTCTATTTTATTATCCACAAAAGACTGATGTTAAAGTAACATATTAAGTTTGGGGGAAATACGAATGCAGTCTTCAAAATTCCAAGTCAATTGTCTTAAACTCTAACATCAAAATGACAGCACTATGAAGCTTTAATTAATTTCATAGGGCTGCAGTTTCAAAACTTTGCTACACGTTTTCAGATTGTGACTCTTACTTGGCCAAGATTTTCACAACTGCATTTCCCCAGTAAAACTTAAGTCTAAATGTTGTGGGCACCTAGTGTTTTCATTGACTTTCATTATACATCAGCAGTGAGCATGAATAAAACATTTCCTTGCAGTTTTGATGCAATTTGACTGTGAGAAACAACAGGTAAGACATTAGCTCAGTTGATTGGAACATGGTGCTAATAATGCCAGGGTTTGATCCCTGCATGGCCCATTCACTTAAGAGTTGGACTTGATGATCCTTGTGGGTCCCCTTCAACTCAGAATACTCTGTGATTTATTAGTCTGAAATCCTCTTAACCAGGTTGTTGTGTCTTGCCTTTGCCTAGCAATGTTGTGTCATATGCATTGTTCCACTGATTATTAAAAAAAAAAAAATTAATATCTTCCTTAAAAACTGTTTTCTAAGGGTCTCACAAATTTATATTAATATTAATTAAGCATCATTTTGCCTGTGAAAATTAGCTATATCTGAATCTTCTAAATTTATAGAAGAAGAAAGCAAGGTACTGTGAAATTAAATGGCTTGTCCAAAGACACACAAGGAATCAAAATTAAAGGTCACTTCATGGGTAAAGCAAGAAATCCCTCTGCCATTAAACTCGTAGAATGAGGCCAGGACCACAGTAAGACCTTCAACTGTTCAGCATTTGCTGGGGTGAGGTTTTAATCTGCAGGTTCCTCACACATTTCAAGGATTTCTGAAGCCTTGAATGTGTAAGATCATAAATGATATAAAAAGGAAATTCAAGGTGTCCATTACAAACACAATAATCCACATAAGTCCTTCAATTATTTTGACTCCTTCGTGAAGAGTCCTCTCTGCACTTACTGTGCACTCTAGGCAAAATGGTCTATTCAGGATATGCACACATTTATTAAGCGAGGCAGCTTTCATAAAATGTCAGTGTTTTCGCCAAAAATTGATATTTTGGAATACTTGCCCTACTTAATAAGTTTAAGTAGCTTGAACGCACTGCTCTGTTTGTAACACACTAACATAAGAATTATTTATCCTGGCATTAGAGCAGTGTCAAGAAACTACAACGATCTGTAAAAGAAGGCTCTACCTTTAGGAATTTATGTAGTGAATTATTTTGATGTAGTGCTGGTAACTGTTTTCAGAGCTTCCCTCTTTTATTTATATTGATTCTTTGACATATACAAGATCATTAACAATCGTTCTCAGTGAATGTAACATCAAAATAACTGTCAATAGAAAGCAGAACTGCAGACTTTAAACCCTCAGAAAGTGTTTAAAAGAACAAGATTGGAGGGAGGATCCTACTAGCTGTATATCCCCTTTGTGGCAGGTGTGCTTTATGGTGCATCTTGTTGCCTTAATCCTTGAATTGTTTCGACAGAGGCCACTCCTGGGGTGTGCTGAGGGCCCTCTGTGGGACAGCAGGGCATGTGGGCAATGCTGCACTGACAGCCCCCCAACTGGGGTGTGAAATCAGGACACAGACAAGCTGTTCACCAGAAATGAGGAGCTTTCCTGTTCCACAGGGCATTCACAGACACAGTCAAGCAGCTGGTTCAACAGCTGGGTTCAGTTAGTTCATAATTTCGTACATGCTTTTCAGAATAAGATTATTAATTCTGTATGTAACATCCTCTGAATTCCTTAGCTATAAAAAGACAGTTGGAGTAGTCACCCTACTTCACCCTACGCAATTTTAAATTTTTTATATTTTAAACTCTCCAGAATTATAAGTATGAACAGTGCCTTTAAAGTGGTTTCGGTCTCAGCTGGGATCTTGCTCAGAAATAACAGTAACTAGAACATTGTACACCACCACATTACACAGAGCAGTGACATGTCTCTTTAATCTCTGAAATAGAGATAGAAATCCTATTTGGAAGTAATTCCTAAATGAAATGTGTGAGTCAAATATGTGCGCATATTGTACACTGAAATGTTAAACCTGCAAAGTAAAGCTTTCAATAGATAGGAAGTACTGGGACTAGAACTGCCTGTACATTTTACATTAAAATATTTTCTTTGATAATGTATTTCTAGAGAATCCTTCCAACATTCAGTTGAAAGAACTTGTCTAACAGGTTATGAATTTCCTCTTCACTAGTCTATGTACACTTTGTACAGCACACTCACTTTCGTCCTCTGTTGAAAACAGAACAAGCATCCTCTATGATGCTACTGTTAAATTATCCAAAAGCTTGTCTTTGCTCCTTTTAGTAACTCCATGAAGCAAACACATGTTAACAATTCCACTTTAGAACAGTGAGAGTCTAAGGCACGGCCTAAAGTTAAAACTTCCGACTGTCTTTTAGTGTTGCCTGTCCTCTTTGTCCAAACTTCCAGCAGGCAAGGCAAAATTAAGTAGGCCGCCACAGAAAGGCTGCCACTGATACCAAAGTTGAATCTCCCCATTTAATTTTTCTTCTATTCTCTTCTTAGGCACAAAACATTATGCACTTATGAAACATTGCAAGACGCATGGTAATAAATAATTTTAATAAATTCTTGTAATGATACTGATAAATCATATATTATCTTATGTCTTAATTTCCTTGGGTAAATATATTGAAGCACAACATCTCATTTTCACTGCTGACCTGGGGTGAGAGTACAGCAGCATGACATTTACAACAGATTCTTCAACTGTAATTACCAAAGAGTTAATATATCAATTTAATTAAAATCCCACAGTGATGAACAGCAGAAAGTATAAAAAAGAAGTTAACCCAGTCCAAAACAAACAACAGGATCAATGCAGTCAGTTGAGGCAAAATGAATTAAGAGTACTTGTCTCACCAGCTCAGAGGGTTATTTGCTCTTTGGAGACAGTCTCACAAAAGGATATTCATTATTAGACAGTACACAGGAATATTTGAAGTATCAAAATGAAGAAAGGAAAGAAAATGCAGGTTGGATTTTATACTTGGTGAAAAAAAGTCTGTTGCTCCCGTCAACTTCGTTTCCTGACAAAATGAAAAATAAAGGCATGTTAAGTCTTGTTGAAATTCCATCTACTGGTTTCACTGTAGAACTTCTAGTCCAAATTCCTGTAATTTCTAGACCAATCAGTCAGCCCTGGATATTGTCAAACTTCTCAATATCTTGCTAACAGTTACTGCTGTTGTTGTTCTTTCTGTCTGAGACACTACTCTCATTCAGCAGATTAAGAGAGGTCAAAATCAATTAACATCAGCAGAAGAGAGGTGATGTATATCAACAGAAAAGTCTTCTGCCATTAAAATCTAATATCTAAGATTTCCCTTAATTCATTCAAATTTTGACTTCTTCTTCCTATCTTAAGAGCAATCCATCCTTCTTTACATTTTGCTGAAGTGAAATATTAATTTTTTTCAATATCATTTTTTATGGCACAGAGAACGAGTATTCGAGAACCACAGTGGGGAAGATGCATTTAAGCATGCAATTTGAGGCTTGGAGCAGGGAGAAAAGCAGAAGCAATTGCAAACACCACAGCTAAACCAGATTATTGAAGTGGATTACCTTGTGAAGCATGAATTCAATTCTTAAGATACAAGCCTGACTTTCCTCTCCAAACAGTAGCACATTCAAGGATTAGGTCATGGATCATGAGAAAAATTTTGGCATATGAAATATTATTAAGATCTGGTAAATGCCTAGATAGATTATTTTTCTCTTCTGCCCCTTTTGAAAGTTGCTACAATCTCTTAGTACATGATGATTATGTAGATGTAGATGATTTATCTCACCTATCATTGAGCTGGCGAGGTAATAAAATGCCACAATATTGTCTCCCTCTATCAGATTTAGGAAATCACTGACTTGAAAATGCTTTCAACAATAGTTCTTAAGACTATACAATAAACCACATTTAAATGAAAGCAACATGAAAAGTTGTATTGAAATCCAGGACTAGGTTAGGTGCCAAGGAGCAGTACTGGGAGCTCTCAGAACAGGATCCAAGACAACTAATATGCTAAGCACAGAGCCAAATGTATCCTGCAGCATAACGGAGAGAGAGGACCAGCAATAGAAAGTGCTGCTGGGAGCAATCTGTCTTAAATACGGCTCCTGAGTTTACAGTGCAGATATCTGGGCCTCTGTTCACTCAGATGTACGTGGCTCCAAAGCTGAGTGTGGTTTTCTGAAGACAGAGGGCTACATCTTTTTTAAAAATCAATCATATGTCAGACTTTTCAAATTTGCTATTAAAGTTGATTCAAACTAGCAACTCTCATGTGAACAAAGACTGTTTTAACCACAAGGTTATTTTACTTGGAAGACCCCAGAAAGCAAAACCGAGCCAACAGTCTTTCTGCTCAGATCTGGCATTCCCCTTTCCAGGCAAGTGGTCGAGGCTATGGATTCATCCTCAAGTTTAATATTTCTCCCTGACCTAAGAAATGCTTTTGTACTGCAACAGAAGTTCAAGAACAGAGATGTCCCTGTTCAGTGTTACTTATGGCTGGTGTCTAAAGGTCCATTTTCCACCTTGGAAGGAAAAAAGTAATTTTTATACATGATCAGACACACAGTGGAACTGAACTTTAAGACTCCCACTTTATCTAAGTACTTGGTAATCAAACAAACTGGGTTCACACCAAGAGTAGGAGCAGTCATCACTGGATTTGGGAACATTACAAATATTCTGATACTGATTCCTGGATTTCTGGGTGCACTGGGTGCACATTACAAATATTCTGATACTGATTCCTGGATTTACCTTCTCAGGGTGTTTGGAAAGAAACCGATCTGCCTCCAGATTGTACTAGCTGGACTTCTGCCTTAGTATCAGCTGGTCATCCTGTCAAACCTCTTGTATTTCTAGGAACATACAAATGAAGTTGTAGGAAGGTTTTCCAAGAACTACCATGCTACTGGAACTTAAACACCTCTGGGTGTAAAGAGCACTTAAGCTGAAGCTTTTGAACCTTGGCACTTAAACTTCACTGATGTTCTACTCTAGGCAATTTATATTTGGGGTTAGCTCTTTCTATTTCTAAAATATCCAATAGTTGTTTGAAGGCCCATTAAGAATTATTTTCTGCAAAGTGTAATTTTCTGTTTATTTTTCTTTATGTGGGTATCACCCAAGTACATTATATTTTACTTAACTTCTGCGATAAAACTTGTAGGTTTTTTTTTTTTTCTTGAAAAAAATTGTTTAAATAGTATCCAAGTTTTATCATGCAAAATAATTGAACTGCTATTATTTTTATTATTATTGTATGCAAGTATTCAGTTGATTCTTAAAGGACATCATCAAGTCCAGCTCTTTACCACCATGGTGTCCCAAACGCATGTTTACACTTACTCATATTTTCCTTCCTTCTGGCCAGCTCCCTGAGTGGGATCCTTTGTTCAGCTGAGCTGCACTTATCACAGGAATTGGAGAGTGGGAGGAAAAAGCAGCTTTAAAACACTCTGTACTGGAAGTAAATGTGGACCTAGTCTTTAGATGCTGTTAAAATTTATTTTGGTTCCAGCACTCTCCAAGAATCTGCTTCTCAGTGGAAGTGAACTGAAGCAGTGTCCCAATGCCCCCTTCTCTCCCACCCCCCAGGATTTGGTAGAGGACCAAGCAGGGTTTTATGCTTGAAAGACCCCTCTGACAGGAATGCTTGCTCGGAGTTTGATAAGGCAGAAAGAGCATATTGGTGTTGTTGGATTAAACTGTTATTGGATGAATTTAAAAAGATCCAAAATTATGCCTCTAAAATCTTATTAATTACAAAAATACAAGTCATTTTTTGAAAAGTTTTGTGAATCCATATCCCATCTGCACAGCTAAGACAACATCTGATACTCCTATAACATACTTTTCTTTCTACATTTCCAACATTGCTTTTTCTTGATGGTTTTTTTTTATGATTATAAATATATATACTAGTTTTCTCATCTTAGCTACTCTTCACTTCCCCAGGCACGTTAATAATTTGCAACATTCTATCAACACACAGTCATCATTTTCCAAGGGATTCGTATTCCTGTTATCTTATAGAATATATCCCCCAGTTTCAGTTTGTATTCTCAAATCTAAGTCCTAACAGACACATTTTCTTTACCCCTGTCCATGTATTGAGGATGTAATAAAATGAGTCCTATCAAACCACAAAAAGATTTTAAACAACTTCCAAGAATTTGAGAATCTCTCATGGGAGATCTGATGAGATGCACCCAGCTCTGAGGCCCATAACATAAGAAGCACCTGTTTGAGTGAGTCCTGGAGGCCACACAGATGCTCAGAAATGCTGAGAGAGTTGGGATTGTTGAGCATGGAGAAGAGACAGCTCCAAGTAGACCTTGCAGAACCTTCGAGTACCTAGGGGGCCTACAGGAACTCTGGAGATGGACCTTTTACAGTCCCTTGTAGTGACAGGACAAGGGGGAATGGCTTTAAACTGAAAGACAGTAGGTTTAGATCGGATATTAGGAAGAAATTCTTTACTGTGAGAGTGGTGAGGCACTGGAACAGGTTTCTAGAAGTTGTGGATGTCCCATCCCTGGAAGTGTTCAAGACCAGGTTGGATGGGGCTCTGAGCAACCTGGTCTAGTGGAAAGTGTGCCCAATGGCAGGGGGGTTGGAACCAGATGATCTTTAAGGTCCCTTAAACCAAATCCATTCTGTGATTCCATCATGTATAAACCTTTTAAAGAAATTGCAAAAGAGAAGCAGGCATTAAAAACAGAGAGAAAACAGGTCACCTGTGGCTTAGAGTGGTGGGGTCCAAATTTTCATGCTATTTCAAGTGTTAAGCACCTCTATTCCCTAGTTAAAAGTAAATGCCTGTAACTTGCAGTATTAACTCCAATCCCATGCTGAGAAGTTCCAGCTGCAAGGGTTTCCTTGTAAGCAGTGGAGCTCCAGTCCTTGAAATATCCTGTCCAAGCTGTTTTGCACTAAACTTGTATGGACTATTGCAGCAGGTTTAATTGATTTTTTTTTCTATTTCCTTTATTAAAAATGCTTACTTCCAAGGTGAAGGACTTAGAATTTGTACACATCTATTGCATTAAAATAACAGTCCCTTTATTGAGAGCTTACTTTTGCAAATGCTGTCGTTTGATCAGTACTACTCCCAGGATGAGAAAGTGGAAGGAGAGAAGCTGTGCTACTTCCAAACATTTTCAAATCTATTGTCTTTGAGAAACAGAATAGTTGTGGTTATTTGTGATATCAACTTTCAGCAGAACAAAGTATGCTTGGCTAGTTTTTGTAGCCAGATGGGACTACATAGACCCTGAACTTGAGTACTGGCCCAGTATCTTCAAGGAGAGAGGAGATGGCAGATGAAACACTGTACTCCAATTTTAAGTGAACAGGAGACATTTAGATATCGATGTCGATTGGCATAAGGTACAATTTGGATCCAAGTAAATGTAACCACAGACATTTGGCACTTCAGAAACAGAGCTGCTCTTCTTACCAGTCAAATGTGAGAACTCAAATACAAGTGTTTTCAATAAGCAAGTCTGTAAGTGGATTTATTTGCAATAATTTAACTTTGCAAGTTTCAACAAAGAAGTAAAACCTACTGTAAGCAAATAATTAGAAATAACAAGGATAGTAGTATATACATACTGGCAGAATTTGGCCTTTCACCCAATTACAATGCCCCTGGATTAATTTTCTAATAAGATATTATTTATACTTTATGCCTGGCAAAAAACATAGTATTCATAAAGAAAGCTTCTTTCAGTTCATTCAATAGCCACCTTTTTTTATTCTAAACCTCTTCTTGTCACACAGAGTTGTAACTTGAGAGATAACACAGCTGAGGTGCTGATCTCTGGTAAAATTGCCAGTTTAAAATGTGGTAGGTGTACTAAAGTCATTAATTACCAGTTGGACTAACTAGTACCAGTAGTAATCAACCTTTGCTTTCATAATTACTGCTGATGACTGTTACATGGTCTGCTTTATCAAAAGTTCTTCCAGAAAGACATAGAGGAAATCCACAGCCTAACTGTAGTCTCTAGAAGATGATAAAAAAGGATTAGATGTCATAAAGAGGCCTCTTGCTATGATAAAGACCAAATTCTACAGAACGATTCTTGTGGTTTAAAAAGTATCCAAACTCAAACAACATCCTCTTGTATAAACCAGTTTCATAGTAGCATTTATTATAGTATTAGCTCCAAATGAAGAAAATTCACAGCCATGTGTAATTGGGTGCCAAAACCTAATGAAGAATAAGCTTGGAACAAGCTATTCAGGAGATCTAATTGTTTCCAAAGAACAAATGCAACAGAGAAGGGATTCTCTTATTATTAACAATCTTATTTGAAAGGACAAAGAAGAAGTTCTATAAATCATAGTCTGTACTTGAATTTCTCATACAATCCAAAGCGAATTTGAAGAAGGTTTTATTTTCTTAAAACAGCAACACAAAATACCCCATGGTCTAGTGCAGGTCAAATTCTTAAACCCTCCCTGGCATAGCTTTCTGTGTTTCTGCTTCCATTTTAATATGTCGGTAGTTAAAAATGTCAAATATCAGAAGAGAAGCTTTTGAAAATTTTTTATGACATGTTGGAATATAACTTCAAGATATGCAATTGCTTTTACATTAGATGAAAAAAACCTTTAGTCATAGGCCTCCATTAAATGCATAGCAGTTATTAATAAGACCTGTTATTTAATTATAAATCAAGATTTTTTCTTTTGAGATGTAGCTTATGTGACATTTAAATTACAGACAGTAAAACCATGTAGAAATAAAAAGAGAAAAGAACCATACAGGACTCTTTTAAGTAGAAAATATGGTCCAAGGTTCCAATCTTGCAAAAAATTATTTAGACTCTCAAGTGCACCCACCAGGAGCAGTATCACTTATGTAGCAGAATAGCTTTCAGCGGGTAACATTCAAGAAAGTCCCCCAAAAAGTGATCTTAAGGCCAAATCTCAGTATAAGTGCAGATTTTCTGTAGAAGTTTGACATTGTGAAAGAATATAAACTTGATGCCTTTGGACAAAAGAAGGGTATGACTGTGTCACATGCCATGCAACAGCAACTTTTATGTGGTTTCTCGTCTGCCCTTTCTGACAAATCATTCAGATATTTTTAGTCTCTGGGCCGCTCCATGCCTCAACTTCTTG
Source organism: Dasyornis broadbenti (assembly GCA_013397935.1). Taxonomy (NCBI): domain Eukaryota; kingdom Metazoa; phylum Chordata; class Aves; order Passeriformes; family Dasyornithidae; genus Dasyornis; species Dasyornis broadbenti. Next base: position 984,814 of record VZRN01003035.1, on the reverse strand, counting down.
GTCAATATAAGCAAGTTGGTGCCAAACACAAACTTTGTTTCTGTGACACCTTTTATGAAAGTCTACAGCTTAAACCAAACCTTATAATTCCAGCCTGTAACCCTGCTATATGAGTGTGACCATATGAGTTTTCAACAATTTTAAAGCGTATCTTTTTATGTAATAATGTAACATACACTCTTTAGCTCAATTAACTGAGATTTCAGAACTGAATTTTGGAAAGATAAAGTATAACAAACTTTTGAGTCATACTATAGTATTGCAAGATTACTTTGGAATTACCAAAACCAGGTAAGCTCGAGGGAGAAAAACCTTATGACAGTGTTTTTAATAGCTACACAAATGGTTAGCTGACTTTGAAAAGCTTTTCCTGCTTTTGCTGCTGTTTCCTCATGTGCAAAGTCACAACACCATCATCATTTTGAAGGTGAAATTATTAATTACTATTAGCTACATGACTAATATTAAATTACAAGTGTACTTCTGCCTTGGGATAGATCAAGTGGCTTTTAAAGCTCTTCAATATCTTTGCCTTTATCAAGCTGTGATTGTTATTAATTAAATCTTGTCCAACCGAATTACTTAGCAACATGGGTTGTGGCACAGGCAAGATAACATCCCTTTCGTGGTCTTTTAAGATAGATTTTGCTTTGCTAAAAGCTTGCCCAAGTAATATGGAAATCCTCGTATACTGAAATGCTACAGCTTGAAGTCTGATGCATGTGGATCACCTCTGCATGAGACACCACTGACCCACATCTGTTCGGTTCTGTGGTTTACTCAGAAGAAAATCCCGTTAGTGTCCCTCACTCCTTCCCTATCCTTTAGGAAAGCTAATGTTTCAGGTAGCAGCTTAAAGCACTGGCAATTATTTTGACTCTTGCAACACAGAAATAGAGTACAGAACCAAGCACTGAAATGGAGTATCCATACAGGCATAAGTCAAGGGAACTCAATGGAAAAGTGTTAGAACCAAGGGCATCCATTTAAACCACTGTCTTGGGGAAATGCTAACAGAAGCACACCGTACGGTCTTATATTCAAGACACCAGGCTGTTAAAAACAAAACAACAAAACTGGACTCAAATCCATTGAGCAAGTGGTCCTGTCTCAGTTTTGGGATTTCAGCATAGCCTCCTAGCCCATAGAAACACCTCCTGTATGGAAAATCTAACCTATTTCCCACAACTTCCTTTGCCCTCTGAAACAGGCAGGAAGAGACCCATTTCCCCACAGCTAGGTGATTAGGATTTAACTTTATAATAATGATTCATAGGCAAATAATGATCAAGGTCCTTCAGTCACAAGGTACAGTAGCTTTCAAGTCTTATCTGAAGATGTTCTTTTACATGTGAGTTTTTTTTTTTTTTTTTAAATAACGAAAAGTTCCATGTGATATGACAGATTGATCAGGGGACAAGGAAAACTGCCTATGACACAGTTTGTGATAGTGCTTTGTGAAACAATGTACCAGGAACAGAAATTTCTCTTGATCTTTCTTTTCCCCCTCATCTTTCTTTGCAAGGTAACTTTTATCCTTCATGGATGTTTGAAATATTCTTTTATTTCAGTTTAGCAACAATGGCAGACTCCTCAGACATTTCCTTAATAAACTCAGATAACTCCTCAGGAGCAAAATAATTTAAAATAATCAGGAGTAAAATGGCAATGGTGAAAGAGTTTTTCAGACTGTCACAGAACCAACACAAAAATTCACAAGGTAACTGCACGATTACAAGGTAACTTTACAGGTTTTGAATAAAAATAGCCCCTTGAACATGACATGAAAATAAACATATTTAATTTAATGATTAAATTAAAGCCAGTAGCCTTTTTGGGAAGTTTGATCCAGGGATTAAACAGAAACAATTTTAAATTCTATATTACCTGGTAGGTGTATTGAAAGACCAAAATTTTTTGAATGGTAGCCAGAAACTGACATAAAAGCAGTACTAAAAGCTCATCTTTAAGCCCTTGAAATGTTTCCTTAGCACTTTGACCATACACAGTGTGAGTTAGAAACCATAGGGTTTTGAACTCATACAAATGTGAATAAGAGGCTGAACATAGAATAAAGCTCTAATAGTGAAGGCATCCTGGCCTATGCTGGACACCTTGTCTTTTCCCTTTTGAACCACAAGACAGGGGGAAAAAATCAGACAAAAAGCTTCATGACAGTTTTCAAATGGACAGATGAACATCTTTTTCTCAAAATAGACAATATTTATTTAATTTCTGATCGATTATGTATTCGGAAGAAAGTAGGTAATACACAGGCAGAGCTTCTAGCATGCAGTGCTTTTAATAAGAAATCACTCAGGTTATTAACAGGACTAGCAGCCTAATAATTATTTTTTGTATGGTCAAATCTGTTTTATGTCCTTCAAATTCCCATGTGGTAGCTCTTATTGACTTGTGGTGACATTTACCAGAAAAGACAGAGAACTCTTCCCTCACCAGCCCCTTGCTATTGAACTCAGCCAATACATTACTCAGGACTAACCAAGCTGCTTCCAAACCCAGAGCCTGAAGTCAATAAAAGCTTTATAGGATTTTCCACTTTCCCCACAGGAGAAAAATAGCTGTGAGTTTGTTGTTTGGAAAGACATTGATTAGCATATTGTTGGAAAAGACTGTTGACCTAACTATCACAGACTCAGCATGAAGAAGTCTCCTAAGTACAAGTATCTAGCAGAATAAGAACTCATTTCTCTTGCCTCATTAACCATTTCCTTAACTTAGTAGTTCAATATTCCATTTGTTATATTAGCCAGGCAACTCAATAAAAAAAATAATTCCATGTCTAATGAAAGCAAACTATCAACTCACCTGGAAGTTGAAGAAATTATTCAATTTGCATTTAAAAAAATTCTAAAAAATAAAGATGTAGTATTTTCTTTTGTTTAATATTTTTCAAGGTATTTATTTAAATAAAATTGAAAATGATCAGGAGATATTTCAGGTGACAGCACACCCCCAGAGCATAAAAAGTGTATTTACAGACACTCTGTTATCCATATCAAGACAGCAGGACATAAGCAACATGGGACTGCTGTATTTGTGACACTCCTGTTAACCCAACTGGGATTCAGAATTCAGAATGCTTGCTACAAACTTCCTAGAGGTTTAAAGACACAGTGTTTCTCCTGGTCTCAGGTGGGGCAGGAGAGGAGGGGAAGGAAAAATTAGTCCCTGTTGAATGAAAAATCTGTGTGGGACTGTACCAGGAGACAGATCATTGCAATGGCATGTTGCAGTAGAACACAGTATTTTCAGGTACTTCAAGAATGGGAAATCTTTTTGTGTAGAATTTTGTGTAGAATTAAGGGAATACAGGATACAAGAGAGACACACTGCTCTTTTATTCCTGTCTGCACTTGGTTTGTTTTCCCAAAAAGTTGCTCCAGTGTTATTCCCAATTCCAATTTTAGATTAATGAGGCATTCACACTTCCTCAGGGAAGATCTGGTTTTAAAGTACTGCTGTTTATGTTCTGAGTGTGTGCTGTACAGTTGATGTTGGTAATGGAGTAATACTGAAAAACAGGCCCTTTTAGCAAAATAATACCCCAAACAGATCTTAACATATGTTCTCTGTCATTGCTGGAGATAGACTATGTCCCTTGTCCCTAGGAATCGCTGTACTTCTTGTGCAGTTTCTCCATTGTGCTCTTCTGACAAAGAGCATGATGTTTTGCTGCTCTCAGAATGCAGAATAATGCTTCTTCACCATAAGCAAAACCTTTCAGTGAACCAGTTCAGAGAGGTCCAATGAACAACAAAAGGTTGGATAAAAAGTCTCTGAATATGTATCATCATGAATCCACTTGTATGGATGAATGTGAACTAGTTTTATATATATGAGCTCGGTTGGGGCGTGCTCCACTGCAAATTCATTCAGTAACATAAATCAGAAAGGATTTAGGCACACGTGTATGTATATGTAGAAACACACACATACCCCTTTTCTAAACCAACAGAACAACGTACAGCACAATTCTCCCAAGATCTGAGTTTATAAAGATCCTGTTTGTTAACACATCCCTGCCTCATGGCAGAAAGCTAAATGCCTCATTACCCAATTATGCCTACAAAATAACTCTGTATCATTCTCATTTTTACAAATGAAGCACTGAGGCAAAACATAAATTGATTGCTCAGGGGTCAAATTATAGTTGACCCAGGATTGAATCCCAGCCCAAATCTTTATGTACCAGATGATGCTTCTACAGTTTGGCTCTGAAGTCTAGGAAAATCTCCTGAAACAAGGTCATATACTATCCTTACTCTTCAGTCTTTAAAACTGGAAGAAGAACGCAAGACAAAACTGAAGGCATGAATGGGAAAGTGGGCATTTTAAGGTGGTTTAAGGTAGAAATCTTACTAAAGGGAATTTCTTCTTACTAAAGAAATCTTACTATTAAGGTAGTAATGCAAGTCAACACAATTATGGTAATGTACAATGGGCATAATTGAGGGGAAGAAGAAGCACCAAAGTAATTTCATCTTGCTTGCGCTTTAGATGCCGACAGTGCTTGTGTCTATGAATCAGTAACCCATAATTCATCACAGAGAAAAAGAAACAAACAAAAAACCACATTAAAAAAAGAATTTGTCTGATTAATATTTGGAATGTGAGGAATTGCATTCTGTAAGTTCCTTTTCTTTCTCTCCCTTAGGGGGAAGTAGAAAATTTCCTCAGATGTAGAAATATATTCCATTATTGCATCTCCCCAGCTATTTTTCCACAGCACTGGTCATATTTTAAATGCAACTAAGCATCTGAATAAAGTATGGAGAACTTCTAAAGTGACAAATGAATGAATCCAGGCGTTTTTAGTGGTTTCTGTTCTCTTTCTCAGTTTGTGCCAATTTATTCAGGATTCTTCACTTCAGACAGTTTTTCATTCATCATCCTCTCATTGACCCTAAGATCCTTGAATTTGCATATCAACTTCTTCTGTGAAACTTTATCAAAGCTGTACTCAGATATAAGTCAAACAGATCCATAGCATCCCCAGTCTCTAATTTCTTTGTCCCACTTGCTCCATGATTAATTCTATCACGTGCTTCTGACAAGATCTAATTCTCTAAACCCATGGCTCTTGGCTACTGCATAAGACACTTTTATCTGACATGCTAACAAGTTCATCCTTTATGAATAATTCTAGAAGTCTTTCCCAAAACAGCAGTTAAATCTGCTGGTCTGTTGTTCTCTGCTTCACAACCTGAGTTAACTGGCAATGAACAAAATGTCAAAATTATACAATTCTGGCAGTGTCTGATCAAATGAAGATGTCCTCTTAGTGTTTTGTACCTGCTTAGTGTTACATCTATAAGACAAGTTTTAGGTTGTGCCTTGTCATCTGATGTGCTGTGGCATCAGCGCAAGATACAGCAGGGAAAGAGACAGCAAATAAATTGACTTCAAAGGCTGTTATGTGAGAGAGGATTCAGGGAGCAGGGATTTCTTTCCTGGGATGGTATCGCTTTCACAGCGTTGTAGGAAAGTATGGACAAAACCAATGTGAAGATATAAACCAGTCCACCCATTTGCCCAAGTCACATTACCATTGTATTTTTCCAGACTTAGAGTTTTTGTCTAACGTGTCTTTAGACGTACACTGACAGATCAGCATAAGCTCCAGTCCACTACAGTCCTCCATTGCCTTCTTTCTGACAGAAAGCTTCTTGGTGGGATTCTTCACTGAAAGATGTGGTAGATAAAACTATTATAAATGGCTTAAAAAGTAATTAAGCTACATTCAACATTTAATCTAAAATGGCAGCTAAAAAGCATGATACGGCCCTAAGAATTCCCTAAATTCCAACTTACTAAGTTCTGTGAAATGCATCAAGAAGCATTTTTCTCTATACCTTGTTTTTGTACTCCTTCCCTAAACATTCACTGCTTATTAGTGTAAGGGGCAAGATACCAAACTAGATGGACAGTTCAATGCACTATTGATAACTTTTTGATCCTGTCATCTTGCTGCTGTACACTGGACTCTCTCCAGTGGGTCTGCATCTTTCCTGAGAAATGATTATCAATTCCAAAGCTCCCTGGCTTACACTGGCTAAAGCTCCATGTTGCAGTCAAGCTGTTGCCATCTTGCACTATGCAGACCTTCACTGCCACCTCCCCTGTCACATTTGTATTTCCACTTGTTGCATAGAGGCCTTTGAGATCATAGATTCTCCGTGATGCTTTAAAGAAATGCTTCTTTAAACTGGTACCCTCTGCCTATCTGCAAATATATCCTATTGTCCACAAAGGTTCTTGGGATGGTATCTATTATCTGCAGCTAGCTCATCTTTTTGCAGCAATTTTGAATCCCTTTAGTCACCGTTATCTACTCTTTTTATTAATATTATTCTTTATGTTCCTTTGTAAGGACACCACTGAAACAGCTCAGCTCCTTTAAAACTGCTTGCCCTCACCTAGGAGAAAGAGTTCTCTACTGTTTTTCAGAGACTGAATTTTTCCCTCTTTCTTCTTTTATCACCAAGGCTACAAGCCTTGGCAACAGGGAAAACAGAACATCTATTTATAGAACCAATGAGTGAGAAGTGCAAAGACCTAGAGATGGACCAATTAGTAACTACTCTGTCTTGTTAGCATTCAGTTTCGGATGGAATAGAAAAAGGCAAATCTGAAGATCATCTGCATGAGATACTGGAAACAATGAGATCAATCTGACACTGCCCAAGGAAAATATATAATGACAAAACAGTGTGGGATCTAAAATTGGATCCTGTAGAACCCCAGCACTAATGAATGTTTCATTAAAGAGGCCTAACTGCAACAAGCAGGCTCCCGTGAAAGAAATACAATTCATGAAACACTGGATAATCCAGAAGAGATAGTTAATCTCTGCTGTAGAAACTGATGTTCATTTGTAACACATGATGCAAACAAACACTAAAACAATGGATTAACATGGTCTTTCTCAGTAAATATGTGACAAGAGCTCTGCTGGATACTTCTATTAAGCATCTGGGGTGAATGACAATTGAAGTCAGCACCGAGATTTCTTACACATGTTGATTACTAGAGGATGTTCTTTCACCTGAACTACACCCTCATCTTGAATAAGTGGATGATAAAATAGGGTATATGAAAACTAATGCTCCATAAGAAATACTGATCACTTCAGGATGTATCACGGTGAAATCCAAACATGAAACATGAAACATGGTTAAACAGACATAATATAGGAAATGGTAGACAATCTGCAAGAGAACAAAATCAGTACAACACTGATTACAACCAACCACTTCAGAATAAATGCACAATCTTCTATTACCATGTTGCTGACTAATAGGTTAGTTGAAAACAGGCTTAAGCCTAATTTTTCCATAAGAATTTATTCAAGCTGCTGAATTATTCCTTTTTTTGGGAACAACTGATTTTGAAAACACACTACTATTTATTCATGCTGCCCAGAAAATTACAACTAAAATTTCTACTACTTAAAATTGTATTCATGAAATACCAGTAAATACTGAGTGGCAAATAAACACAGTTTTAATGCCCTTGTTCTGCCACATAGTCTGAATACAGGAAACAGTAAGAACTTACTAGATTGACAATGAGGCTTTACTGAAACAGGGAGAGCAGCAGTTCTGGGATTAGGACTGACACTCAGATCCTTTCTGGAGATTTCTTCTCCTGTAGTTTTGCCTAGACACTCTAAAAGCTGAAGGTATCACCTACTACACTGGCATTAATTAAGGAGAGCTTGCTGCAGATCTGAGCCATGTGATCTGCCTGGAGATTCTTACTCACTCTTCTCAAATGTTAATATTTAAATCTTTACCATCCCCATTATACTTCTCAGCCTTCCACAGCTAGGCAAGTTTTAATTTCACCAGCAATCAGACTGTTCTCCTCAAAAGGCTCCTGGGCAATTCCATCTGCCATAAGAGCAACAATTCACTCTCATCAACGAGGCTCTTCCAAAAGCAATTCTGGCTCCCTGTATGGGAAGTACTGAGTGTACTAGTGAAAAACAGGTAATTGTGACTCTTTCCAGGTGATTACATTCATTAGCTGCAAATACAGAGGGAACATTAACATCATCTTATCAAAATAAATTGCAAGGAAAGGAATTTTATGATTAAGACTCTAGAATGAAATATTAGCAAATTCACAGCACCAGTCTTTGAGTGCCCTCAAAAATTACAGTACCTTTACACCTAAACTTATCCTGCTCCTTACTTTTTTTGTGGCCCTCGGGGCAGGGACTGTGTGCGTTGAATTTACCGCAGCCATCACTGCTGTGTCACAAAAGACTTCCAAAGCACAGAGAGCATGAGTAGAGTCCATTGCAGAGTCATGAAGAGATGGCACTAAAGATACTCTGCTCATGCCTTGGAGGTTCAGTTAGATAGTCATTCAATTACTTGGCTGGCAAACGACTGTCAGAAGGGAAAGGATTCAAATTGAGTGTGTCAAAAAGATGAACTGTAATATAAAATGCTGCTCTTACGCAGTCCTGTGAAAGAATAGGGTTAGGACTTTTCAGAGTACTATCCTTTACCAGCAAGGGAGAAGAAAGAGCTGGGGAAGTTTATGTACACGCACATGTATATACACTCATATGCTTGCACATGCTTGTGTAAGAACAAGTTCCAAGTTAAAAAACCCCACATTTGTGAGGAACAGCAAGTGACTAGTCCTGTGTCCCTCACCACCAGGCTGTTATCAGCCAAGACCAAGCACTGAACTGTGCATGGCATCTTGTCCTTCCCACCTCTGCTTCCTCCCACAACTTCATTATAAACCTGGCCCCAGCTCCTGTGGCCAGGTCACAGCTGTTCTCCCCACGGTTCCCAAATGTGAAAGCAGATCTGAAGAATGTTTAGGGACAAATACATGGCAGGAAAAAAATAAAATAAATATAGCAAAAAAAAAAAAGAAAAAGAAAAAAAAAATCCTACTTAATTGATCACCAGTGAGAAACTTCCAGTCATAATTCTTCACACTTTTTTCTTTTTCAGTTTCAAGTGTACCCTTTAATTTGTAGATTACAATAAACCTACTTCTGATTAGCCTAAGTTCTGCTTTTTATGGCCTGCAGCTGAAGCAGTGCCCTTGTTCCAGAGCTAATCCTGTTCACTGACAAAGACTTCACTAATGTTTGAAAGTTTTAGAAAATGTTGCATATTGTTATCCTGTCTTTGGGACATTCAAAATACCAGGATACATGACAGTCATACAGCACCAGTGTCTGGCCAGAGTTAAAACAGTCCATGAAAGTGAGAATGTTGTTTATTTTCTTCATCCTTCCATTAGGACTACTTAATAGGTAAGAGTTTTGCCACAGAACAGAAGAACATCTTGTTCAGTGTCAGAAGAAAGCTTGTAACTCCAAACTGCATTCTCATGACCTGAACTGTGCCCCTTGCTGAAAACTGACCAAGCTTACTTTCCTGCTTACTCAAGAGTCTGGTGCTGCTCATTTTCAAATGAGCGGCACTGTTCCCAGCTACTCCAGTTCACAGAGCTGGCTCCTGCTTTGCCCGTTGATTCCATCTTCAAAGGATTACATTGTTTTCATCCTGAGCTCTGAAAACAAGGCAGTTTTTTAGTGTTTTGGACCATATATATGAGCCTGTGTGGTACAAGCAGCATGCAGGGGATGTCACACAGGTCTTTTGTGGTTTTATAGGAGAAATAAGATCACAAACTGAAGGGGCTACAGTTCCACAGTTAATTGGCTTTCAAGCTTGAGACAAAACCATACCACTCATTAAAAAGAGTTTATTCAAGGTCTGTGAATGATCACAAGGAGGCCATCCTTTGTCCCTCTGTAGCCCCTTCCCTAAATATCTCTATTTTAAGGACTTGTTCTCCAAAAATTCTGAAATAAGCAATGATCTGAAAATTTGCTGAGTCTCTGGGTTAATGCCCTGGCTTACCATGACGACGTTAGTGAGCGAAGGTACTCGAGTACGCTGTTCGCTGATGTAACTGCCTTGAAAGAATAACGCAAGGAAGAGCCCTAGTAGGTCATGGGCTTATAGTTTTAAAATTTTATTACCTATTAAAAGGCAAGGTCACAAAACTGCAGTTGCCCTCAACTTTTTTTTTTACACTGCCAATTACAACCAGATACATAGTAAATAAAGTTGAACTGACTGCTTTACAGGAAAATAGCTGGTTGGAGGAAACAACATTATGAGCTAATATGTAGATCATGGAGCTTTGCAAAAAAAGTTCTTCACTTGATCAATAGCCCAGCTCTAACTGTTGTAATTTGTGATGCCAGAAAACCATTGCTGATTTCTTATTGATAGGGAAATATGCACCTTCCTGAGTACGCTACCACCAATGAATCTAATTGTTAGACATGCTCTCAAAAATAGTTTTTAAAAACTAGCATATCTGAGAGAGAAGTGATTTGCAAAAGTTGTTGCTTTACAAGCAATCTGAAAGGTGAAAAAGGGTGCAAGGAAAAGGTCATAAAGCAGGTATCTCAAATAATTTATTTATTTTTTTCTCCTTCGTGAAGTTTCCGAAAAGTTTTTATCCCTGTAAAAATTCATGTATTTGGGCTATGCAGTGTCTAGAGATTATGTGTCTAGGGAATTTCTCTTAGGGACAAAACTCCCTGCATTTTATCAGTTTGTATGACAGACAAAAGAGAGGGAAAGTAATAACAAATAAAAAAAGATTACTACCCTTGGAACTCTAAGAAAAGGTGATTAATCATCTGTTACATCTTAGGCCTCTTTATCAGCTATTTCTCTGACAGCACAATCCAACAGTGTTTCCTCAAAATATGAGAATTTCATTGTGACACGGAGGTGGTTTTGCCACCTTATTCCTGGGCATATAGAAATTATCTAAGTGTAAAGAAAGAGCTTCTGACTACAGAATCAGTCTGTAATGGCCAATCAGAATGACCATTACAAAGAGTGATAACTGAAATGGGATAAATATGTGCACACAAGTAGGACAGCTCTTTACAAATACAAATTTTTGTGTAGTTGGTTTAGGCTTTCCTATGTTTTATGTATCATGTGGAAGAAGCCACAACTTCTCAGTTACTCACTCTTCTCTGCCAGCGCTTTCAGTAGGCTGATCATAATTTTATAAATAAATACATCCATATAAGCCCTTATTTCATTAAGATGCTTTTATCAATAATGACTTTTCAACATAGGCATTTTTAGAAATTGTGGCCAAACACATGGATTGATAGTTCTCTTTTTGCACCCAAACACACCTACAACCTTAGTCCTCAGTTGCAAACAGTCTGCATAAAGCATTTTTTCATGTGAAATAGTCCCACAGTATTTGACCTTGCAATTTTAAACTTAAATTAGTAGCGGAGAGAATGCCACAGCACCTGCGAATCAGAATGGATTTTCCCAGCAAGTTTCATTTCCTATCATACCTAATTCAATATTAGAAACGTGATTTCACTTCAAAAAAGTACAATATTGATTGTTATCTTATGTCTTTCGCCTTTATTCAACATACAATATCATCTCAAGGACCCTGATGCTTTTGCAGCTGTGTAACAGGTGAGGAGTTACATATGTGCAGAGTATTTTCAGTAGTGAATTCTTCATTGTGCATGATGCAGGGTCATGGCTGTTCTTCATTTGTTTGGCAAATTGATTATAGCTCCTTAAAGCCTCTCAAGCAACACAAAGCAGACAGAAGAATTACAAGCTAGTTTAGTGCACTTTACCTTGATAGAAAGAGCTTGTAGCTCAGAGAAGCAGGTAAGAAATTATGTATACACACAGCCTTCAGCCTGAGGCTTTCACTGCAAGCTGCATGACTAAATCAGAGGTTTATTAGTGCCTTGCTGATGACTTTGCTTTGAAAATGTACCAGGGTAAGAAAAAGGTTGCTTGCTACTGGCTAGAGGGATATGTAGCTGAAATATTTAGCAAACCCTTTTAACTGGTTGACATATGTTATTCAAAGAGCAATCTTAAGAAATTGATTGAGGTATAACTGTGCTAACTGATTGAGTTTATCATGTGTTTGTTACACATTTTACATTTGCTAAAACTATACGCAAGATTTCACACTAAATTTAGATTTCAATCCAAAACTAAATTTCACGCAGTATCTGAGGCTGGGAGTAGCCATTCCAGTTTTGATATTTGGTAGCTGAAGTGCTTTTTCCCATTATCTAACAGATTAGCACAATTTGGCAGCCTGGCACACTGCTGTGGTTTACCCCAGCCATGAACCCAGCCCCACACAGACACTCATTCACCTTCCCACCAGTAGGACTGGGGAGAGAACTGGAGGGGTAAAAGCTGGAAAACTTGTGGGTTGAGACAAAGACAGTTTAATAGGAAAAGCAAAAATTGCATGTCCAAGCAAATCAAAGCAAGGAATTAATTTGGTTTTTCCCACGGGCAGCCAGGTGTTCAGCCATCTCCAGGAGGGCATGGCCCTGTCACATTTAACACCTACTTGGGAAGACAAACACCATCACTCCACAGATTCCCCCATTCTTCCTTCTTCCTGCAATTTTATATACCGAGCATGATGTCACATGGTCTGGAACATGCCTGTGGTCAGTTTGGGTCACCTGTCTGGGCTGTGTCTCCTCCCACCCTCCCAGGCACCCCCAGTCCCCTCACCAGCATGGGCCATATGAAAAGCAGAAAAGGCCTTGGCTCTGTGTAAGCCCTGCTCAGTAGTAACAAAACCATCTCTGTATTATCAACCCTGTGATCAGCACAAATCCAAAACACAGCCTCATACCAGCCACTGGGAAGAAAATTAACTCTACCCCAGCCAAAACCAGCACACACATTGAAAAGGAAAGTTCTGCAAACTGCATATAATGGATCTGATGTGTCCTGTGACATTCCACGTAGAGCTGACTGTGGATACAAACTGGATGTGCCTCAAATACGTTAATACCACCAAAAGTCATGAACCAAAACCATCCATAAACAGATATGTATAATTTGCTAAATGTGTCCTGTATTGTCACTGATTCACTTTTGGGGGCAATCCATACCTTCTGCTTATATACCTTCTGCTTTTCAAACAGGAATACCAATCTGGAAGATAAAATCCAATCAAGACATCCAACCTATAAAGCTTAGTGCGATAAAGACCAGACCAGATTAGACTAAGATGGAACACCAGGTTGGAAAGGACTTCAAGGACCTTTCTGGGTAAAAGCATGGTCTAGACAAGATGGGACAGTACCCTGTCCATCTGAATTTTCAAAGTATCCAGTGTTGGAGAATCCTCCACTTCCCTGGGGAGATTATTCCAATGGCTGATTGCTCTAACTGTGAGAAACTTTTTTCCTGTGTTCAATCAGAATCTCCCAGGGAGTAACTTGTAGCCATTACCCTTCCTCTTTTCCATATGGCTATTGGTAAAAAGGCAGTTTTCATCTGTAGCCACCCCTGAACCCTGGGACACGGCGATAAGGTGTCCCCTAAACCTTCTTTTCTCACGGCTGCAAAAACCCAGCTCTCTCAGCCTTTCCTCATAGGGCAGTTTTCCAGTCCTTTGATCATCTCTGTGGCCCTTCTCTGTACCCTCTCCAGCTCCTTCCTATGAGCTATGATGCTGAGGCACAAGGCCAGGTCATTCTTTTAAGGCTGACACAGAATGAGGAGAGGATTAGGAAGGCTGTATTTTAATCAGTTGCAGGATAGGGTTTGTAAATTTTTTGTAACTCAGTTTCATAGTTTCTATGCATTTATTAAATAATTTGTTCAACCTACAGTGCCTTGTTTCAGAAAGTAACTAAATATGTTCTTGTTAAGATTTCTGGCACATTATTTCACTGCCAAAGACTGAAAATATCACCCCTCCTTCCCTGCCCCACCTTTTTCCCCCCTGAGAACTGCTGTATAGCTAAGACTTCAAAAAATATTAATTTGCCCTCTGCTTGTCAAACTCCATGTACTGTTTTCAAGCACTGACAGTAGATACTTACTATTACATCATTTGCCATTTGTTGAGGCCATTTCTTGCCCATCTAAATAGCTGCAGTAACACAATAATCCGGAAGAAAAGTCTGGTTCCAAAACTAGATGCCTCAGTTGAAGATGTCACAGCAGAATCTGTACATTCGCTATTTAATAACAGAATGCAAGTGGCAGCATTTGCAGACAGCAGAACATTTAGGTTGCTCAAGCCTAAAAAAAGACTGAGAGAATGTCAAAAGGAGAGATAAAACACAGTGACTGCTGTCATTCTGTGACAAAAGCATTGTGTATACTGAATAGATAATTAGTGAGTGTAAATCTCTTGTAAGTGAGGAAAGAAAAATTTTGAATTTCAGACATCACTAAAAATACCTACTACATTTTTATCAGTAGCTAAGAGCAAGATAAACAAGAAAGACTGGGATAGCAAATAATTGAAAATACGTCATTAAATCAATTATAGGCATTCATCAAAAATAATATTTTCCCTCCACATGCCTTTTGAGAGGGAAATGCAGGCATACAAGAAATCTAAACACAGTTAAGAGAAGTCTGTAGGGGAATGGACAACTTCCAAGAGAAAATAAATGTACAGAACAGAACTAATCAGTCCAAGGAACTGACTAAGAAGAAGGAGCATGACAGAAGTATAAAAATAATGAATATTATGGCTAAGAAGAACCATGATACATCTACATATCCATGATCATTCTGCAATTACAAAACCCACTAAAGACCTCACAGATTTAAAGAAGTTGGGTAGCAAGATGTTACAACCTCATATGAATATGATGATCTTCAAACAAGAGTGTTCAGACCCTGGGGACACTGAGGACAGTTTAAAGTGGGAAAATAAAGAGCATAATTGTTTGAGTTTTGGTATAATCCAGACCCAGATTTGTTTTTAAAATATATGATTTTCTGCATGCTGTTTAATCTCAGTGTCTCCCACTGCAAAGTTTAATTTGCTAATTCACCTAGGTTAGTGGGTTTGATCTGTTAGGGTAATTCCATCACGCTAAAAATCAACTAAGTTATTAGTTTGTTGAGAATCCTTCTTTTTTTCCTCTCCATGGCACCATTACCCTTTCTCTAGAACAATCTGAAGTGTGTATTCCCTGGCAAATATTTGCGCTACTCTGGAAAACAACAGTGTTTAGATATGGTTGGATGACGGAATTTCCATCTTTCCCTAAAAGTAAGCACCATATTTAAGGCAAAAATATGACAGGGAAAACCAGTCATTCACCCAGAAACCTTAGTTTGAAGTTCCTTCTAAGGGTCATTTTCCATTCTTCCTCAGGCAGGCAACAGAGAGATGAACCTTATTTGGAAGCATAGACTGTGCCAGATGGAGCAGGCTGGTTTAAAAATCAAAGGGACACAAGGGCCTGTTTTCTGTAGGAGATAAACACAACATGTTCTGCACTGCCAGCACTTATGAGCACTCCTGTACCAAGATGCAGCAGGCATCAGTTGGCTTTCAACTGCTCTGACGCCCACTTTGCTGAGCTGCATCAAGTCCAGGAGTATCATCATCATGTCAACCTTAACACTATTTCCCAGTATTATCAGTGAGTGTAAAGTACTGGTCTTAATTTGCTGTATTTAAAATTATTATGTCTAGTGCCTGAAATACTCAGAAAAAAGTTCAGCTTTAGAAAAACTATCAAATTTAATTGACATTGGATGGTACTTTTTCTTAAAAGGAGTAATAGTCAAGGGAGGACAAAGTGACCAGAAGCCTTAAAGGTTTGAGTCTGAGAATCCCTTTTGTATTAATATCCAAGAACTATTTGGGTCTTATTTAGAAGGCACAAATACTATGAACAGCTGCAGAGAACTGAAAGTATTAACTACTCCCTCTTCCCGATAATAACGCCAGAAATCTCACCAAAATCTCATAAACAACACAAGATCTTTTTCCAACTTTTTACTGGACTAAAGCTATTACTTTTTTCCCTACCTTGTATAATAAGCACCTCATAGCTGGCGGTTAATGTGAGACAGCCATATATATAAAGTGAGTAATTCTCAGTGATACGGGGTTCGATAAAATTACCATTTGAACTGGTTTTTATTTATTATTTGTATTCAGAAAACCTTCTTGTAATATCTTTTCCTAGTTAGGACTTGGTTTTCAGGCAGTAAGATGAAGAATCCTTTATGAACTTGTAGATAAACACTTAATAGCCATAGGTGATTATTTTTCCAACTACACAATCATTTGTCTGCAGTATTATAGTGATAGATAATGGTTTCCTCTGTAATTCTGGAGAGTACTATACTGTACTGTACAGGACTGAGACTCACAAGAATGTGAATCAGAAATGTATTCACAAACTACAGCTACCTGAAAGGAGGTTGTAGCAAGATGGGGGTCAGCCTCTTCTCCCAGGCAACCAGCGACAGGATGAGAGGAAATGGCCTCAAGCTGTTCCAGGGCAGGTGTAGTTTGGACATCAGGAAGAATTTCTTTACAGAAAGGGTTGTTGAATATTGGAATGGGCTGCCCAGTGAGGGGGTGGAGTCACCATCCCTGGAGGTGTTCAAGACTGGAAATGGCACTCAGTGTGGTCAGAGGTTGGACTTGCTCTCAGAGGCCTTTCCAACCTCATTGATTCCATGTGATTCTGTGTGATTCTGTCCTGCCCACGCTCCATTCTTGTGCACCTGCTCACTGTCAGAGCATGGGAAACAGAAATGCTACTGATTTAGAGTAAGCACTACTTGCAACAACCAAAACATCAGTGTGTTATCAACACTGTTCTCATACCAAATCCAAAACCCAGCACTGTACCAGCTACTAAGAAGAAAATTAACTCTATCCCATCTGAAAACAGGACAACCAAGGACCAGGCTGCCCATACTACAGTATTTTCTGCCATTTAAATTCAAACCATTTTTCTGAATTCGTTCAAATGGTGTGATCTCTAATTAATCCTTTACACATCTTTTCAAGTAATCAGTAGACTATGAGCATGAGAATGTGGTATTTTTTTTTGAGAATTTTTGAATGCTGTTGGGGAAAAAATGTATCTAAAAGCATTATCCTGAGCTCTCTTCGTTTTTTTTTTTTTTTTTCTTTGAGGGAGTTATGTTGGCTAGTGTTATGGAAAAACATGCTCTACAAATGGAACCACACCACTTGATGCAATTAAGGACTTTGAAGGACTGGAAAAGCATCCCATCTCCTTGCCATGACAACAGCAATCATATGTTCTGCTGGGCTCTTGAATAAGAGAATCAGATGACAGTGTTGTTACTAATAGCTGCCGCCCTTTATCAATTTGACTAGGTAAAGGAATCTATTAGGGAAGAATATGACAGGATTATACAAAGCTGGTTTATTCTCAGAAATGAAGTGCCAGGAAATGAGTGGTGTCCCTCAGGAGTCTGTACTGGGACCAGTATTGTTTAACATTTTGATCAGTTACATACCCAGTGGGATCCCTGGAAACACTCCAGATCAGATTGGATGGGGCTCTGATCAATCTAATCTAGTTGAAGGTGTCCCTGCTCATTGCAGGGGGGTAGACCAGAGGGCCTTTAAAGGTCCCTTCCAACCCAATCTATTCTATGGTTCTACAACTCTATGAAATACTGTGTTTGAAGTTTGCCGTAATTAATCAGGATAAGAAGTCAGAACGGGGCTCTTCCCTCAGTGATACTTCCGAGTGATCTTTGAGAGTCTCTAAAAACAAAGTCTGTCAGAAGAATAAAGTAAGTGAGCAATCTGGTACCACACTAGAGCCCAGACAAGTCAATGGAAGCCTAAGCCATTCAAGAGTTCCCTCATTTACTAGAACTTGCATCATAAGAAGATTCCATATAATTAAAGTAATTACTTATATCATACCTGTTTAAATGGCACTAGCAGAGTTCCTGAATGACAGATACTCGGTATTTCTGGTGTTGACAGATTTTCACAAAATGCCATTCATCAGTCTTGGCATAGTTACTCCTATTGAAATAGGAGCCACACGTTAACACAACGCGTACATGGCATTTAAGGTTTAATCAAAGTAATTCTATTTTTGAATTTTTGATTGACAGGCTCTTCTTTCTGCTCCCTTAACTCAGCTATGTCATTATTAGCACGCACACTTCTGATCAACATATCAGTAAATTTCTGGGTTGATCCATGATTTACTCAGACAAGTGGGTAAAAACGTTGTTTGTAATGCAGATCCATAAACCCCCTGCATAACAGATCATGCTGCTGTGTCCCAGCCACGTAGACCCTGCCTGCAAAGAAAGGATCATCTCTGCATCTCTTCAACAGATGTTGCAATACTCATTAATACAACTTTTGGAATGGGAAGGCTCTGCTCCAAGCTGGGCTGTTGACAGTGATGTGTTTGTCTCAATGTACTTATAAGCTGAATACAGAATGGTCTGGAGACTGGGGCTGTTGGAAACAGTGATTACAGCTGCTTTCAAATCTTGAATAATCATTTTGGAAGAAGGAGTTATAAATATAATTTTTAATATGATTTCAAGCCTAGAAAATCAATACTGATTATTTGGTTATTAAAAGTAAATAATAATAAATAGATTTATTTTCATAAGCATTTCTCACAATTCATCTGGACCATATCGATCTGAAGACAAAATGTACTTTCAAGAGTTTTGTCCTTAGCATGAGCTGTGAGCTGATATAAATAAAAATAAAGAAGAATGGTGTTCAAACTTTGAGGATGGCTATTAAAATTGAAAGCAACTGGTAAATCAGAAGGAAGAAGCTTCATAATACTGGCATTCAAGACTGATTCTTTATAGTACAAGATTTTTTTCCTGGGTACATAAAAATCATTCACTCATATATAAAATGCATGAAATGCTGATGCTCACCGTTTGGAAATCTACCTTGACTTCCATTTTAAGTAAGCCTACTCTCATCATCAGAAAGACCTACTAAGTACAGAGTCCTGTACTTCCAAAATAATACATATTCCATTTCAATTTTTTTAAAAAAACCCACACTAAGTAAGGATAAGTTTAAAATATACAGAGAATGTAAAAAGTACTGAAGAAATTAATGCCCTTCTTTTTATATGACATTTTTAGTACAAGTTCTATCAGTGTTCTACCACTGCCACAGAATCTGCCAAGCATTTTGCAGTCATACTTTCTCAGTGATGCTGATATTCTTGTACCACACAACACTACTATCTGTGCAGAAAGCCTCCATTATTTTGTGGAACTTTGTCAGAGATAAGCTCAGCAAAAGCCATCTCCTTGTTTAGAGAGGGTTGCAGATGATTGCAGAAGGGAGCGTGACCATTGCCTGCCAACTGTGTTGATAAAACATGAAGCAGGAATACAGCAAGGATTCAACTTTTGATCATGATTTTCCAAAATAACGTTACACATCATTATACACATCACAGAGGAACAGACAATTATGCAAGATACTTCACAGAATTCATTTTTTCCTCGGGAAATGTATGCGTGTGAGACAGCGTGAGGGACAGAAATGACAATCCCACTGCAGCGAGGGGACAACAGCGAGTTGTGCTCATTTCAATGCCTGAGAGTCCTTGTAGTAAAAAACCCAAAGCAACAGCTATGGGGAAAGATGAAAGCTAGCACAAGCAACAGTGTCAATGCTAATGAGGAAAGACTATCAATGCAAACTCTCTGTTGGCCACATCAGTAGGACAATGAAGCTCAATCTGCTGAATGTTCCAAAAATAAAATGACAAATTAAGCATCATCTAACACTTCTAAGAGTATGACAACAGCTTTTATGTTTCCTGTCGAGAACCATATATTATTGTGGAACACATGTAAATACATATTGTGTATCACAGAGCCATTCTTTACCCACAAAAATGCACCCAGCCAAAGTCTGGCAGGCATAAATAAGAAGGTTTAAAAATTACCAACAAAAAGAGCAAGGAAATAAAATACACAGTGGATATTGTTTCCACTGACTACCTTCACAAACCAGTTGATGGACAAATATTAAAAAAACCCCATTTATACAGAAGTTCTACAGATGACAAACAATTCATATTTACTAGTGATCTGTAATGCTTGAGATTTTAAATTGAATCAATAGGTATGTTGCATTACCACCACAAGTAAGAGCAGAAAAAAGAATGTACATCCCACTTACTGAGACAAAGTACGGTGTCTCATAAAAGAGAATGTTTATGAGAAGGCCTGACTATAGGTAGAGAACCAACTGATACTGCTGCAGCTTAACCAAATATCACAGGCATTTTAATAGTGCAAAAGGGCAACATCTGTATTATGGGGGAGTGAGTTTTATAACCTGCGCCTTCCAATACTCTCCCAACTAAAGCAGCAGGTGTAGGAAGAACTAAAGACCTTGCAAGAAGCTGCATAAAATTTAACCCGCTGCACATTTGCAATCACAGAATAATGTGTTTTGCCTTGGGAGAAGCACAACCAATCACATCAGTAGTTATATTTTGCAAATGCTTTCTTGATCAACTTGGCACATGGAACACTCAACAGTGCAACCACCATACTCAGAAGAATTATGCTGAATAAAAAGCTGATATGCAGACCTTAGTGGAGGTACGGTTACTTAATCTCCAAAACCGGTCAGTAATTTGTCACACCAGCTGTTTTATGAACCATCAACCCCATTATCATAGTTCACTGCACAAGCTACCCTTGGGAGCCCAATGCTAATTGTGTGCAGAGAGAGGTAAGACACTCAGTCCAAACTCCCTCATTACAGATCCACTTTAAAGAAACACTTACATATTAAGGTGAAACAAGCATTACATCTAGAAAAACAAAAATCAATACAAGGAACCCAAAAGCTAAATGTGTTTTTTCAAGTGATACCATCAAAATTAACTCTGAGAAGCAGCCCAGGAAACTACTCATGTGACAAGTATCATTGATCTAGCTGTTAGCAAGCCTGTATGAATGGCATCATTACACACTCACCCTTACTGGTAAAGACACAGCATGAGAGAAGAACTGCATATTTGAACAGGAACGTGCTGTAAAACAAAAGATAAAAAGGACCTTCAGTTTTGCTTGTATGTCTGTATTATTGTCTTGGTGTAAATGACAATGGTGCCTAAGGCCTCAAGCCTTTAAGTTGTTGGGTGTTCTGGGGAGCTCTTACTGCTTTTATTGAATTTACGGGAGCTGATGACATTTAGTGCCTTCTTGGTATCATTGATACCAGTTTCCCTCTATGAAGCTTTGAAAATCTGTGGTACAGTAAAGCAGAAGTAAGTTTGTTCATGAAATTTCATTAACAACATTAAATATTCTAAATAGGTATCACGCCTCTATTTTTTTTGATCTAGCCACTGGACAATAAATAAGACCATCAGTCTTTTTCTTATGGATTAAGCTAAGTGAGAGAAAACTTAAAAGTAAAATTGATTTATTGGCAATAACAAAACACTTATTTCCCTTCAATAATGCAGAAGTAGATCATCCTCAAACCTCTACTGTTTTATCTATTTTAAAGGCACTTGCTTTTTTACTCTTAAATTTCATCTTGGCCCTATTGTCCTCTTTGAGACACTGCTGTAGTATTCAGTAGGAAAAGGGTAATGGTTTTAGTGTCTGATATAGTATTTTGAGAATTTAATACAGACACAAATTTTGTATCAATTTTACATCTTCAGTTTATGTCTAGATCTGAAAAAAAATCTTACTCATAAAAAGAAAAAGAAAATATTGTTAAGACATCAGAAGGTCTGAAAGCAGATTTGTTGCTCATTTCTACAAATTTTATGGGCCATTATTTTTCTTAACATTGAAGAGGACTCAGATCAAACGTCCCTCATATACATTTTATTTGTTGTCATAAAACAACAGTGAACCAAAACAGCCGCTGTGGAGAAGCTTATTCTTTATAGTATACTGTGACTAGGTGTACTAGTATTAATTCGGGAAATAATGTTGAGCAAAAGGAGATGGATGAGCAACAGGTCATAGAAGGCTAGATAAAACAAATATATTTCAAATGACACTTCAGTAGCTTAAAGATATGGTGAAGAAGAGTTAGCAAATTCTGAAAATTTAGTAACTGAAGTTATTTTGCGTTTACATTTAGCTACCTTGAAGGCTGGAAAAGAATGGGAGGAGCTACCAAATAGTAGTAGGGTTTTACTTTCAAAATTTAATTCTGCTTTACAGGCTAGCTCAGCAAAAAATGCAAAACAGCATTATTTTTAGTTAGTTCTTAGCCCACTGGGACACCATACACACCCATTTTATTTGCTTAGACATGCTGACCTAAACTGACTTCACATTCTTTGGTATACTATTTTTAGTGATGCTTTTCCCTGTTTTCTTTTCCATGTACTGCCTTGGACATAGACCAACTAGAACTGACATACAGTAGGTTTCAAACCACATGGATCAAAACCAGAGATCGTAAAAAAATTATTTTCCATGTTTTTTTACCAATCTGTACCAGGTAAGCCTCTGGCTCTTTGGAGCAATGGTTTTTACTGTGGTATGAAGGCTTCAGTTCTAAAATGTCAGACAAGCAACCTGTTGTACAGATGGGTAGTTCTGCTGCCCTCCATCCTCCCTTTCAGCACTTCTCTGATTGAAGAGTAACCAGTTCAGGGAGTCACTATGGAAACTCACAGGAGTTCCCCAAACCAGCTCATTGTGTGGTGAACCAAACCCTAGAGCCAGACCAGAGGACTGAGATGGGACCGTGAGTGTGAAAGTAGCACAAGAAGTTCCCTGTTTGGTCTCAGCTTCTCATTGGACTGGCTTACTAGCTGAAGGCACACTCTCAGAATGCCTATTTCTTTTCAGAAATGTTCCTTTGTAAAACATATAATGATTTGGAAATGTGTCCTCTAACACTGTTTGCAGAAAATGTCAATGCCTCCTCTAAAACACCGTAGTAAACTCAACATATTAATACAAACAGCCTCAATACTTCCTTTTACTGTAACAAGTGTTTCTCTTATTTCTTCTGCTCCTTTTTTTTTTTTCTTGGCATCTACACGTCATATTTTAGAATGTCGTGGTCTAAAATGTGGTGTCAAAATTCACGTTTTACTATTTGGATCAGCAGTTTGATTATCAACATATGGGCTGACAAACATTCAATATTACTTATAATTAGAACCCCCAAACACACAGAGTTATTATCTGCCTTTGAGATTTTCTTGTGAAAGTCTCTTTTCTTCCCAAAAGGAGCTGGCAAGAGGTGAGGATGTCTTCTACCACCTGCCCAGGTGCTGAATAAATGTATCCACTTACTTTTCTTTATCTTTATCTTTATCATTCAAAATACTGAAAGCAGTGTCTTGCTTCACTTTACTGACTCTTATCCCTGAGGCAGAAGAATACAAGTCAATAAAAAACTATGACCAAATCTTAGAAAGTATAATGGATTGATATGACTGAAATGCATTGTGAACTGCTTTCATAATTGTGTGACATTGCTCATGCAAAAAACTCCATCAGAATAAATTGAAAAATGCATTTGCTATCTCCATCACTTCAGATCTTATATGAAGAATATCTCAAGCTGCACAAAGAAAAAACTGAAACAACATACAGAAGGGAAATGTGTGATGTCCGCTATAAAGGTATTTCAGATATGATTGAATGAAGAAGTTTTTTGGAAAGTAGAGTTATACTTGAGGAGCATAAGGCCTTCTCCCTCCTCCTTGCCCTCTTCCGAAGCACTCAAAGCCCCAATAGATGTAATTTTGAAGTTTTCCCTTGAGAGAAGTGCGAGACAAATCACAGCACCAATAGCCTTGATTCAATTAAAAGGGAGAGAAAATTCTTTCAAAGCACCCTTCCACTTGAGGAACAAAGGAGACAAAAAGCAGAGTAACACCGGTGAGGCTCACAACACCCGCGAGGAACTGTGCAAAACAAAGCGCTCAGCGCTGACGAGGGCACAAGAAGGAACAGAACAGCGCTACCTGGTAGCTCGCGGTAGCTGAGGGAGCCTGAGGGAGCCCGGCGGCGATGCCGGCGCTGCCCGGGGTGGGCGAGCAGTGCCCTCTGAAGCTGCTCCATGAGGATTCGTCTCGCCAGGTGCGGGCCCTCAGCCTGGAGCCGTCGGTTTGCCCCGGGCCGGGGATTTGTGGATTGCCTGGCTGAGAGCGAGCCGGCGCTCAGTGAAACGGGCCACGGAGCCGGTGGGCCTGGAACGAGAGAGAGAGGGAAGTAATCCAACCTTCACCTATCTCCTTGCTGCCTGTGCTTTAGGCACGTGTTTGAGCTCTTCCTCCTGTGTTCGAGGGACTGTTTCCTGGCAGAGCCCAGCCTGTGAGTCCCTTGGAACAGCACAGGGCTGGAGGCAGAGGGGTGGCACAGGCGGGGACAGGAGCAGGTGCCCTTAGGCGAGGCGGGACGTGCGCCCCTGCTTTGCCTTGTGCCGCTCGGGCGGGAGCAGAGCCTGAGGGCTGGAGCGGCTTTCTCTGCGCCCCTCTCCCCCTTCCGCAGGCTCTGCCGCGGGGCTGGAGATGTTTTTGGCTCCTTTAGCTGAGAAGGCACAGACGAGCCTTCGGAGGAGTTCTGCACAGGTTGTACCTCTGTGTGAGCTGGCCCCTGGGGAAATAGCATCAAACCTGAAAACCGCTTGTATCCTGACCCACGGCAGGGCTCGGTGCCTTACCTGGGGAGAGCTAAGGGCGAGCAGGCGGCTCTCCACGTGGCCGTGCTGTGAAGCATTAAGGGCTGAGACCTCCAGGCTCTTGGACTCATCCTCCCGTGTAATGCTACTTGCCTTGTCTGAATTAATGATACAGGATGATTCGATTTGAAGCTAAGATTATGGAGTGGCACTTCCTCCATTTCCAGAATTTTATTTTTTTTTGAAGGCCAGGTAATTAGATTACAGTGCATTGCCTTGTATCATAAATTTTAAATTGTATTTCTGTATGTTTACTCCATACTTTAGATCCCTATGCCTTTGAACGTTACTGAACAAAACTTCAATATTTCTGTATTACTCTTGAATAATTAGGGCATAAGCTATTTTGTTCTGATGTAAACCAAGAATTTCTGAGCTAAATCACATCAAAGGTCCATCTACTCCCCAACTATTGTGTTCCAGTAAGAGCAAGACGAGGGGAAAGACTCTTCATATGCTCTTAGCCTTGTTAGTGTTTTCAAGCAACTTGCTAGACTAGAAGTAGCTCTGAGTATTTAGTAATTGTCTGAGTTTCTTGTCTGTCATCCTTGAATTGATCTGGTCTTTTGACATACTTGAATCTTTTGTTAGTGAGCTTCATAGGTCTGTTTTGTATTGTGAAATGTAAGTGCTTCACTATCTACAGCCAGTTGTGTTTCCAGTACAGACACAACATACAGCAATATCAGCTTTTCATACATAAGTCTTAACTTTTACTCATGTTTTGCAATAAGGAGGAGATAATGGACAATCAGAAACCCTTTCCTTTGAAGGTCTTGGTGTGTAAACACTGTGCGGCAATACCTAATGCAAGTTCTACTTTCTCTCCAGATTGCAGAAAGCAATAAATTTTTAACATTTTTTAAATTATAATTTTTATCAAATTTTTGTTCCCACTAGGTGGCGTACATTGTAAATGCACACCAGTAACCTTTGGGTGAGAACAAGTCGTTATAAACTTAAGCAATCATGGATTGTATCTTTTTTTTTGCCTGTGCTTTTTTAATCAATCACTTTCATGCTATCTATTTAAGTTAAAATTCAAGACTCTTGACACTGCTTGTCAATGGATATAACCAAACGGGCTTTTATGCTATTAGTCAGCACAACTCACAGGGTATGAACACGTTAAATTAGTTGTAACAACCACAGATTTAACCAAAATTGATTTCAGCTCTCAATCTGAAAAATCATACATGTCAATTTAGGGAAGTTTCTGTCTGTTGTCTTTCCGCAGTGCCAATCTTGTTCTTTATTCATAGAATCCATCACAGCCCCTTATTGTTTCTATTGTGGTGTTAGAAGGTGTTTGAAGAGAATTTGAAGAACATATATTATTTTTATTTCCTCGCTTAGGACGTGATTCCTTCATAAACTGCAGTGTCTCCTTATTTATTAAGTTTGTATTAGACGAAGAAGTCAGTATAATAAAAATAAACAAAGAGCACAGCAGACATTAGTTTTCAAAACCTTTGTTGTCCTCACTGTTTCTTTTCAATTACTTTATCTTTGTGCAATCTCAGTGCTATAGATACTCAGCCACAATACCTCTCTGCATTTGGAACACCTTGCAACTGTGTTGTTTTAGTGAACTAAAATGTCAAAGAGCTTTCTGCATGTGTGTAAAGAGTATAAATTAAAAATGAGCACTTTCTTTTTCTTTTGTTTCGGTATCCTGAAATTTGCAGAAGAGATGATTACCCAAACACCATAGCTCAGTGTTTATGAAAAGGCAAAGAGAGGAGAGACTTGGTAACAGTGAGAGGGACGTAAAAAGCTCATGCAAGTGCTGAAGTAGAGAAGAAGGATGCTGCTTCCTTGGGGCAAAAGGAAATATTTTGCATTGGTTAAGTAGATTATGACAGTGTAATTTGTTTTAGGTGTGGATCCTGGTCTTGCACATCAGGATAAAGCAAGAGTGGCATTATGGATGATTGTAGGCTCACACTGGAGTAACACCAAAAAAGTGAAAGAAGAGCTACCTTTGCTGACAGTCAGTTTTCCAGAGAAAATCCCTAATTATGCAGGCATGGTGCTTTATGCTCTGTGTAGTGTAGAGGGGAGCAAGGATGCATCCATGTCAGGTGCAGAGAGGGAGGAAGGGGGTTATGCCTGAGTGTACTGAATCATCACTGGTCTTAGGGGCAATTGGAGAAATGTTAGTACTTGTAATCTGATACAGCTCAGGTTTTAAACTGCTAACTTAATTTGATCAAGTAATCCTTAAGGACCTTCTCTCTGCTGTGGAGAATCTTAATGTCTTGCATTTTACTTAACTAATAGAGGGTTGAAAACCTCTTGCAAGTGTGAGTGAATACACCAGGAGTAGTACCATCAAATTCAGTTAGATTTCAAGGGGAACTAATTGTTTATAAACAATGAGGAAAGACTACCAGACTACTTCTTTCACCTTCTTTCACTCTGCAATTTCAGATGAAATTGAAAGGAAACTTGGTTGCTAACCAAATAGAAAATACGGTACATGAATACATGTAATTCAAATAGAATTTATAGCCTTCTCAGAGCATTGCCATCAGTTTGAGAGCTTGGAAATTTAAATTGAAATTAATGACAGTATATTTATTTTAATAATTTATAGGTGAGGTTTAGGGAATTAAAATTCCTTCTACATTATTTTACAAAAAGAATTTTTTTACAAGGAAGATTTTTAATTGTGGCTCTTTATTGGGTTCATTTGTGAGATGAAAGAAGCTTATACGGCAAGAGCACAAAGCACATGATCTTTGAAATTCTAGTTACTTTAGGTGTGCATTAAGAATTTTTTAAAATCACTTGTAAAAGTTTTGTCTGTATGTTTTCTCTTCTGCTCCTTTTTTCCTTTAATGGCTACTTTTTCTCTTTGAATGTACTATATAAATAGTACATAAAATATTCTAAAGGAAAATTTTGATTCTTTATTTGGAATGTTCAGTAACATTGTTTGGACTTCCAATGAAATCCATGGGACTAGCATGCTAAATGATTTAGCTTGGCTTCTCCCATGCCTTTCTTTTCCCTGTTTTTATCTTCTGAGATACTGCTTTGGTGGGATTTAGATGGAAAGATTAAAACAAGCAGAATTGCTGTCATTCTTTCTTTGCGCTGTGAAGAAAGAGACGCATGCAAATCCCTCAGCTGGAGCCACTGCCCACGTTTGACTTATGCTTATGAATTCCACAAAGAGAATATTGCATTACAGTTTCAATCCCTGGTTTCCAAGTGCAGACGTTGATATTGCCAGAGTTAGCTCAAAGCTATCAATCATTAGAAAGCCTATTGACTGTTCAGAATAGTTCTATCAATATCTCATTTGCTGTCTGATCTAATGCACAGGCTGTTTAATGCCAAAGCAATGGCTCCATCTTTCAAATGATAAGACATAATTTCTTTCAAGCCTACGTTTTTATGTCTGGCCCATTGAGTTAGATGGATGTGGTTGGCCTACTTTGTTGCTAGGCTAGTATCTGAGAAGAAAAATTGCTCCTACAACATATGTTTCAAGTACATGTAACAAGAGCATTTGAAGAAATACTTACTTTGATGAAATACTACTCAAAGTTAGTCTTTTGGAATGGATTCATGGAGTCAAGGTTAAACAGTCAGCATTGCCTTTATTGGATTGAATCCAAAACAGTATTTGACAAAACCTGATCTAGTGGAATGATCCTCTATCGAGATAGGCCAAGATGGTGAGGAAGCCCAGCTCTAGATCCTGCTCTGGCTTTGTATCCTTCTTTGGATCTACTGACATGCAGCATGTGGCCAGGTAGCTTTGCCTTTCTGTTTTGCAATCACTGAATGCCGGATTGTGATTTGGGTATCAGGCCTGCAAACCCAAATGATGCCCAGCCCTCTCAAGATTTCCCAGACTGGATTTCTAGGAGCCAAGGACAGCACATAGATGCTGATTCTCTGGAGCAGACAAAGCAGATGGACAGGAATGTACTTCCGTCCTTTGCAATTCAATGGCCAGCACAGCTGAGCTAATGTTTAGGGGCAGGAGGGGTTAATGATTTGCTGCTGGTATAGGCCAGCAGCTAATTACTTTCTGTCTCCAACAACAGGGAAGCAGGATTGGAATAGCCTGTGTCTAATTTGCAGTCATTCCTGTGGAATGCTCCAGTGCAGAAACATGCTGCTTCAGGCTCTGTCTTGGTGACATTGCCTAGCCCTCAGGAAAATATGCAAACTCTTGTCATGTCTTAAGGGGATAAGAAGACGTAGCCTCTATAGGAAGTCTATGGTAATAACAAACTTTTCGATCCATTCTGGCATTTGAATAAGAAGAAGGATTCACAAGGAAGCAGATTTTCACAACGTTGTACAAACATTCAACGTAGTTTTCTAGATATACCCAAACCCAGGGGCTGTGTGCCTTTGCATGAATGTGTAAACTAACTCCTCTTAAGTGCAAGTATGATGTTGAAACTAAAAGATTTCTTCTAAGATTCTGATATTTCAACATTTTAATTAGGAAGAAAGAACAGACTGGCTAGCAGGACCTGATGTTTAATCTTAGCTGAATCTGGGACGAGCAGTCATGTAATGAGATGGTTTTAAGATGACTTACTGACATACACTTTAAAAATGGCCAACAACGGTATTCTGAAAAGCCTGGTTTCTTCCACTCTCCCCAAAGAGCAGATCAGGGTGCTCAATGGGAAGTATTTCCTTCTGAAAAAAACCCTGATGTTTGTAACATTTTCTTCTCAGGAATTGGAATTAAAATGTCACAATTGGAAAACTCAAAAATTACCTCTAGGAAATGGCCTCTCAGTTTTATAATTTTTAAATGTTTCCCATATCTGTTTTTATTTCATGTGTTTTCTCCTTCTAGAATTAAATATGCAGAACTAGGATTTATGTAGCTTTTGGTAGGGAATGTTTAAAAAAGTTTAAAAATACAAGCACATTTATACAATTGCAAAAAACATATAAGAAAACAAATTTGAACCCATTTGTTTTGAATCAGAGCAAGCCTTTTTTTGAGGGGAAAGGGTGGAGAAAGCAAACCCATCTGACTATTGGTGGAGTCAGTCTCTCTAATTAATAAGTACTTGCTGCTATGGGGAAAAATAATCAGGGCAAAACAATGTCATGCTTTTTATTGTTTGTTGGTTTTGGGGTTGTTTTGTGTCATGTGTTGTGTCTCCCTGCATTTCCAGCCTCACCCACCCACTTGTTAACCTCACTTGGGGCTTGGAATACTATGGCTTTCTGGTGCCACTGAGACTTGGGAATGCTAAAACTTAGTTCAGATCTGGAATATGCTGTTCCTAAGGTATTGTTGATAAAATCAAGATTGTGAATCTGAAGATTAAATCATCAAAGGGTGTGCAAAATAATCCATATGTAGTCATGGGGTGGAAATCTGTGCTTTTGATCAGAAACTTTGTTTAGAAGCACACAGGAATGTCAGCCAGTGAATGGATATTATTAAGAACCACAGACAACAAAGTGCAGAATCTCCTCAGGAGACCAAAATACACAGACCTGAAAAACTAGTAAGTATCTGATGTTGCTTCATAGACTTAGAACTAACTCCTGAGAGTTATTATGATAATAACTGCATTACAGATGCAGGAGAATTTAGAAGTAGTTATGGTAAATGTGAATAAATAGAAGTGAGTGTTTGAGGTGGTAAGAAGTTGAATATTATCACTTATTTATACTAAATAATGACTATGCGAGGTTTTTCTCAGTTTCCTCAGGCTGATAGCAGAGTAAGACAGCCTTGGTTAAGCTACTGTTTATTCTAGATAACAAAGAGTAAAATTTAAATTCTTTACTTGTGTGTGTGTCTAAGTTTTGATACGCAGGTGTGCAATAGACAGCTGCTATGGTTGGGTTATTTTCTAGAATCTAAAAACAAATTCTAGGTCTGTGGCATTAGGTGCTGTGTACAGAGCATGCAAGACTGCTAAAAAAAATTAACATGACTTTTCTAGCACAGTTTGAGTTTCAGTATTATGCTACTTCTGTTTGTTGACCACTTAATGGTGCTGAGAACATCAATGTGACACTGTATGTATGCATCACTGCACATTTTATCGTGGCTGTTTTATGCAGGAAAAATTACAGAGATCTTGGAGACTATCAGTGTATCATTGTAAAATATCTCTTAGCTGGTGCATTGTACTGTAGCAAAAAACAATACCATTATTAATAGTTGAAATTTAAGTACCTAGAAGGTAAAAAATGCCACCCTTTGGACTTTCAGTATTTAAATAATAGAGATTAACGACATAACCTTTTACATAATTTCCTGCAATTTCAAGTGATATAATTAATTTATTTATAGATATGCAAGTTCATTTCTGTTCGTGAATATAGTCTGCTTCTGTGAATGAATTACCAGACAAAATGCTGTTAAAATGTTTGGATTATGGAGTGTTACAAAGAGCTCTTGTAAGATGAGGCAGTTGTCTGTGGGAAATGCTAGGGTGCATCATTACAATATATATGCTACATTTGTTTTCTGTATATTCTGTTTACACCCCTGTATCTATAAATATTATTGATGGCAATGTGAATGCTGTTTCAAAGACACCATATAACTTTTATATTAGAGTACAGCACTGCCAGTTTGAGTGGGAAATCAGTATTAGGACCTCCTAAAATAAATTACCTTTGATCTTTGTGCGAGTGCAGTCAGTCAGCTATAACAGTCTGGAAGAGATTACAAAGGTGCTATCTCTATAGTGCTTATATGGATGAGAAGCTGTTTTTGTTAAAACTGTGACAGTGATGTATTGGAGAGACCATTCTCTGCTCGTCTTTTACATGGTGGATGAAAGCTAATGTGTGTCATTTTCCTTTTCCTCCCCATGGAAAAATCAGATGTAGTCCTGAGCACTCCCTGGGCCATGTGAGGAGATGCTATTTTGAGTGTAGGTCAGAAGAGACAAGAAAAGCTGGACTGCTTTGTCTAAAGAAGCCAGTGGTCAGTTCTGGACAGGAGGAAATCCCTTGTAAGCTGAGAAAGTGAGCACACTACAGGTGCTGTTCAGCTCCACTTTATTGCATCTGATGTGAACTATTGTTGCTTTTGAGCTGAGAAATGTACTATGCTCTGTTTCCTAGCATTGTACAGGCAAGTTGAGAAAGACAGATCACCTCATTCCTCATTTGATAACTTGATGGCAGTGGATGAGAGCTGTTGGTCCTCTCTACAGAAATATGTCAAAATAAAAACAACAGCCAACATTGCAAAGACAGCCAAGACACAACATTCAATCCTATTCTTATGGAAGGTGCTGATTCCTCAAGGACCTGCCTTGCAAGGTTAACTGCTATAAACTTGCCATGTAAACTGGAGTCATGAGAGGCTGAAAGAATGTAGAGGCATTGCTGGTCAGCCTACAA
This sequence comes from Dasyornis broadbenti, assembly GCA_013397935.1. Classification (NCBI taxonomy): domain Eukaryota; kingdom Metazoa; phylum Chordata; class Aves; order Passeriformes; family Dasyornithidae; genus Dasyornis; species Dasyornis broadbenti. Next base: position 952,888 of record VZRN01003035.1, on the reverse strand, counting down.
GCATTGCTAAATCAATAGGTGGTCAATGGGGTTGAACTGAACTTCTACTGGAGATGTGATAGAGTTGTGTCCTAAAAACATATCATGGTAAATACAGCAAGACTATTCAGTTGGAATAAAATCTAAGTACCAAAATTAATGTCAAGTCTACTGAGAGATTTATTGTTCATATAAAGAGCAGCAACTTCTATTGTTCTTTTGTGTGTGTATTTGTGTGTCTATCCTTGACTTTTGTGGTTTTGTTTTGTTGTTTGCTTTGTTGTTTTTTTTTTTTTTTTTTTACCATACACATAAATAGTTTCTTTTTATCTAATTTTCCTCAGAATTTTACTGTAAGAACTCAGTCTTTTTCAAAAGATTTGGTGTTGTGCTGTGATGTAGAGTTGCAGCTTTGGGAAAATTCTGGTCAGTTTTACTGAACTATCAGTGAATTAATGGAAGGAGGAGGAGGAGGATGGAATCAGTGTCCTTTTGAGTCCTGCAGCATTTTGGAAAGGTTTAACCCTAAGAGATGAAGTGAGGATGATAAATTGCACTGTCAGTTTTGACCAATCAAGCAAAGAAAGGGCAATAAGAGGATACTGCTTTCTAGCATGTTTGGTTTTGATTTTTGAGGGGTTTTTAAAGTTCTTTGTGACAAAACTTTGCAAGTGACTGCTAGCTTCTTTAAGAGACCATGCCAGTTATCATGTTTTCTTTAGAAAGTTTACCATCCTTCAGGATAAAGTTTTCTTGAAATTTTTACAAGGTATTTGTTATCTAAAGTAACAACTACTGTGTGAAAAGGACCATAGTTTAAACAGTGAATGAGAATTGACACAAGTGCTTTGTATTAATTTTTAAATATACTGTTGTTTGTTTTGAACTATCTTTGTATTTTTGTGTAGATTTGCCCTGGGAAATCCATTACTGAAGCACCTCTTGGGATTTTATTTTCTGTCAAACAACCAATGCTCAGCAAACAATTGAAGAAGTCAATTCTGCTTGTTTTTTTTTAAACAAATGACCATATGGCATCTTATAGGTAGGAGTGGCAGCTGCAAGGATCTCCTTTCCTAGTGGTGAGCATCAGAGAATTATTTTTAAAGCAGAAGAGCTAAAGAAACCTGTTGTGAATCTTGCTGTCAATGGTCAAATCTGTATGGGTTCTCTTTCCTCCTCTTGTTTTATATTTTGGGGTATCTTGAGGACTGAAGTTTGTAAATGTGCTTGGAATGAGCATAGCCTGTTTCATTGGAGTCTTTGGAAATTATTTCATTTAGTTTAGGAGACAGGCATAAACCGTTAATGAAGATTTTATCTTGACATATCCAGTATAATGAAATGTGTTTTGTGAGGTTAGGAAGACTGGTCTCTGAGCAGAAGCAGTTTTCTGCTGGAGCTGTAAATCACTTCATGGGTGACTCCTGGAAGGGATTGCTGCCTGAGAGAAAATCTGAGGGGTTTTGATTTCTCTGTCATGAATTACGACTTAAACTGTACTTGCTTGTCCATGTTCTCTTGCATGGAGTAACAACGGTGTGGTCCTGCATGTAATCAAGAAGTATCGACACACTCAGGGCCTTGCATATCATGAAGTGGAGCTTCACATATTTTGTGAGCTCAAACATGGTAGGAATTTTGAGAGGACATGACACAGCTTAAATTCCTAGATCCATTAACTGTGGTGGGGATTTATTACCTATGCAGTAAGGCAAACAGGTGCTGTAGAGCTGTTTTCTTCTAACTCTACAGTTCAGTGGAAGGTCTGTATCCTTGGGGGAACTTACAAGTGCAGTTTTCTAGAATTGCATGAGCTTTCATTTAGCTCTAAATAACTTATTCATAGAGGTCTTAATTTGAAGAAAAAAAAAAGGGCTTCAGAATTCTAACAATGCATAAACAGAATGTTTTACAGTATTTCTAGTTAATATCTAATGAGACAACACATCCTTTCTGGAATTCCTGCTTCTAACTCCAATTATTGTTAATGAGAATTTTATGCCCTCTGCATTAAAAGGAATATGTTAAGGGTACACTCATGCAGCAACTTGTGGCTATATATTCACACTTAACACCTCAAAGGGAGATGAAGACAGTATGTGTTTCTGTATGTCTGTAATTAGCATTGTCATCAATTATAAATATAGCAGCTTGCTGTAAGTGTGGAATGTGGATTCAGCTAGGGACTCGGAGCATCCCGCATCCCAGGCTGTTTGGACTGGAGTGGTTGATAGGTAAGATTTCTGAGAAGTGTGCTACATTTTAATTACAAATTTTAGCTCTAACAGCAGCTATGTTATTTCAGAGAAATAAAAAAGACATCTGCTGCAGAAGCCCGTCAGTGTAGCCCATCTGACTGTATCCTGTACCCGTATATGTAATGTGTATTTTACAGTCTCAGGTTAATGGAACCTCCTAACTGCTGATATAGGGAAATTACTTTTATGCTTACAGTGAAATAGAGACAAATCCATAGCATGTTACTGAAAGTCATGTGGTTGTCCAAGTCTGGCCAAATAGAAAAATAATTCTTGCCTGATCAGCTGTTATTCTAATGGGGAGATACTGGGATTTTTGTCTTTCTTTTGAAGTTTTGAGGTACATTATATGTGACATAAAAGAGGGTAAAAGAAGTATTAGATTCTTTAATTAAGAAGTAAAATGAGAGCTTATTTTGTTTTTTAAAACCCGTGGCATTCTTGGAGTTAGTGGCTTGCACCTTTGAGTGATTGGTTGCATCTGGCTGACACTTATGATTACTGCTTTTCCACCTAACTACATCCACAGACTTATTTAGCGAGAGCAAGCTCTAGGAATGACCTTGAGCAGTCAGTGAAGACATTTTCTTTGTTCTTATATTGTTAATTTTCTACAGGAAAAAATTGCCCTCTGATGCTTGATGGTACAATAGTTTGAGCCAAGTGCAAGTGAAATCCAATGTGGGATGGATGACAATATGGTCATGTACTCATTCAGTCACTTAGGCTCTTAAAAAAATTAAACCAATCTTTTTTTGTTTAAAGTGCAAACAACAGATCTTCAAAATATGGGCTGCACTCTGTTTGTTAGCCTCTGACATACTGTACAATTTCTAATGTGAAACAATCTGTGGAGTCTGAAATATTTCACAGGAAGTTGCTAAGTCTTTTTGACTTTATATCATTTGCTGATATCCTTAGTCAAGCAGTTCTCTTTATACTCTTGAAAAATGCCAGTCATTTTCAGCACAGTGAATTATCTGGATGTTAAATTATTTATATTAATTTACAACATGATCTATAAAAATAAAGCAATTCAAATTTTGTATGTGTGCCAGGTTGTTATAAAAAAAAAATAGTGATTTTTTTCTCTCCTCCAACAAATTAGATGGTTTTGGCATATGGTGAAAATAGAAACATGCTGTGTTCAGACAGGAATCCAAGTGGATATTATTGTGTTTTTATATTAGTATTCAAATTCAGTTACATTTAAACACTGACTTTTCTGCAAAGGTAACAGACAAATGATGGTTCCTTTTCACTTGGGGTCTGTCATGAGCTCTAGAAGTGCAATCCCCACTCTGTTATTGAGAGCTAAATGTCAGTTTATTTACAGCTGGAGGATGTATTTGGGAGCTAGTCATGTAAGTCGGAAATGTTTCTCAGACCTCCGTGTAGCCCAATAGGTACAGCAGACTTTGTAAAGCTCTCTGAATGTCTAGAAGTTCTCACTGGGATTGTTTTAGACCTGCTTAATCTTCATCATGTTAAATGAGCAATGAAGCTGGTGAAAGGGCTGGAGCCCAGGTCTCAGGAGGAGTGGCTCAGCTGGGGGTGTTTAGCGTGGAGAAAAGGAGGCTCAGAAGTGACCTTATTGCTCTCTGTGACTGCCTGAATGGAAGCTGTTGTGTGATAGGACAAGAGAAAGTGGTCTCAAACCAGGGCAGGTTTAGATTGGATATTTTTATTTATTAAGAATTGCGAAGGGTGGGAAGATGTTGTTGAATCGGCACTGGTGTATTGCAAAGAAGGGAGAAGGGCTGACTACTAGGAAACCTGGTAAAGCACAGCCCTCTGGAAAAGTGTTGTTAGTTTGAGTGGTGCTTCCAAGAGCCTGTCCAACTTAAACATCATGAGGACTGACGTCACATTTCACTGAGAGGTAAGGTGCAGGCAAGCAGAATTTAGGGACATACTGCTACTGGATTGACAGGAGTGGCCAAAGCACATGAGGACATTGTCTGTGAGTTTTACAGAAGGGTCATCTGTTGTCAGGGAGTTTGGCCCAGAGGCTGAAGTTGTGCAAAATGCCAAGTAGGCCTTAGAGAAGGATGTACACAATTTTCTGTATAAGCCAAAGCTTTTGTCTAACAGCACTTTAAACCTTACAGTTAATGACAGTTAAAGGAAATTTTGAGATAAGAAGCTCTATTCTCTTTTTTCAATTCTGTGAGCTCACTATCACCACAGCTTCAAGGGTAAGGGAAGGAAGTGCCATAACAGGAGGTTAAGGTGCAGGAACACTAGTTCTGGAACAGTTTGCTAATTGAGAAAGATCTTTTTTTTCTTTTTTTTTTTTCCCCCCAATGCCCACCAGGAAGTTGCCTTATTCACTGAAGCATCAAGGTTTGTATCTCAGGTTGGCTTTTTTAACCTCATCTAAGATAGTTGTGGCTGTTCTCATTGCGCAAATAAATGTCTACATTTATTCCTTTTTGAATCTTGCTACTCTCTTGGTCTTAATAATAATACCTTCAGGAAGAATACCACTGGTTAGTTATGTGCCATGTAGAAATATTTCTCTCCCTTTTCTTTACAAATTGTTTTTGTTCAGCATCACTGTCTGTCCATTTCTTTTTGTATTATAAATTGTGGTGAGTAGTACTATCCAATATGTATTTCCTTTTTTTAATTATTGGTTGTTCGGTTTTTTTTTTTTTTTTGTATCTCCAGAGGTCTGTTCTTACCCTTCTCATTTCTCAATTACAAGGTCCAAATCTTCAAAGTCTTCATCCAGATTATGTCTTTCCTTTCCAAATACAACTATCTTCCCTTAACACTTATTCTCAGGCCAGTTCATTACTAAGCTGTAAGTTGTAACTCAGTAGTTGCTCTGGTTTTTTTCCACTGATTTTCATCAGTGAAATTCACTGTGCTCCACTGGCATTTGAAAGAGAGCAAGATTTTGAGTTCTGATCCGAATACCTTACAACCGTAGGATAACTCATACAGTTGGGCTTTGGGTTAAAATTCAAGTGGACATCTAATTGGTTCCTTGTTTCTATAAAGGACTGACTCCCTGAACCATGGTGAATATTTGGAGACCTCATGTAATTATTCCTGATGTTTCAGAGGACGATAGAGATGAAGCATTTCCCAGGAGAGCCAGACCATATGGTTCCTCTGACCTTCTGTGAACATGCTGTGCAATCTCATAGGTCTTTGAGTATTTGAGAGCATAACTGGTATTTTTATTTATGTCTTTTTTTTGTCAACAGTTCTCCTTTCCTAACAATTATGCTTTTTTAGGTAATTTGGGCTGCTGTTGACTCCTGCTGAGGGAGTAAGAAGGTGTGGAAGTGGTGCTGGTTACTCAAATATCACTTGAGAAACTGCCAGTTCCCACTCTGGGTAGAGCCTCAGAGGTTGCCACCATTTGCTGAAGTGGAGGATCTTTCTGGGGCATCAGCAATCTTTTGTTTAGCTGTGAGTGTCACTTCAGCCCATAGCTGGATAAATGGACTGTAGGACTTTGAGGATTGCCTCATGGCATATCTGTAATTAATTGTTGAAACACAGATAGAATTTCATGTGGACAAGAGGATACAAGCAGCAATGTGCGGGTTTAATCTCTGTAGCTGTTTGAGGCCCAAGTAACCATGGTAGCTGGAAAATCTCCCCACTTCTGTGTTTATCCCTTCTCTGTACTGTAGTTTTTCTTAACCTTCTTCAGACTGGACCAGCTGGGTTTGTTTGTATGGCCCAAAATAACTAAAGATCTATTGCTCAAGGATTTCTGCCAGTAGGGGCAAAACCTACTCCAGTTGGTAAATGGAGAAATTATGGATACTCAATGTCTGCCCAAGGCATCGTTGTCTGAGTCAGCAAAGCTGTTGTGCAGCTTGGCCCTCAGATATTTCAGGGAGCTGAAAGTTGCCTTTGCCTTGGTACTTAGCTTGATTGGGTAATAGAAGAGAGAATTCATAGTAGATTCTTCTCACTCCTTTTTCCAACCACATTTGTGAAACTGCCTGCAGTCATTGGGTGAGAGCATGAGCCATTGCACACTGGGGCCTGAAAACAAATCAGTATTTTTACCAACGTACTTTTGTGTGCCCCTTAGTACTTGGTCCTTGCACGCATACAATGCACTTAATAACAGTTGTGAAACAAGTGATTTGTGTATTGCTATGTGGTGAATAGGAAGCTGAGGAGTGGTATCAATAGCACTGGAGAAAGTCTGTTAAAAGTTTCTGGAAAAATCTTACTCATTTGTCTTTCTGAGGTTCCTAAGTTTCTTGAGCAAAAAGTATTGTACCTATATACTCCATTAAGCATGCTGTGACCTTTTACTGCCTTCATGATGTTATGGATTATTCCAAGAACTATTTTATATGAAAAATTTGCTCATTTGTTTATGTGGAATCTGCTGGAGTAATTCAGGATGAAAATTGTTTTAACGTAATTTTTTTTCCTAGAGTAGTCCATGAACAAGATCATGTCCTAGATTTCCAGATCAGTGTGTGAATAACACATTACACTGTCAGGCCAGGTAGTCCCTTCAGTTCACAAAATACTAAAATTGTGCTCCAAGCTATTTCTGAATTCTCTGCAAAAATTGGCAAGTCCAAGCTAAAAGGATCCCATATAATTTGGCCAGATCTGGTTGTTTTAATGAAAGAAGTCCTTTTGCTGAGCCAGTGTTAGAATTACAGATGGATTCATGCAAAATAAAGACTGCCTGTGGTTTGATAATTATTTCCTTTAATAACAGTGTATGTCTTGATCCTTTGTCTTCATTTTTGGTGCTATTCCCTTCTTGCACGCTTTCTGTTTACCCAGTAGTCCAGCTCATTGCTGCATCTATTTCCCTTTTTCCCCTGTACTGCAGTTTAATTAGAAACAACTCTGTATGTTAACTGCTGATAGAAAAAAGTACAAGGGAGAAGGTTTGTGGGATGTTGGCTGTGTTGTTTACAGAAGTTTTCAAGGTATCTAAGTAACTGATGATATATCAACCATCAATCCAAATCTATGCCCAGAGAGACACTTTAAAACTTTAGTGCTTAACAGAGCTTGAAATATGCACCTGTCCCCCAGTCTACCCTGCAATTACAGACTGAGGGAAAGATAGGCTGCAGTAGTTATTTACATGTCAAAACACTGTCTGCCAATAGCTGTCTCACTGTTGATGTTTGTTGGTGCTTTGTAGTAGGTGTTCTCATCAGTTTGATAGCACAAAGCTCAGCACATGCAGAAAAATGTAAGAACCCAGAGCTGTCATCTATGGAGGAAAAAAACAGTGTATTTTAAGAAAAAATAAATATAAAAATTAGCTTTCTCTGGACCCAAAGGAAGTAGATCACACATGTGTTCCCTAAAGGGGCATGATATTTTTGATTTATGATATTCCAGAAATCATGCTTTAACATTTGTTTCTTGGAAACGTGGATTTTTAAAATTATTTTTGTTGAAACTCAGATTATACCATCAGTAGAGGTTTTGAATGAAGTAGCAACAGGTTTGTATTTATTGCTGCCCAGTACTCCAAGGGGGGAAGACATAAAACCTAGACAGAAGAGCAATTTAGATGATAGTCATGAGTAACTATATTGTAGTTTATAAGTTGACAATATTAAGCTTTCTGGCTCAGATATAGCTTTAATGATAACATATAATGTTAACTAAATGTATGTGTCTTTCGTCTTCAAAACATGCAAAAAATTTCAGGTAATACACTTCTGGTGCTGCAGCCAAGTGTTTTTTACTTTACAAGTGGAAATGAAACTGCCTATAGAAATGAATAGGCCAAAACCTCCAAGTGAGGTTGTTTCAGATCCAGGCGAAGAACTGAGAAAGTCCAGCTTCACAAAGTTGTACTTAATACTAGCTCAAGAGTCCAAATTTGTGAAGAAACTGAAATATGCCTAAAGGTATGAACAATCTCTTTGACTTTGGTGCTGTTCACGGTGTTGGGTTTAACACTGAGCTTGTGCTCAAGTGTTTTCCTAGATGAAAGCTAGAAAGACTTCATTTGGTGTATTTCGTATTTCAGCATGGAGTGACAGTTTTTGTGAATGCACAAGCTCTTCCGTTAGAATCTCAGCTTTTCACCACAGGAAGAAACTTTGAACACCAAAATTAGATACTTTTTTTTTTTCGCCTTTCATTGGTATAAACTTTGTAGATAAAGATATAAGGGGCAGAAATTGTATTTTTGGAGTGATACACTTATATTTGTTTTGTTGGGTTTTTTTTAATGGCAATACTCAAGGGCAAAACCTATATGTACTTAGTAAGTGAATCTGAGAGATAACATTGCTTTCATTTCCAGAACAGCAGTGATGCTGAATTTCCAGCAGCAGCATTTTTCTACATCTGCTGCTCTTCGCAGAGATGGCTCCCAGATGAACCTCTCTGCATACCAGAGTACACCTCCTGCCTAAAATGCCATAGGTCACACTTACATTTTCTCATCTCTGCTCATCCCTTTCCCCATGCTCACAACAGGGCCTCTGTTTCAGTTAGAAAATATTGTTGTCTGCAGTTGTTTGCAAGTAAAGTATTCCCTGGATACTCTTTTTGTAATTTCAGTTTTGGTAATGTGGATGTCGCTTCTAAAGATGTGTGTTAAAGCATAAATATGGATGAAAAAGTTATCCTTGTAGGTCTGGGATTTCAAAACCCCAAACCTATAGGAAGGTAGGCTGTTAAATTCCCTTGAGAATAAATTAAAGATGTTTCCTGAAAATTCTGGGCTTGATTGTCAATGCACTGTGTCTTTTCCATAATTTTTTACAGGTTTAAGAATAACCAATGTCTTACACATCATACTGACCCACCAGACAGGTGTCAATCAAGCATTTGCATAAGCATAGATCACTCAGAGTTGCTTGGTGTTTTAACGGGAAGGCATTTTTAGCTTTTGCCTTTGAAAGAGCAGGTCAAGCACTCTACCCAGCGTTAATGACTTTCCCCAATTCATCAGTCAATTGACTCAGTAACTTGACTATTATTAACCTAGACCATTAAATGCTTTTAACCCTTTTCCACAGAAAGAAGGGACGTCTCAAGAATGAGTAACTTCAATGAATGTATTAATTTCATGCAGTTGCCATTTGCCCTACAGTGTTGGACTGCTTTAGTGATATACTTTATAAAGAAAATTGAAAAAGCAAAAGAAACTTTATCCATATATTCATTCTATGACCAGAAATGCGGGCTGTTTCAGAAATTAGTACAAATAATAATGTAACTCCTGCTTCTCCAACCATGTTAAAATTAAATATGCAAGGAGTAAAACTCTGGTGTAGTAAGGACTATGAAGTGATTAACTACCAACAGACAAGAATCACCAGGAAGGCTGCTTCTAGTTTCCTTGGGAATGGCCACTGGTGTAGAAAAGGCACTGAGTTTTCCACACGTGAAGAAGACCTATGAGATAGTGGTTTCCTCACACGGTGTGTGCATTACTTAGTTTTGCAGGTAATCCATTCATTCTGATTGCTTAGGGTTTTGTTACTGCTGTGGAATGCTTTTGGGGAAAGTTGGTTTTGTTGTTTGTTTTTTTTTTCCAAACTAGAGCAAGTTTAGTTACTTGCTGCTATCAAAGAGCAACAAAAAAGCAGACTTCAACACAGACTTTGTACTGTAATTTTACCAACCAGCAAGACCCGCATCTGATGTGGAGTGGGTCATACTCCATCAGAGTCAGTAGATGCTTGCTAAATGATACCAAAACCGTTCTTATTCTAAGACATTACTTCCTATCACTAACCACTCAGTTGTATTTCTTTTAGCCAGACCTGTCCCCACCCAAGTCATTAGATGTTTTCTCTAATTGCAGATCAGCATCTGGATTTTCTTGATCAGAATTTCAGCAGGTAGCTCCTTTTCCTGGCTATTTTCAGGGAGCAGATGTGATAGGGAAGTAGCAGACTTCTTTTATTGTTCCTTTTCCTTCAGAGTAATCATACTCTGCATGATCATCAGATCACAGAAATTGATTAAATTCTTTGAGGTAACAGCAATATGATTATAACTGACTGCTTAAGTAAATGAAAAGCCACATTACAGATAATCTGTTTCTTTATGAAAACTTAATAATGGCCTAAAAAAGGATTAGCTAATGACACTGAGGGTTTTTATCATGCAAAATGAAATCAGCATTCTCAGATACGTAGATGTTTAATACTACTAGAAGAATTCCTATTAAAGGCATTGACTTGTGTGTGGTACTGGCTTTCCAACTTTCACTGTATTTTGTGCTCTTGGCATGAAGGAGCTTGAGGCTTTTAATATTTTTTATATATCTAACAAAATATTCTTTGGTGGGGAGGTCCTTTGGTCATGGTTTTTAACGATTTTGCTAGCTTCTCACAAACTTATTTGTATATTTGGCACATTGACATATGAATGATTAATTGTGGGAAGCAGTGAATGGTACTTTTTACCTTTCTAGTGAAAATTTTAAACCTTGTTTAAGATCACTTGATGCTTTATAGACATATCTGAATTACGTGATGTAATTTAGCAGAGTTTCTCAGGGATACATAGAGGTGCATCCCTGGGAGAATTTAGTCCATTCTCAGTTCTGTAATTCCTATTTTAAAATCACAAAACTATTAATTTTTTTTTTTAATGAAAGGTTAATCAAATATTGACTGGGGAAAGACACTGGTTTTCCATAACATTTTCCTTTTTCTAGCTGAAGATTTTAAAATAAATGAAACAAAAATTCACTTCGAAAGAGATTTTTGCATGTAAAATTGTACTTTGCACAGTTGGCTAAAAGTATCAGCGCTCAAAATAAATGACAGCCTTTAATAACAGGGAAAACTATATTGCTTATCATATATAAATATGAAGATTATAGGATAACTATCCCTGTCTTTAGAGTTATAATTTTAACTCTCTGCTTTACAGCAAAAAATGATTATGTGGCTCTATGAATTGCTTAGCAACTGAGATCTGTATTAATTTCAGCATATCTAAGTGTTTTTATTAGGCAAAGAGTTTTGTACAAAGTATCCTTAGGCTAGTATAATGACAGAAAACCTTCAGGCTCTAGGTCACATTTTTTATAATAATAATACAGTATGAACTCTTCCATAATTAGAGATAACAATTTTTGCCCCTATGTGCTTTTTTCACCTGAGGATCAAAAAGTCATTTACAAACATCACATAAGCTCACAAGTTATCATTGTATCCAAAGACTCATACTCTGACTTACTTGGTTTTCAGGAGCTGCAAATTAACTTGCTCCCTTGAGGTTCATCTAGAGATTTGAATTCATTGCGTGTTGAGCTGTAAGAGGAAATCTTCAAAGTGAGTTTAACTTTGCTCTTTAACTTCTCACTTCTTTCTCCATTTTCAAAAGTTTTATGCCCTAGTTGTGACATAAGGTGTAAGAGAAGATGTGTTTTGATTGTCCATTGCTCTCAGACTGTGAAAATGAAGAAGGCCTGTGAATTTAGCAGCTCTTCAGCTCCTCAGAGACATTTAGGATGCTTTTATTCATGGACAAAGGTTTATGAGTATTGTCTGACTGTTGACACCAGCTATAGAGAAGACCCAGTTATTTTATGGATTTGATGCTGTAAACTAAAGAAAGTTATATTCTGCTTCAGATCAGTACTGAAAAAATTAGGATCTGCTAATGAAACATCAGATAAAAAGCTGCTGTCACTGTGATGACATGCAAGGATTGAATTAGAGGCATATTATTTTAGGTTTTTTTGTATCTCTTACCACTGTAAGGATCATACTTAAGGAGTTTCAAACAACTGTTTTAAATTCCCAACAGAACATTATTTTCTTGATCATAGAAAATAATAGTTTCATTTTACCTTCCTTGAAGATTTGAATTAATTGTAGCTGATGCAGACTAAACCTTTTAAAAATAAAAGAAACCAACAAACCCCTACATAAAATGAAATTATTTGTGCTATAATTTATTAAAATGAAGCATCAATTAATAACAAAATTGCTCTCTGGACTAGTTACAGATTTCTCAGCTGTAAGTTGACATTGTTTGTTAGACGAATTCTAAGATTAAGAAAACCTTACCAACTTTGTGTATAAACTGCTGCAATATAGCTGGTGTTCTTCAGACTAGAGAAGTAATTTGTATCTTAAACACAAAATCCAATGAGAAAATGGCAGCCACCAGGTTTTGACTGCATTCATCATCCATAGGGCATTTGTGACCATCTGCATGGAAGCCAGGGGTTTTTTTCAAGCTGGCGACCTTGTCCTTTCAGGATTCCCTTCTTCCCTCTCATTATGACTCCCTCATCAAAACAGGAGACTCTGGGGTGTGAATGAAAGTAGACTGAACTCAATAGCTTAAGATTTCATTAGAGTTCCTATTAGATACTGTCCTTATTTTATAGGGGAAAAAATTAGTCTCTGGCAGCTTCATGTTTTTGGACTACAGGTCCTGAGGACTGATTATACCTTATTTAACATTGCCTTGTCACTTCATTTTTCTTTATGGGAGATTTGTGGGCCAGTGTGAAGAATCAAAGTTTCTTTTACTCAGAAGGTGAGGTGGGAAGAGTGATTGAAAAGTTATGGCAATGTTGCTTCAGATTAATTTAAAACTAATTATTTTTAAATGTGGTGAACTGGAACTATTCATTTAAATCCATTGAAAAGTTTGTTCAGTTATTGGGGCATTTTAAGGGCAAAAGGCACCTGCTACTGGAAACTTTTCAGTGCTGTCTTTGGATAGCTCAGGGTTTATAACATTACCCCACTGAAATGCAATTCATTGCCTCCTCAGATCCTTTCCTTGTCATTGGAAGTCGTCTAACTTCCAAGGAACTGATAATTTGTCTTTCTTAAACAACTGCATTTTTATGAACTATGAAAGATGATTAAATTTAGGTTGCTTAGATGGTTGTCTTTTATTGACCTTCGTGTACTTGTCTCTCAGGGCTACACAACACTTATTATAGATAAAGTACTCCATGTTAACAGGAGAATCTTATATCCAAATTCCCTCGAGCCCAGTAGTGCTGGCACAGATAGTGTGACATATCAGTTCAGGTTGTTGTTGAAGGCAAGTGACCAGCATCCTACTCAGCCCTGAGGTTCCCAGACTGTTACTAATTATTAAAACTGTTCAATCGTAACTGTTAAACCACTGTATTTCACTGCTACCAAAATGATCAGGTGTGATGGTTTCATATAGAAAATATTCATTCAAAATTACTTTCTGAATGTTATCTGAAATGATGCCATTCTATGTTGATTAAGTTTTGTCTGGCAAATAAAGTCTCCCCTATTCCTTTCCTCCTACCCTATTATAGCTCAGCATTTGTGATTTGACTCATCAGCCAGCACAGCATGGCTCTCTTCTGAATCTGATGCAAAAGTGAATAGCTCTGTCTGTCTGTAAAGGGGCTCATCATTATTTTTATTCTACTAACAAATGGTTCTTATCATGAAGTAATGCTGTGTGAAGTCTATCTATTGCTGGTTATCACATGATTCCTGCATAGGAGTCCGGTTGGAGGCAGAAACCCCACTAATTCTCTTGTGTTAGAAACAAGGAACCACTGGCACTTCCGCAGCCGCTCTGACTTGCACCAAGTGCTGTCCTGGTGCAATGCCAGACTGATCTGATGGGAGTATAAAGATTGGTTTAAGGTCCTTTTTGCACATTGCTGCTGCCTTTGTCAGATACATTCTGCACTGCTGAGCTCTGATTGAGGTCTGAGATCTATGAATATATAATGCTATATCTGCAGATGTTATGATTAAAAAAAAAAAGGACAAGGAAGGAGGGAATATATGTTAATAATACTTTGTTTCTGCGATATTAGTAGCAGCTTGCTAAAGTGGCCTACCATCAAAGAGTATTTATAGCAATGTATAAAACATATTAGTGACATCCCTTTTAAATTCAAAAGCTTTAGCTAATAGTACTGTCTGCATTCAAAGCAGAGCTCAGTGCCTAAAAGCTGGTCAATAAACATTTTAGTACTGCTCTATTCCAGTGATCTGAATTCAATAATGTTACCTTTCCAGAAGCTGCAAAATGGAAAGTGAAAGAATGATTTATGAAGCTTAGCTATGCATGGCCAGATAAGAAAGCTTTAACTGATGCTTGCAGGATTCTCTTTAATGAAGTACCAGTTGCCAAGATAAGTTTAGGTAAATGAAGCCTCTGTCACAATATGTTACAGCAAAAGAAATGACAGAGACAGCAGAGCAGATGGAGGTTATTACAGAACAGTGGTGTCAAGAATTGTAGTCTAGGTAACTGCACAAAGACAGAACAGATGCATTGGGTTTGTTATTAATGATTTCATGATAGCAATGAGTATTTATAGAATCTGTTTAAATTAAGCCTAGCAAGATTCTTTCCTTAAATTGTCATTTAGCCTTCATTGAGATCATATTACTAAGCCATCACTCTCTTTTGAGTAGAATTCTACTCTTTCAGTACCACCCTCCATTTTTGATGTTGTCATTAACTGCAAGGCCCCAGTACTTTTCAAAATGTTGTTTGGTTGTTTTTTAAAGCCTTCCTTGTTGACAATATTAAGCAGCATTAGTTCAAATGAGTAAAATTCCTGTTGTCTTTTTTTAACATCCTAATTTAACAGGTAGCAGCCTATTATGAATGAAATGAAATAGGTGAGCTTTTTCTTGTCTCCTGGGGCACAGGACCTAGAATTAGCAGGTGTTAGAAATGCATTTTGAGTTGTGCCCTTTTGAGGAAAAAAATGGAACCAAGTCAATGTGGAATCTGTATTTGCAATTGTGTTTTGTCCACTGCTGTTTTATGTGAGTAGGTTAACGATTTTTAGGGAAAAAGATGAATCATTAAGGAGATAATCTTAAATATGACTTTTGAGTCTTCACTTGAATAGTAAATAAGATTGTTTGCTGATTATTCTTCCTTGAAAAATATGCCTTCTGCTTCTAATTTTCCTAGAATTTAGGGAATTTCAAACCACAGCATCAGGAAAATACATTTTTGGTTTTTACATTCAGTCAAAAAGGCTGTATTGGCTTCCAGAGGGAAGTCTGTCACACCTTAGGATGACAGCCTCTGTGGTGGGCAGGCTGACAGACAAGTACATTGTGTTTCTCTACAAATGCGCATGAGATTGAATCTCACAAGGTTGTGTCACACCAGCCGTCTACATGGACAGAGTGCTTTGTCCTTGTGTTTGGTCTGGCTGTTGAAACCCCAGCCCTGAAGGCATGTTCTGTCCTTCTGCACTGATGGGTTGATTTCATAGACTGTTTGAATGGTCTGTCTTTTCTGTGGAAAGGGAGCATCTGAAGGCAAAGGAGAATGTTATGCAATGTACATGTTTAAGAATTTTAAATACCACCAGAAGAACTAAGATTAAACCAATCAGTGGAGATTCTCTCTTTGTTACAATAAAATACAGAAATACTTTTTATTCCTCTGCTTTTTATATGTCCAAATTTTCCCCTTCCTCCATTTAAAAAATAGTGGCTTGGTCTTCTTCCTGTGATACTGCTGTTCCAAGGTTTAGGTTTTACCCCTTCTATGATCTCGAGGTCTGTTTTCAGCATGCTTCTTGTGTTTGTCTGTGTGGAAAGAATGAAAGAACGGGGAAGAGTGGAGAAGGAAGATAAGGGAGTAGAAGCAGGAAGAAGTCAGGGAACTTGTAGGCAGTAAATTTTTTCCCTAAGGCTAACAAAATAACAGGGAGTCTCTTCATTTGTTCTGGTTAATTCATATGTGCTTCTGTAACATTGTGGAGTTGTTATTCATTTATTGAAAAATGACATTCATATTGAGGCAGCACCCTACCCCACTGTGAAACCTGTGTAATACCAAAGCTTATTTTTCCTATTCTATGCTTATATTTCTATGTCTTGAGATCTAGTTTGATAATTTGTAGTGCTATATAATTAAACATGAACTGATGCCACAAAACTAATTAAAAAAAGATAAATTGTGTGTTTTGTTTTTCCAGATCTGAAGGTTAGTGACCTTGGAATTAAAAGTATTTTCTACTGTTTTTTTTTTTTTTTTAATTTTTAGACAAAGATCTTCCAACATACAAAGAACTAAGACATCTCCATCTTGGTTTTGCTGGTGTTATGCTTTTTGTAACAATTTAGCTTGTATGTAAACAAAGACAGATTCCGCTCAGATGCCACAATCGGCTCAACATTCCATGTGGTGTTTTAATAATAGTTTTAACAGCAGTGCCTTTTTATCCCTGCAAGTCTTCTTTCCTACTGCTGTGTTTGTAAGAGGGGGAGGCTAAGAGAGACAGTGAGAGAGAATTAGAGCAGTAATTCTGTGAGGCTTAGAATTAGCTTCTTGTATTTTGTTCATACATTATTTGTCTTTAGCACTGTAACTGCTAGGAGAGTATAATAAAGTTTGGGATTTATTTTTTATGTTAACACAATCCGAATATTATCTGGGTTCTGTAGATCCTCATAGGCTCTAAAAGAAGGAGGGAAATTAGTTTCTGCATCACTTGGCCTGCACAATTGACTGTTTAGAAATAGATTTGTCTCTAAGTCTTTCAATAAATTGGGGTAGGAATCTGTACTTGGAAAACAAAAGGAGAACTGTTATTACTAAAATTCAGTTCGTGGTTTTGGGTATGATTTGTGCCTGAGAAGAGGGAAGATAGGTAAGAAATACAACCCATGCACCTTTCCTACCTCCAACACATTTTACAGGGATTTCAGGAATTGTTGTCACAATTAATTAGTGAACACATGAAGAAAGATAATGGGTGACTTGGCTGTCAGTTTCCAGTCTTTGTGTTCACTTGGCTGAAATCTGAACCGACTGGCAGAAGGACCTGGAATTATTTTAACATCTAGAATTCCATAAATTCAAAAAAACTTCCATTCTTTATATTTTTCTAAAAGTAAAGGAAAAACGTGTTGTCTCCTTTTCCACTGCCAAATGATTCCTAAGAGGGGCATTAGTTTTTAAAGGATGAGGAATATGCTGAACAACCTTATGTGCCTTTGGGACCAGGACATGGTGTCTGGTAGACAGAACAGGTTGTTAATACCCTCTGAATAAAGGTTCAGTAGTTCTCTGAATTCTGGGAAAGAGCTACCAGCTCTTTGGTTCTGTGTGGCAGGGACAAGCAATGCTCCCAAGGAATTACTTGCTTTGTTTTCAGTGTCTGTGTGTGGAAAGAGAAGTTGTTCTATATTCCTTCCAGCCATCCAGCCATCCATCCACATGCTGTTATCCCTGTTGGTGCCAGGGAAAATCATGTCACCATAGACCCTGCTAAATTTCAAATTAGAGACTTCCACAGAGCTCACACCCTGCATAGAAAGTTACTTATGTGGTGAAGTTGGCAAATCTTAGCAGGTTGTTTTCTGCCAGCCTATAAATGGTTTCTCAAACATACACCTCAAAAATGTCATCATTATTCAGGTCTGCCTCAGTGTTTTGACCTTCAAAATGAAGAGTTAAATCACACATAATTTCTCATATGGTTTGGTTTCAATGGTTCATGCAAGATGCTTGACTCAATTAAATAGAGAATTAAATCATAATTAGTTCAGAGTTAAGGGAATCAGTCTTTTGTTGAGCATCAGGAAGCTTCAAAGTGAGCAGTGTTCTTTCTCAACTACAAGGGAAAATGAAAGGAAGACAAGCATAGCTTACCTTTGTTCTTATTTTTTTAAGAACAGATAGATAAGATTTACATAAAGCTCCTAGGAAGTAGTGAGAAAAATTATGAAATAATAGATTTACCTTGGGTGTTCAGGTAGCTGTAAGGCAAATACTTCTACTCAGAAACTTATAATTACAAATAGCAATAATATACCAAATACCAAAGGGACAGTCATGTTGTAAACATGTAATAAAAAACCGCTATTCCATATCATAGTACTGACATAAAAGAAGGGTTCAAATTAAGAACTTTCTGCTTTGCTGAAGTGGCTTAGGTCTGTCTCACTACTTTAACAAAAGATTGCACCAGTACTAATCCTGTTTTGTTTGAATAATTTGACTCCTTTCCCTTTCCAATTTATAACAAACCATACAAATCCACCAGATGATGTTCCAGTTGTGTGTTTGGTGTGAAGGCTTTTTGGTTGGTATTTTAATAGGGGAATTCAAAACTCTTATGTTTCTTCAACTTTTGTTTGATTAATTTAGTAGCCTTAGTTTTTGTGTTCCTCCTACTCAATAGAATTTTATCTAGTTAATTTATAAAAAGAAAAATAATTACTTCACTCTTCCTTATCTGAGGTTATAATTTTGTATGCCCATGCTAGTGTAACTCATGCTTTCAAATAAAATTCGGGCCAAATTTTGCCATTTAGAGATGTTTCTTTCTGGGTTAGTAGGTTAAGTGCACATTTCAGAATTCCCCAAACTTGAAAGGTTGATTGAAATCCAATTTAAAAGTTGACCATGGCTGAAATGATTGGCTACATTCCTGGCTTTACAAGATCTTTTCTGTTGTGAAGGGAAGATTTTAGAATAACTGTCTTTTTCTTACAAGCAAGTAAAACTATAAGTAATTTTGTGTAAAATGGTCTTTTTACAATTCCTTTCTCTTTACATGTCACAAAGTTACAGTCAATATTCGTCTCCAAGGGTGCTGCTCAGCAGTGGGGAGTAGTCATTTGAAATAAGTGTGTTGCCTGATCTGTCCAAAACACTGCAGTGCCTGAAACTCTCCATGTGGCACTTTGCCTTCAAGGTCTTGTGATTAATTCTTTGTGCAGCACAATGTCTGGGCACAGTATTTCTCCCAAGCTAGCCTGAAAATAATGCAGGGAAATGCAGAAATTCTATAGTATAGTTTGCATTCCTCTTAATTATTTCTTTTTTAATTAATATGTAAGACTTGGCTCTTCAAGATACTGTTTTGAGGCTGTATATTGTAATCTTGTTAGACTTTGATCTGCTAGTCCAGGTCTATAGTCAAAGTTCTAACTCCTCAGCTGTGAATAGCAAAAGGTGTGACACTCCACACCATCTCTATCATTCCCTTCTTTCAGTTTGCATAAGCACAAGTTTTGTGTTTAACTTTCTTTCGGTACCATTGGTTGTGTGAGTGGAAAAATAAGCTCTTAGAGATTTGTTAAAGAGTGACTCTTTCTGGTATTTTTAGATTTAAGTAAGTGACTAGCAGAGTATTTGTAAACATTGGTTTTTTTAATAAGAAGAAACACATCTCCCCCTCTCTCTATAGATACATATATAAATCTGACAAGTATATTGGATGTCCAGATTTCAGAATCAGAGAAGAGTCTGGGTGAACATAAATCCATTTTGCCTGGGGATAAATTTTGCTATGCTTAGATAAACTATGCTATGGCACCTCCTGCAAGTCAACATTTTCCCATAGCCTAAAAGCTCTATAATTAATTTTTCTTGAAATTTTTAAATTGGAATATATTAATTAAAGTACTGAAAATTACTAGTAAGACTAGCTCATGAAAAGTTTGCTCTTAGAAGGCACTTGTGTAATATCTTCAATGGTGAAGAACACAGAGAATTCCTGATCCTGATGCCAGAGGTTTTGGGATATAAGCAGATAGAAAGAAGCAACAGTAATACATGCACTGCTTTCTTCTTAAAAGCTTAGGTATTGTGCCTGTAATTTTGAAGAATTTAATTTGATTCCTTAAGAGGTTTATGTCTGAACTACTCTGTTTTATTAGGTCCCAGTAGTTTGTGGTATTGATCTTTTAAGTAAATACTAAGTGATGCAAATGGAAGCTTTCTAAAACCTAACTCAACTATTTTTTATTTCTTAAAGATAAGTGTTTATCTTAGATTTTCAGTCCATTGGAAGAGCAGTCTGTCATATATTATGGCCCTCATCTGGTGACCAGTGAAAGTCTAAATCTGATGAGCTAATCCTCTGCACAGTGGGGCAGAATCAATGCAGGGGTGCTCGTTTCAGTTTCTCTGGGTATATTTATCCACAGAAGAAAAATTCCATCTGCTTGGTAAGGAAAGAACCTGTTCAATGAGATTTGGTTATATTTTTACTGAAAAGTAAATTGGAGGTGACTTTGCTATTGGTCCTAAGTAGAAAACTTCCAAAGCAGTGGACACGGCATTTTTTTTCCCCCCTGCACTCTTTCATTTTTAGGAAGGATTTAAGTTCTTATTTTCAGATGCATGTTATAGCTTATTTGGCTTTCACCATGGTTTTAAGCAGTTCAGTTCTGGACAGAATTGCAAGGGAAGCATAGTTTTGGTTGCATATTGAGACTTGCATAAATCAGGTTCCTCATGTGATAGTGGGCACATTAATCCTGCCTTCTTAAATGTAGACATTAGCTCATTGACTAAGCAGAAGCTTTCCCATTAGGTGTGCTAATCTGCAAGTGCTGGGTTGCATGACATAGAAAGCTATGAGTGGCTCCAAAGGAGATCTTGGCACCTGAGGACTAGCAGGAGATTAGTGGGGAATACAACTGTAATGTTTTCAGACTTGAGTGAGTAGGTGTGAGTGGTGCTGAGCTCTGCAGGCTTCCCCAGCTCAGCTCTGTGTGAGGCTTTGTTGCACGACATGTACAAGTCCTTTTGTTGCAAGAAAACTCTAAATATACAAATAATAACCGCTGGATATCTTTAATTTTTGCCCACCGTGTTGCAGATGGAATGTATTTATTTCTGTATCCCATTTGGAACAGCTCCATTAGCAGCTAAGTAATTTGCTTTTTATGTGTTTACTAGTCAGAATACTGCTGTGCTTTTTAAGCTGTCACTAACTGGAACAGTCTTACAATATAATCGTAGCAGGCTGATGGAATATAAAATGAGAAAAGTTTTGCTAGAATTAAGTGTTCTTAGGCATCTCTCTGGTCTTTGAATGTAATAGGGTGATAAATGCATTGTGTGAAAGTGTTACATTAAGGAGGATAAACAATATTCCAAGAGAAATCTCTCACTTCTGATTATTGAAGTGATTTGTGATACCTGTATTGATCTCTATCCCAAAAGCATAACAGTTATTTTCTGTGGGTTTTCTTTGAAAATCAATACTAACAGTTTTCTGAGGATTCAAATCAGATGAGAAATTTCTGTATGTTGTGACTTGCCTTTCATTTTCTAGTTAATGTTATTTGCTCTGGTCTTGAAAAGATTAAAAAATGGGTGGCTTGTGTCACAGATAGTTTTCTCTCTCTGTTACAAGACATAACTGTTTTAATTTTTCCTTTTCTCTCCATTGGTTAAAGGTAGTGGATCTCTTCACACATATTTATACATCAGCAACTTTCCCTACCACACAAGTTTTGACCACTGGCCCTTCTGAAAATCTGGCTCTTTAGTTTGAAGGAAGGTGCCTATATGCTGCAGAGGGAGAAGGGACTGATGTTCCCAGGATACAAATTAACCTTTCTGTAAGTTCTTCAAGTGGCCGCTAATGGTGAACAATTCTGGACACTGGTACAATATGTTTTATTGTAAAATCCCATGTTCCTTGCAAAAAGCTGTGATTTGTAGAAGAAAACCCAAATGTGTGCCTGCGTATGTTTGGACTTTTACAGATTTTTACCTTTGTTATGAGAAAAATACACAAATTTGCCTCTGAGATCCCAAAGATTAAAACTACTTGAATTAGAGTAGTCTGCTGCTCCAACAGATTTAAACACATACACATCTTTTATATGTGATACCTTTAAAAATTAACGGCATCAGATATGTTGTCATCTAGAAGATACACTCATTGTCCACAGTCAGATCCAGCTAAATACAAATATAATCTTTTGGTTTTTTGTAATCACACCATCTTGATATTCCTGACTTTATGCTCTGACATGGGAGAAATAACCAAATCTTGGACAAGAGAAAACAGGTAAAGGAAGGCATGAAAATAAAGGAAATTTCTTCATAGTGGGAAGGGCGTGATTTTTCTGAGCTAAAGGCAGCAAAATCATATCAAAGCAGGCAATGAAGCTTCGGCTGAAACTGAAGAGACAGAAAAATTCAGAAGAAGCTGTGGGAAAGATAAAAGTATAGCGGATACACCAGTTAGGTACTGAAGATTTCTGAAGAGAAGGGGTGATTATTTTAGCTTTCAAAATTGTTCCTTGAGACACTTGGAAAGAAAAAAGATGCTCATAAAATCAAATAGATATTAGAAGAGAAAAAAAAAAATAATCTCAATTTTTGTAGAAAGGAAAGTAGAGGAAAGGTGAAGCGTTTGAATGCTTTCAAAATGTTATGAGAGATGACAGCTCTTTGAATATTTTTGCTCTATTCTATTCATATTATTTCAAGGTAATAAACTTATTGCATGTTCTTAGAAGAGTTCAAGTAATTCCTGAAATATGTCTAAAAGAGAGTTATTCTTCCCTGTTTCGTAGTTGGAGGAGGGAACGCCCCACCCTCCCCTACCTTCCCTCAAACTTCTTGAAGTTTGATATGGCTCATCTTAGAGTGCAGTGAGGATTTAATGTCTATATTGTTTATCCCTCTGAGATGAAAAAAGTATTCTTGGTATTGAAAATCCAGTTTCCTTAGTTTTAATTTTCTTTTTAGTGTTATCTTACTGTCTTAAATTATTCAGAATGCCTCTGAATAATTTTGCTGCTTTCTTCCTACTTCCGTTCCCCATGAATTTAATCAGTCACGTTATATGTCTTGGGCTTATTTTTTATTGTGGTATTTGATATTCTATCGTTCATTTTTGTTAGCACATTCTTGTTACAATAATTAGGATCTATATAGATAAAAACATCACTCACCTTTTCAAATAAGTTTTTGTTGTGCTTCTACCTCTTAGTGTTTTGTTTAACCTTCTCACATTTTTTCAGTTTTATATTTTCAACCTTGAGCTTAGCTTAAGTGTTGTTGGAATTGCAAATTCATTCATATTTCAAACTCCTGTTCAAGACTAGGTCCCTAGAGCGATGAAGTTTTGTTAAATGTCACAGCTCCAGTTTATGCTTTATTGTACTTAATTAGGACTCCAAATAATATGCTTTGTTGATGTTTTTAAGTCTGAATGATAACAACAACAAAAAAATTTTGCTCTGAAACTTTGGTTCTAATAAGCTCTAGAATATCAGTCTTCTGCACTGCATGTACCAAAGTTTTTAAATTTCTCTAGCAATGAACATTAATTAAGTATTAACTGAGCCATAACATTATTGCCAGTTTAATGCATGTCTTAATAGATATATTTGGAAAACTGTTCCATATACTGAATTATTCAGATTTTTTTTTCAGCCAGTGAATGCAGAGATATGTATTTTTTATACTTAGAATGAACATTACCTCAAGAGAGCGCTGTGATTAATTTAAAACTGAACTTCAAATTGTAGTTCACTTTCTAGTTCTGAGTGTTCGGCGTTCACAAAAACCAAGACTAAAGTTCATCGCCTTCAGTTAAAAGAAAAAGAAAAGGCTCTGAAATTTCAGATTTCAGTGTTTTTCATGTGTGGAAGAATACTGTTTAACTAAAGGATTTTAATATGGAATCCTAGTGGAAATATCTTTGACAGTTGCTAAAGAGCTGTTTTCCTTCTGTGTCACTTAGAAATGCATTTTGGCGCTCAGCTGCTGTCATTGTACCAGACGCAGCAGTACGAGAAGTCAGTTAATGAAGTTAGGCACCCTCAGCTTGTGTGTGTCTTGCAGCTGATACACATGTGAGCCTGGGTACAAGCTGGGCTCTTCCTGCAGGCTCTTTGTGAAGGCTTGTTCTCACTTTCAGTAACTTCTGAAACTATACACATGAAGCTTGGATAGCACTGTAAGGAGAACTTGGTCAACGGGTGGCATCAGGACTGAAGAGCTGTAGCACAGATTTAACTCGTTGTAGGAAGCATTCCTCTCTGAAAAGCTATTTCTTAGACTTTGGTTTGATGGGCTAAGCTGATCCACGCTTACTACTTTGCAAAATATCCATTAGTTGGGAGAAGAAAAAGAGCACAATGTATGTATGAGTGTATATATATACACATACAAACACACACACACATACACACACATTTTATGTATTTCAAAGAGCGGCTTTGGAATTATCTGTCAGTGCAGTAATGAGGTGTTACAGTGCATTGAGGGAAGTCCAACTATTGAAGGTTCGAATCCTCTTTATTTAGTGTACCTCAGGATTTGGGTTCTAGTTCCATATTATTCTAAGAACCAAAGCATTTATTAATTTATATTTTTTTATAGGGAAACTGGCAAGTTCTAGATTCAAAGTTAGATTGTACACCATTTCAGGAATTTTCTTCAGAGTTTTTTTTTTTGGTGATTGATCCTCAGCACATCCTGTGCATTCAAATGGGAGTGCTGGATAACACATACCAGCATTTAAAAGAATAAAAAAGCTAGAGATTGAAAAGAACATTATAGTAGTAGTTTCAGGCTGTGCTTTCATTGACGTGAATGGTATTGTTGCAACTTCCTACTGCTCCTCTGCCACTTAGGTTAAATCTAGCAGGTAAAGGATAAGCAGGTGGTGATGAGCATTATGTTTACTTTCAGATGAATTAAATTCAATTCATGATAAAATCAGAAAAATTGTAATTTTCTCTCTCATAAGGATTTTCTAAGAGTAGATCATTGTAGATCATATGGTATACAAGTGCCAGTTTGAGGTCGCCATAAATCCATCTTCCATAGTTTTACTTCCTCCTCAGTCCTCTACACTTTGAGAAATCCTGCTGTTGAATTTAAAACAGGATATTTACACTCCTAAGAGGGATGAAAATATCTATTTGTCATCTGATCTAGCACTCACTGAAACAGGGCAGTTCTGAAAGGATCTTAGTGAGTTTTTGCAATTGCATTCCAGCACCAAATAAGACAATCACGATATTTTTGGTTGGTTGGTTTGTTTATAACAATCAGAATTAGAAGTTTATCTTTTATTTAGGAAAAATTAAACATGAGATGGAAGAATGCAAGTATATCTGTCTGAATATCTCTACTAGCTTCATGGCTTTATTAGGAAGACAGTGTAAAGCTATTTTTGGTAAACATTAACTTTAAAATTTTGAAGTGTGTTCTTTGCCACTGAACATGTTACAGGCCATTCTGTCTAAAATTTATCGTTTTGTCTTTTGTGATGCTCAGTTACTGACCATGAACAATTTCTGATATCTTCTCTTTTTTCATTATCACAGAATTAAGGGAAGAAATAGCCACCTACTGCTGATATTTAGTGTAGCTTAATATTATCAAGTAGAAATTTTGATTTTCCTTTGCTTAGGGGCTTTTTTTCCCAGTGAAAACACCAAATCTGTTTAGTCCAGGGCAATAAATAGACTGTACTGTCCCTAATGCTTTGACTTTGCCTGAAAGGAAACTGAAGCTGTGCTTTATTTAAGGCATGGTGTTCCCACAAGTTATTGCAATGCGGCATAAGATTACATTACTTCTGCAAACCTATATTGTGCTGTCTGTTGGAAAACATCTCCTGTTGTTTGGTGGTGATAAAACAAAACAATCAAAGAAGTCAAGTCTACAGAGGTGGAATTTTTTTATAGAGTATAATGAGAGTTTTCAAACTTTGGTTCGTAAAAGTAGGTGTCTGCTTGAGGTGTACCAAGTGATCTTCAGAGCTCAAATGCCTGGTTCCGTTTCATTGCAATAGATATGTCAAGCTGCACTGCAAATATTAGCGACAGCAAAATATATGTATGAGAGGGGAAATTTTTGCAAGTGGTCAAAATATGCACCTAAATGTTAAGCATCCTAAGAAATCATTCAGTAATGTCAAATTGGCTTAATACCTATAAAGGTCTTTTAAGAGGCCAAAAGCATTTAGTAATGTTTACTATGTGGCTGAAATTAAAGAATGATAATTTTAATTTGCTGACTAAATTTTTAATTTTTTAAGAGACATAAAAGTATTTGGAAAATTTTAGAAATATGCTTTTTGGTAGCTGTTTTCCTGTCCAGTTTAATGTAAAATCTGGCTGAGTGGGATGGCTGAAAAAACAATAATGCTAGAAATTCAGTAGTCTTTTATATTAATTTTTACTTTTATTAATGATGAAAATAGTTTATGGTGGTTCATTACATCGATAATCTATATAGCCCAGTGGTGCATACAAAAATTCCTGATTTTATGCTGACTTATGATCATTCTGGTGGTTCTGATGAATAATTACAAACGCCCATGAAGTACATCAGCCCTGTCTAGTTGCTGCTATAGAAATAATCTTCTGCGACCCACAGGCACTTCATCAGGTGTGAAAGTTCAATAAAGGGTACGGCAGAAAAAGAATTATTATGGCATTTGTCAGTAATGTGTCTAATCTTGAGAGGCTGTGCAGACGTATATGCAGATATGTGAAGGCAGAAGATTATTTTATCATCACGTGGATTAATCTCCAGAGTAGGTAGTCATTTCTGACAGGGGTTAAAAGTTACCCCAAGTCTGTCCTCTTGTACTCCATTGCTGACAGCAAAAGGAAGCTCCTTTGATAAGCTGCATGTTCAACGAGAGCTGTGTTAACCTCTATTCAAACCTAGAAAAAGTGAGTAAATAACAGTATTTTTCTCCAACATTTGTTACTGTGAACTGGAACTATTTCTGTACATGATAGAATGTTCAGACAGAAAGTGTTTGTCTAGTTAATGTTTCCCATTGAAACTCTCTGAGTCTGGTTTATTGACTTGTGTTGTGACTTTTTTGATGAAGGCAAAGTAGTTAAATATTTGCCATGACGTTTAAAGTACTTTGCTTTACATATCTCTTTTTACATATTATTTTTGTTGAAACCTCCAAACAAGTTATTTTCATGCTACTTTATATAGTACATATGTATGAAACATAGCAAAATTAATTTTGCTCTCTTTATATACACACAGGGAAAACCAGTTCTTATTCCAGCAGTAAATGAATGATCTACTATTAGTTACCATTTTAGTGAAATTGCAGAAAGCAGTGACTCATATTGTAGTTGCTCTAGGCTTCTCATCCATCCACTTTCATGGATTGATTTTCAGAATCTAATCAGCAGTCAAATGTTGTATAGATCACAAAATACATTATGAAGATATCTTACAATAACTAGCACTGTGCTTTCTGTATCTATAGAACAGTGAATAGAAAAGGGACACTGTACAGACAGGAAGTGTGTGAGAGGGGGCAAACAAATTCACCTCTCTTTCTGTTTCACTCATATTCTTTACCTTCCTTGATAAGACTGTAAAATCTTAAGAACAAGCAGAGTTTTCTCATATGTGTGTGTGGAAAGTAGCTTCCTGACACAGCTGGTGAGGGAGCGCACTAGGGAAGGTGTCCTACTGGACCTGCTGCTTGTGAACGGGGAAGGATTGGTGGGGAATGTGACAGTGAGAGGCTGTCTTGGGCACAGTAATCATGAAATTATTGAGTTTTTGATTCTTGGAGAAGTAAGGAGGGGAGTCAGCAGAACTGCTGCCTTGGACTTGCAGAGGGCAGACTTTGGCTTGTTTAGGAGACTGGTTGAGAGAGTTCCTTGGGAGGCAGTCCTGAGGGACAAAGGAGTCCAGGAAGACTGCACGTGCTTTAAGAAGGAAATGCTAAAGGTACAGGAGCAGGGTGTCCACATGAGCTGAAAAATGAGCTGGCTGGAAAGACCATCCTGGCTAAACTGAGAGCTTTGACTGGAAAGAAATAAGGGAGAATTTATGGCCTCTGGAAGAAAAGGCAGGCTACATCAGAGGACTACAGGAATGTAAAGTCATGCAGGGAGAAAATCTAAGTGACTACACCTCTAAGACATGCACGAGTCTACGGGCCCAGGTGGGATCCAACAAGGGGTTCTGAGGGAGCTGGCAGAAGCGCTCACTGAGCCACTGTCAGGCATTTACCAGCTGTCCTGGTTAACTGGGGATGTCCCAGTCACCTGAAATTTAGAAAATATGATGTCCATCTACAAGAAAGGTTGGAAGGAGGCTCTGGAGAGCTACAGACGTGTCAGCCTGACCTCAGTGCTGAAGAAAGTCATGGAGTAGATCATCTTGAGTGCTACCATGCAGCATGTACAGGATAACCAGGGAATCAGGCCCAGCCAGTATGGGTTTAGGAAAGACAGGTTCTGCTTTCCAATTTCATCTCCTCTTATGACCAGGTGACCTATCTGGTGGATGAGGGAAAGGCTGTGGCTGTAGTCTGCCTGGATTTCAGTAGGCCCTTTGGCATTGTTTCCCACAGCATTCTTCTGGATAAGCAGACTTTTCAGCAACATGGATGGGTGTACTTTTTGCCAGGTAAAAATCTAGCTGGATGACTGGGCCTGGAGAGTAGTGGTGGAAGTAAATCCAGCTGGCAAGATGGTTACTGGTGCTCTTTCCCAGGGGTCACTAGTGGGCCTAGTCCTATTTAATAACTTCATCAATGATCTGGACAAAGGGATTGAGTGCACCCTTAGTCAGTTTGCAGGCACAGTGTTGATTTGCTGGAGGGCAGGAAGGTTCTCTAGAGCGATCTGGGCAGGATGGATTGATGGACTGAGGCCAGCAGTATGAGGTTCAACAGGGTCAAGTGCTGCATCCTACACATGGATCACAAAAACCGCACGAAGTGCTACAGGCTGGGGGCAGAGTGGCTGGAAATCTGCCCAGCAGAAAAGGACCCGGGGGTGCTGGTTGACAGTGGCTGAACATGAGCCAGAGTGTGGCCAGGTCGCCAGTGGCATCCTGGCCTGGTTCAGGGATAGTGTGGCCAGCAGGACTAGGAAAGGGATCATTCTCCTCTACTCAGCACTGGTGATGCCAGACCTCGAATCCTGTGTCCAGTTCTGGGCCCCTCACTATGACAAAGTCATTGATGTACTGGAATCTGTCCAGAGAAGGGCAAAGGAGCTGATGAAGGGTCTGGAACACAAGTCTTATGAGGAGCACTTGGGGAAGGTAGGGTTGTTTAGCCTGGAGAAAAGGAGGCTCAGGGGAAGAGCTTACTGTTCCCTACAACTACCTGAAAGAAGACTGTAGCCAGGTGAGTGTTGAACAGTTCTCCAAAGAAACAAATGACTGGATGGGAGGAAATGGCCTCAAGTTGCACCAGTAGAAGTTTAGATTATACATTAGAAAAAATTTCTCCAGTGAAGGTTGGTCAGGTATTGGAACAGGCTGCCCAGGGAAGTTGTGGAATCAGTGATGTCTGAAAGTGTTTAAAAATGTGTGAATGTGGCACCTGGGAACACAATTTAGTGATGAATATGGTGGTACTAGGTTAGCGGTCGAAGTCAGCATTTTTTCCAACCGAAATGATTCTCTGTTTCTATATTTAATAAAATACCAAGTATGAACCAGATCGGCTCTCAGATGAGGCATCTATTGCTAGGAAAAAACAGTTATGCTATTTTCTGATCAGCATTTTAAATTTTCAAGCTGCTAACATGTTTATGTTTCTCACTTTCCCTGTTTCAATGCTCATTGGTACTCTATTCCATAAATAGTGGGATTTTGGTGTTGTTTTTGTTATTTCATTTTTTTTTTATGGTTTTGGTTGGGTTTGGCTTTTTAGGTTCTTTTTTTGTTTTTTGTTTGGTTGGTTTTGTTGTTTGTTTGTTTGTTTTGTTGGGTGTTTTTAAAATTTTTTTAAATTTTACTTTATTTTTATGATAAGCCAGTGTTGGTAGGGTAAGATTTTTGAAATTCATTATGGGCTAGTAGAAAGCCAAGTAATCTAATCAACAGTAGTACATATAGAAATGGTTTTGTGAGTGTTTTAGGCAGACAGCACTATACAAGAACATTTAAAAGTAGGTAAAATTAAGCATATGTGGAAGTGTAGTCAGGTCACACATAATGACCAATCTCCCATGATATCTTTAACGTAGTATCTCAGATTCATAACTTTGCTAGTACTAGCTCTGCATACTGTTCAATATATTTATGGACACAGTTAAAACGAAGATAAAACTATTGTAAAAATGTACAGAATTAAAGATGCTTTTGGATTTCCCCAGGTTCTTTCAAAGTCAAAGAGAAAGTTCTGTAAGAAAGAAAACACACACTCAATTGCTAGGAAGTTGCCATTAATTGTGTTCCTAGGAGGATGTTGTTCAGCATTAACAGGGCAGAGCAAACACAGGTCTCTATATAATGGTGAATCAATTTTTGACACTAGCTCTTTACAACAAAGGCCCAGAACTTTTGGTTGCTCTCTCTTTTCCAATATTTTGTAGTCATGCTGCAGAGGAATCAAATCCTTGCTGTGGCCAAACCTATAGCTGCACTGAAGGGTTTTGAGTGAGGAGCACACACTTGATGAGCATTTCCAAAATGCCCTCTTGGGAAAAGTCCCACTCCCTGATTAAGTCACAGAGGTGCTATTGAATGCAAATACTATTAAGAACTAAATGTGGAAATAATCAGAATGTTCCGTGGAGCAAAATCTACTGAGAGCAGAAAGTGGATTATCCAAGGTAAAATGGTATCTGGTATGTGAAAAATTGGATTTTGTGCATTTCTAAAATTACATCGCTGTGGCCTATTTGGCCAAGTGTTTTAAATGCTTATTGGAAATTTGATACCTAATGTTTTCTTTTTCTCCAATGTGGAATACTTTAAAGATATCTTAAACATCCCTCTCCTCCCCTTACCAATGTCATGAACATCCAGTCATATTTAAATTTTATCAAGATGAATGTGAAAAATCACTGCCCATTTTGGAAAATCTTGTCCCTGGGCTATAGTTACCTTTAGTTTATATATTGGGTATATAGCTGTGACTTATATAAAAATTAATAATTATATGGAATGGATCCTTATTCTTACTCCATCAAAACACTGAATGTAGCCCATTATGCTGAGATGAATGAATACTGACATCACCTACATTCCAGTGTAGGTAGAGGGTTTCTGTCACCATCTGTTGCTGCATGAATCATGTTTTCCTTATGATTTTCTGGGAGAATAAAAATAACAGGAAGGAGAAAATGAGGAAAAAAATAAGGAAAAGAAATGATGGGTATTATGGTCTGCCAAGAGGATTCATCCGGTTAAGAAAGCAGTACTGCTTGTACTTGTCTTTTGTACAGCTGGCTAACTTTCACCATCTTGGGGAAAAGTGAGATTAGGGGTTATCCTGCTACAGAAGCACAGAATAGTTAAGGTTGGAAGGGGCCTCTGGAGGTCGTCTTGTCCAGCCCCCTGCTCAAGCAGGGCTACTTAGAGCCACTTACACAGAACCATGTCCAGGTGGCTTTGCAAGGAGCGAGACCCCCACCACCTTTCTAGGCAACCTCTCACAATGAAAAAGTGTTTCCTGGTGTTCATAGGGAACATCCTGTGTTTCATCTTGTGCCCATAGCCTGTGCTTCCATCACTGGGCATGGTTATCATGTTTAATTATGCCGTCTCCTTTCCAGAGACTGAAGTAAAGCTGGTTTTCCCTGGGTCCTGTTTCTTGCTACTTTTGAAGACAGGAGTGGCATTTGATTTCCTGTAGTCCTCAAGCACCTCTCCCAGTTGCCATGACCTTTCAAAGATTCCTGAGAATGATCTTGCGATGACATCAGCCGGTACCTCTCTGTTCTGATAGAAAATTTTGCTAGTGTGGAATGTACTTCCAAGTCTTGGAAGGCTTTCTTGTTCTGAAGAAGAAATGCCGAGGAAATGTATAGGTCATAAATGTTCATTGGTGTTTTCAGCCTGTCTGGGTATATTTCTGAAATTTTTAGGGGTCTTGTCTATGAATAAGAAGGATGCTATGATTTTTCAAAGTGTACAGTTCATTTAAAAGGAACAAAAAACATAGTATGTATTATTTGTGCACACACATGTGCATGCCCTTTCTTGTAAACATGAATTTTAACCATTTTGCTTTCAACTGAGGCTACTTTCAGCCAGCCTATGATGTCTTCTCCAAAATCCTGCTTACATACATGTTTATGTAATTCAATTTTATTACTTTATATGTGTAGAGACCAGCTCTCAGACATAACTGGGTGTCTAAATAACATGTGCCAGCCCATATGACTGGAGAGAATAAGCTTCTCTGAAAGTCACAGAGATCTTATGCTGCCCCCAGGGAAGTTTTGATGAGAATTATGCAGTAAGGAATGGGACCTATGCACTGAATTTTAGTTCAGCAGCTCACTGAGAATGAATTTCCCTTCATTTCTGTCAAGACAGACTATTCTTTTTTTCAGTGTAACTATTTTAGTTTTATCCTGTGTGTTAGTGTGGTGAAGTGTTTGCGGACTGTGGCTTCTTGTTAAATAAAATGTATCTTTATTACAGTGAATCAAAACCCTAGCAAAGTTAACCAAATGGCTTTCTACCAACAGGCAGGGGAAGCATTATATGCAAGTAAACACCCACAAACCAGTAGTCTTTACAAACTGGCATAATCACAGTTTACTTTACTGAGTGTTTCTGCCTTGCCCAGAACAGATATGTAGGTGGGTGAAAGAAGCAATGTTCTAGAAATCATAGCCCATAGAATAAATCCCCCACATTACCTGAAAGACAAGCTGTTAGCTTATATCCAGGTTATTTTTGGCTTTGAATAAATGATGTCAGAAGAAATCAGCAGTATTAATTGTTAAAGACATGGGTTTAGAAGAAAACTAAAGCAAACAACTGGCATTATTATTGCTCATTTACTGTCATTGTTCTTAGGTAATTATCAGTAAATGCATATGGAATAGCTATTGTCAAAATGTAGCAGCAATTAAATCCCATTAGGAGACTTCCAAAAGTCGTTAACCAGAGTAGGAGGGAGTCCAGTAGCACTGACTTTCTATTCTGCTATCAGGAATTGTTACAAAAATGGAATGGCCAATATGTGATAAAATGAAACCACTGAATCTTTGGGAATCCCAGGTCATTGCATTTGCTAGGCAGCAATGTCGGCACAAAGGAGTGAACTGACCCTGTGCTTGTGCTGATGGAGCTGTATACTAACATAGCTATAACTTCATAAAAACATTCCTGGGGTCAGACTGGTGTGAGGATACTCCAGTTCCATGATACTAGCCCTTCAATATATCTGTTTTTCTTGCCAGGTTCCTTGTTTTCACACAGCCTTGCTTCTGCCGTAGCAGTTTTTTTTCATCTCTTCTGTTTCAATTTTTACTGTTCTGCTTTTAAGACTACATCTTGCTGGGTAGAAAATGTCCATTGGCATTTTCATAAAACTCCCTGTTCAGGATGCTTTGGGACAGGTGTTGGATGTTTGCAAGATAGTAGGGAGATGGTAGTTGCCAGATCAATACTTGGCTTCAAGACCAATGTCTCTGGCAGAATCCTGGATTTTACATGGGGTATACCTGTCTCAAAGTGGGGAAAAGGATCTTTGCACATGAGGTAGGAGGATTCACGGAGAGGCCTTTAAACTAGATTTGAAGGGGGAAAAGGATAAAACCAGGCTCACTAGACAGAAGCTGGGGGCTGCTTGACAGTGTTTGAGGGATGGTGTGCTAGTGAGGTCCTTCAGTCTGCTGTGTAAGTGGAAATAGGGAATGGACATCCATGCAGCAGCAGAGACACCAGGATTACTGATGAGTTAGAAACAGAAGTATCTGAGAATGGTCACATTGGAATGAGGGGTTGCTCCCCCAGAAAACGGGGTGGAATCAACAGCCCAGATGGAGTGTGATGCACCAATGCGTGCAGCATGGACAACAGACAGGATGAGCTGGAAGCCATGGTTCACCAGGAGATCTGTGATACAGTTACCATCATGGAATCATAATACAGCAGGAAAGACAAGACAGACGTTGAGGTGATGGAGTGTCCAAAGAAGGGCAATAGAGCTGGTGAAGGATCTGGAACACAAGTCCTGTATGGAGTGGCTGAGGGAGTTGGGCCTGTTCAGCCTGGAGAACAGGAGGACCAGGGGAGAGTTTACCACTCTCTAAAGCACCTGAAAGGAGGTTGTGGTGAGGTGGAGGTCGTTCTCTTCTTCCAAGCAACAAGAATCAGGACAAGAGGAAATGGCCTCAAGTTATGTCATGAAAGGTTTTGGTTGGATATTAGAAGAAATTTCTTCACTGAAGGAGCTGCCAAGCATTGAAACAGGCTGCTCAGGGAAGTGGATGGATCACCATCTCTGGAAAATTTAAAAGCTGTGTAGATATGGCACCAGGGGACATAGTTCAGTGGTGGACTCAGTAGTGTTGGATCAAGTTGAACGTGATGATCTTAAAGATCTTTTCAAACCCAAACAATTTTCTGATTCTACAAGAGAACTCTGATTCTGAGTGGTGTAAGACACACTGGAGATCAGTTAAAACATCCGCTTCTTACTTTAATCCATGAAGCTGACATTGGTGGTCTATGAGGATAGAGAACAAGGTGTGTGGCATTATACAGTCTTTATCCTTTTCCTTCTCTGCTCCACAGCAGTCTTTGAGCCTTTTTCTCCTTAAAAGGAGAGACAAAGAAAGATAGAAGAATGGGAAACTTTTCTAGAATTTAGACATTTCCTAACTAGAGATTTTCTAGAAAATCTTTTATCTTTTTATTTTTACAGTCTTTTTACCTGATGGGTACAGGTAGGTGGAATCAGCTGAACCTGTATCATTAATCTTTATACTAGTTTGGATGAAAACAATTGCAACAGTAACATGCTCAAGTCATTTTAATGTTAAGTCATAAGTCAGATCATGAGACACGATTCTAAATGTTAGTGAAATGACCTTTCCACTGACAAATGGCACGCCCTTCAACTTTTAATGGTTTTGTGGGGATCTTGTGTCCAGCCAGTCATTTTCACATATTTGGAAACAGGGAGAAAGTGCATTGGTTTTGTCTGGTTTCTCTATCATATCATATGAGCTAATTAAAGAACATTGAGGTAATTACTCAACAGATTTGTAACCCGTGTTTTGTACACGGATTATGGACTAATTGTAGTATATATCTTTCCTTTTAGTGATGATACCTTTAATACTTATAATAGATATCAGTAGCCTTCATATATTAGGTTTGGACAACTTGCTTTGAATTGAAGTAAAGAGGTTAAAATGCCAACTTTGAATATAACCTATTCATGTCAGGCTTCTCAAAATCAGCCAAATTTACCATTGACATGAACAGTCTTTGCATCAAGCCTAAAAGTAGTTGAGGTGTATAATGTACTTGCTCATAATTTTCTTCATAATGAGTCATCTTCTCCTTCAGATTTTTTTTTTTTTTTTTTTTTTTNNTTTTTTTTTTTTTTTTTTTTGGTGGGCAATACACATACAGGTCATACTTATTTGTTCTCACATGCAGTATTTTTGCTTTAGCATTACAGTAGGACTCAAGTTAAAAGAAATTTTTGACTCTAGCTCCATAATGACAAACCTTTGAGACTTATGGATCTTTTAGTGTGTTATACAGTTCACTTATTGCTCCCTATATGATAACATGAAACATGAATATTTCATAAAAGAAGTTTCTTTTAGGAAGTCAAGAGAGAATTAAAATGATTGTGGCTGAAGTGCTCTATGTATTAAGCTTCCCCTTGTGCCCAGCCCAGCTTTCTCGCCTGTTAAAGATAATATTTTTCCATCTTTCGCTGATGAAAAGAAGAAAGGTCTGCAGTATACACACTTCAGATACACGGAGCATTTTGGCATACTTATTAACACACTTTGTTTTGTAGATAATGAGAACATTGCAAGCTGCTTGGGTCTTTTGTCTAAAAATTCCCACCAGAGGCTCTTGTAAATCACCATGGCTTTCAGCGTCTGATTCCTGTGGAGCCTAAGACTGGTTTAACAGTTATTGTCAGCTGTTTCTTTTGCCTGTTGGTGCCTGTTTCGCTATCAGTGGGCACCGTGCCAAAGTTCTGAGAAATCCGCTGGCTTTAGGTGCCCTCCCCTTCACTCCTGTATTTGTGGCTGCAGTTTTGGTCAGCTTCTCTGTGGTTGCTATTTTGATCAGCTCCTCATCAACAAGAGCTGTCATTTTGAAGCACATCTCATGATGACTTAGATTAGCTTGCCTTGCCCCATCCTGGCTAGAAGTGAAATGGAACTAATGACTGGCATATGGAAGTGGAATGCACAACTGTCGTGGATGAAGTGCACCAGACCTTGCTGTCCCTTGAAATTTTCAACAAGCCAATAGTGAGCAATAATAGAGATTTTTGAAATTATTGTTACAGTGTATGTTACAAACTAGAATAGCAAATCTTTCATTTTTGATAGCTGCTAGTCATAGCATAAACTTATTCAGGATTCTTCAATTCTCAACATTTGCAGCTTTTATCTAAAAGCCAATGCACAGCAAGAGGCAACAGAGATTATGTGTGCGGATCAGACAATCAGAGTGGCTATCCTTCAAATCAGCAGAAAGGAGTGGAAAATTACTTGGGCAGCCTTAACAAACAATGGAAAGTGGTCCTGGCTCAGAAGAAGACCTGGGGTATTCTCCTGCAGTTTGTTTGTCTGTCAGTTTGTTTTCCTTAATCTGACTCAGATAGTCTTGTAGGGAATGAGGAAAAAACTGAGGGTGGGAGTTGGTGAATAGGAGAAGCTTTTAATGTATACCATTCATGTCACAGAATGTAGCTGGATAACAGTGTTTTGAATCTTGGAGTGTCTTTTTTCTAGACTGTAATGAAAGGGTTGCAGGCCACCAATGAGGGAAGTTCCAGTTTTGAAGTGGAAACTGCCCTATGTTTATTATAAATAGCTGAGAAACACCCTTCCTAGAAAAACAGCTGGGAACTCATAACATATTTAGAAATATATTAGATTTGTTTTTAGAATCCTGAGGGTGAATATCAGGAATCTCTGTGATTTCAGGACTCATCCATACTACTTCTGACTGGATCATCCAACAGAAGCATCACTTGCAGACTCTCATCTGGAACAGATCTGTGATCTCTTGAAGGTCTCAATATGTGGTAATTTGATGAAATATGGAAGCAGGTCATTGAGACAGCCTGGTGCTTACAGAGTGCTGTGATCACAGCGCTTCACAGTCCTGCTAAGTTTCCTTCTGTTTCTGGCATAGTGAATCTCAAGTTCTTTTTTGTAGACTGGAGCAGCTTCAATGTAAACAATATAAAAAGGTGGACTATTGGGATGGGGGAAAAGTGAAAAACAGAGGAGCAGCATCATTGCTGCTGATAGACTGTTCCCAAAGCTATTTATGCTGTTTTCTTTCCCTAGATTTTTAAGGATATAAGGGAGTATAAGCATTTTGGAAGGCACAGGAGAATATGAAAGGATGTTTCCTCATAGCCTGAGTATTTAAGCATTCTTAAAGATTTTTGAGCATTATAAGGACAGGAAATAGAACAAAATCCTCAGTCAATGAAACAGAAATAGTGTTTGTTATTGGCCAGGCAGTCTACTTAGCATGTGAAGGCCTGATATATGAAATTCAGGTGTCTTGCAGGGAATGGAGGTTTCACCACATGGACTAGTCCAAGAGCAGATGATGTGGTAGCCAGCAGACAGTACCTGCCTCCTTTAGCCCTAAACCTATTTGTATTTGTTTGGGTTTTTTTCCCTATTTCCAGTATCAGGAGTAGTGCTGTGAATTCTGATATCATAAGTCAGTGGACAAGTCAGCCTAATGAAGTCCCCTTTTATTTCCAGAGAAATTTCAGAAGCAGTTTTTCATGCTCTGTATAGGTAACCAAGTCTGCTCTTCTCTGGGAATGTGCACCACTGAACTCCTTGGTTACAGAAAGATAAAGCAGTGCTTTTGAACATCGCTTCTCTCACTTTGATCTCAATGTGAGGTCTATCTCAGTCTCAGATCTGTGTTTTGCTTCTGTGCTCATTTCCTCTCTGCTTACAAAGTATGATTTGTTTTGTTTTATATAATAATAGTCTCCATTAAGAATCATGTAATTTAGAAATGTCTTTGGTTTTTTTTTCTTGTTAGTTTGGTTTCATTTTCAGGGTTTGTTTTTTTTTTTTTTTTTTTAATTGGAATGGGATATCTTTGTAAGAATCTATATTTCCTTTGGAGACACGGTTTTTGTCCTGTACAGATGAGGATTCTGGAAAAGCACAGATTGTTACTTACACAAAGCCATGTAGTTGGCAGTAGTGAACTTGAAAATCCAAACAATACTGCTGCTCGCTTTAAAAAAACGGTTCCACAGCAGAGATATGTCTCTTACTAGAATTGTAAAAGATATGAAAGGTACTACCTAATGCTCTAATCACCACCCTGTAAAAACAAGCGAGACACAATCTATAGGAACATGAAAGCATGTCAGTTTTGAGTACAAATGCAGCATTCAAACTACAGTGTAAGGAAGAAATGCTTGTGTTAAAAGCATCTGCTACAGACTTTGCACAAAACAAATCTAATTGCTAGTTTCCAGTCCTATTAAATGTTTAGAAAAAGTTAATCCCTAACTCTATCAGTCTAATAACTCTCCAAACTTCCCTGCTTTAAAGAAACAACAGTTTGCATCTCAGGCTGAAAGGCAATTCTTCAAACACACAGTGTGATTTACGGTATTCATTGCATAACTAATATTGAAAATTGATGACACTGTTTTTAATATTGAGATGTTTAACACTGAGTTAATGATATTAATGAGCTCAAGATGAGTAGAAAGATACTTATTTTCTTTTAAGACTCCAGAAGAAAACTTATATTTAAGATATTGTCTTTGACAAAGGTCAGTCAGAGACAGTGAACATTTTTATTAAGTTCCACATGCAGATTGCCATTTTGATTTATACTGTTGAAATTACATCTGAAAGATCATGCAGTTGGCAAAAAGAAAGCTGTGCAGGCAGGTAAAGCAAAACAAAGAATTCATTCACCCATCAGCAGACAGGTGCTCAGCCATCTCCTGGAAAGCAGGGCTGCATCATGCTAATGGTTACTTGGGAAGGCAAATGCCTCTTCCTCCTTCTTCACCCAGCTCTTATATGCCGACCATGATGCTGTGTGGTATGGAATATTCTTCTGATCGGTTGGGGTCAGCTGTTCTGACTGTGTCCCCTCCCAGCTCCTTGGGGCTGTCCTGGCCAGGGCCAGGAGTTGGACTTTGATGATTCTTGTGTGTCCCTTCTAGATCAGACTGTTCTGTTCTGTTCCGTTCCATTCCATTCTATTCCATTCCATTCTCCTTGTGCACCCCCAGTGCACTGGCAGGTGGGGTGGCACAAGAAGCAGCAGAGCCCTTGATTCTGTGCAAGCACTGCTCAATAATATTGAAAACATTCCTGTGCTATCAATCCAGAACATAGCCCCATAGCTCCTGTGAATATGATTAACTCTATCCCAGGCAGATCCAGTCCACCTGTATGGGAAGAGAGCTGGTGAGACCACACCGGTCTCACCAGCGGAGCTCAAAGTTAGCAGGTAATGTTTCATGAGCCTTTTAAGCATTGTTTAATATCTGCTCTGTACTACGTTGCTCTAGTGGGACTTGTGTTGCCAAACTCTTTTTAATCATTATCGTCCTGTTTATGCTGACAAATTTAATTTTTGAAGGCTGGTAGTGAGTAGGAATGGAGGACAGTCCACTTATTTATATTCCCTTAAAAAGTACGGTAAACAATGAAGTATAAGTTGTTTTGGGAAGGAGGGAGAGGAAGAATAGTAGGAGAACAAGAAGGCAGTCTTATATGAGAAATTTGGAATTACTTCATGGACATTAAAGCACTAGGAAAAGGGAAAAATAAATGCAAACTATATAAAGGTTTTGAAGAGGAATTTTCATATAACTTCATTCAGTATACTTTCAAATTTGCACGGAGTGACCAATATTACTGATGCTAAAGATGGTTTTCTTCTTAAAATACTTTCTGATAATCTTATATGCCTTTTCTATCAGATCTTTTTATTGCATAAATACTCACATGAGGAACTCAACCCTTTCAGTACACATGAACTTTAGAGCAGATTTTTTCTTTGAATTCGTTAATTCTGTGACCTGCGGTGGTCGGATAGTGCTCTGCATGAAACATTTTCTAAAGACACAGTTTGTAATGAGGGACAACATTTTGTATAAACCTAGGAAAAATATTTGGGGAGAGGCAGTGAGAAGGGAGGAGGAAAAAAGGATCCAGCTTAGAGAACACGTTCCCAGAAGTTTCTCCATGTGTTGGAGCTAGTCTGTTTTTTGGGTCTGCAACTTCTTCCCTTCGCACCCCATCTTCTTTTCTAACCCTACCAGCTCATCTAAGAAAAGAGGCTCTTTTCATACAAACTCTCATGTGTACTCAGAGATTATCTTGGCCTTAATACAATTAAGTTCAGCTAATGTTCATCTGCTCAGCAAAACAGTATATTGTTTTATTGAGGTTTGCTAACAAGGAAGTGCAGAAGTTATTTTCTTTTACTTGTAATAAGTATTTCTCAGATGGAAGCTTTCTTAATGGTGTTTTCTTCAAAAGAGATCTCTCTTTTCCTTTTGTTTTTTCATTACTAGCTCAGATAGTTTGTTGTAGGCTTTCTTTTTTTCTTTCTTTCTTTTTTGGTCTTATGCCCTTAATGTTTCACAGTATTTTCAAATAACCTCACAGCACTCACAGACAAATATGCTTCAGCAAACTTGTTAGAATGTGTTGCTTCTAAACAGTTTTACCTGTTGTCAACCTTCTTTCAAATGTATGTGAAAGCCGCAGGGAAACACCTTCCATTTTAGTGCTTTCATATCTTGCTGTCTATAGATGATATTGATGAGGGAGCTGTTCTCAGTTGGTAACTGCTGAAAAGCACCATGGTAAGTTAAGACAAGAACTGCTTATATATTTTTTTCATTTCTTTGTCTCCAACACTAAAAAGTTTTGAATATCTTATTAGAATAAAGTTTCATTTAATTCTATCAAAGCCAGAGATTTATGCAACTTTCTAGCAGCAAAGAAAATATGAGACACCTCCAGGATGTGCTTCCAGTGAGCAGTTAGTGGCAACAGAAATAATCATCCATGTATGGATGTGTATGTATTACAGATGATACTTTAAATTTTATTTCTTTGAAATCTGTGTTATCTGTAGGTTTCAAAAGATTGGAAAGACAGAGCGAAGTTCAGTGTGAATACAATATGCAGTTGTGACCCACAGTCTGTGAAAACAGGTGTTCTAACTATCCTTTTAGAGGCTAATCAAATATTTCCTGATCTTCCTTTAATGGTTGTTACAATTATTATGCACATTTACATTATGTCAGAAGTTCAAATAGAATTAAAAAGGACATCTCCAGAGCAATATAAGGTTTTTGGTGTTGGTACCTGATTGTTTTTAATTGAGAGGACATTAATGTGTGAATGTAGTGAAAGTCAGACAGACGAGCAGGCAGACAGAGCAAGTCAGTGTTACAGTGCAGTGTTCTCCCTCTTTTCCATATAAACAAGTTTTTCAGGGTTGGCAACAGGTTTTCATTTTGTTTTCTGTTTTATAGCGTGAGGCTTATCTGGCCTCCATCCCCCTCTGTGAAGAGCAGACAAAAATCTCCCCGAGCTCTGACTTAGCAGCGGGTCTCCCCAGGCTGTAGTGAGGCCTGCACAGCGCTAGATAAGAAAAGAGTACACTTCAAACAGCTTGGCATT
This sequence comes from Dasyornis broadbenti, assembly GCA_013397935.1. Taxonomy (NCBI): domain Eukaryota; kingdom Metazoa; phylum Chordata; class Aves; order Passeriformes; family Dasyornithidae; genus Dasyornis; species Dasyornis broadbenti. Next base: position 911,325 of record VZRN01003035.1, on the reverse strand, counting down.
AATCAGCCAGCAAGGCTTCAAGCTCAGTGTTAGAGCAAAGGAATGCAGTTCAGAGGCTCGCTTACATTAGATGAAATTAAACCAGACAGACTCACTTAATTCTTACTTTTAAAAAGCTCTTGAAGTGCTATTTTAAACTGGTTACTTTGTGATGCCACTGAGTGAGGCAGTTAATCTGACTCATCAGAGAGGGAAAGCAGCAGAGCCTTTGGAATTCTTTCAGAGAATTGCTGGACTGGCTTTTGAAACAATTTCCTTGTATCTTACTCATATCTTTTCAGCATAACATATTGTATTATCTATTATCTTTAACCAGAACATTCAACTCCTGCTTTCATATCACTGTTAGGGCAATCCTTGTAAGGAATGTAGATGGCAGCTTCATTGCTCTAGGAGGTAACACACGGTCTTTTACTTTGCACCCTTGTGTGAGTCAAGGTCAGGGTTAGCTTGTGACTTTAAGGGCAGTGAATGAGCTGACAGTGAAACTTTACATTGCAATGAACTCCACATTGTGCTGAGAAAGGACATTAGAGAGTTTGAGGAAATCGTACAAACCTGAGGAAAAAGTCATCCTTTATCTATTTTCCTCATTCTACAAGTCTAATTTTACAAGTCCTCTAATTTTACAAGTAAAATTAGTTAGTCAATATGATCTGTAGTACATTCACGATAGTATATGACTTTTGCAAACAGCATAAGTGACAAAAAGTAGAGTCTAAAGTCTAAACAGAATGTACCTAGGAAATCCTGTATTTATAGCAACTATTCCAAAATTGTTTTCTTTCCTAATTAAGTGATTAGCCGATCACAGCAATCAATTTATGCTAATGATAGGGCTAATAGTGAATTCCCAGTTGGGGTTTAAATCCGTGGCTGTAAGCTCAGAAGCATCTGTTCTAATGATTAAACCATTTGCTCTGTATATATCTGATAGTGGCTCCATCAGCTAAACTAATGATAACTTAACTGTAGCTCTTTCACTTTAGGCAGAAAGTAAAGCAACTAAGAAAAAATCTTGTACTGACAAACTCTTCATAGTTGTATATTTTTGCCATCATGCTCTTTGAACTATTGCTGAAACAAAAACAGGTCAGCAGTGCTTAGAGCTGTGTCCTTTCCTCCATCAAAAACAAAGGTCACCTACCAAAATGATGAAGGCTCATACTGAGCACTGAAACCTTTGTGGAGCTCATGTATACTTGCCGCTGATGTATGTAACTGCACTGACAATATGAAAGCCTTAAATGCAAATATTCAGGGGATTTGTGGAGGTGGAAGAAATGCCAGTAGGATGCTGGAGCAGTTCTGTGTGAAAGAAAGCTTTCAATAAGCAATTGACATCAGATTTTTATGGCTCCAGCCTTACCAAAGAAACACTTTAGAAATCAAAATAAATGAACATTTATAACTCCATGAAATGAAAGCAACACTTTTTATCTGTCTGAAGGCCAAATCTAGATCTTGTCCTCCCATCTGTCTCTTTCCTCTAGTTATTATAATATATTTAGCATTCTTTTAAAAATGAAGCTATTTAAAATAGGATTATATATAGAAGATTATATATAAGACAATTGCCTATATATAATGTTCCATCTGTCTTGGAGATTTATGCAATTCACTTAAGCTATGTTTACTGGCATTTGTTATACCAAGTGAGATTGGTTGGTTCAGTCAACATTCAAGCATCTATTTCTTAGTTTTAACCACAGATGCTTTTTTGGAGAGTGTTAGGTCACTGCCCCACTCTGACATATTGTTTTCAAATTAGAGCTATTGAAATAAAGTATTGTTGCAAGAAGAAAAATGCAGTTTGGCATACTGCATTAATAGAAAGTAATTTGTCCTCAGAATGTGATTTAATTTTTGCTAACACCTTCTTTTGTTTAAGTAATGAACTGTTACATGAAAGAGGGAAATCAAGCATTAAAAAAAAATAAAAAGGAATAAAAAAGTATTTTCTTCTGAAAGAAGACAATGTTGTACTTTCCAAGCATGTCTTCCTGTGATGTCACATGGAGGAGTTATATTATTATAGGCCTGCTGTATCTGCTTTGGCTACATAGCATTAAAAGACTTGGGAATCAGAACTGAGTTTATTAAGATGACTGCCTCCTGTGTTTCCATTGCAGAATGGCCCATTATCACATGGTCTTTAACTAAGCAACGTTAATTTTTTGTTATCATTATTTCAAAAGTTAAACGGAAATAAAATAAAAGATCATCCAGAGAACTGAGGGATGAAAAGGCTGTTGGAGAATCACAAAGTGGAAGAAGTTCCAGTAGACAAGGAAAATTTGTCAGAGAAAATGTAAGTGATGGGAAGAGAACAGAAAAGCAGCAAAGTTTGTGAGACAGAAAAGGGACTTCCACACCTCTGCTTTTTAAGTGAAAATTGTCATGTGGTTATTAAGTGGAACTGACTGCAAAATCTGGTAGGGTCAGAGAATGAGGGACAAGCAGGCTTAGACAAAAGCTAGTACATGAAGCATTTTTTCATGTCCAGTCATTACCCCAGATTTAGTGTCACAAATTGACAGAGACCTAGGGCAATTCCATGTCAGACCTGTGCAGCTCTCCAGCAGACTGAGAAAAAGGAAATTGGTGGGGATGATATTTAGAAGAGGAGAGAAAGATGGGATAGAGTGTAGCACTCCAGATAACCATATGAGTCAGGAAAATGTGCTGATTTGCTTCCATGACAATCATATGATTTGATTGCATATCCTGCAGAAGAAAGATACGAGGATTTTTTTTTTTTTCCTTCCCTCCCCTCTCATTTCCCCCCCTCCTTATTTCCCCTTCAGTCATCTGTTCTGCTGTATGCAGTTCTCCTCAGTCAGGAGTGACCAACCAGCTACTGCCAATTCCAGTCTTCTGGGAGATGCTTTTGCATTGGGCAGCTGTCTTCCCAAGGACAGCGGCATCACCTTCCTAAAAACCTCTTACTTTGCTATTCTCAAGGCTGCAGACTTGAGTTTGTCCCAGAAAGCAATCGTGCAGTTGTCACTCAGCGTGCTATCACCATATGCTAACTTGATGGGAAGCTGTCTCTGAAGCAAACGTGATTGTCCACTCTACCACTCGGCAATTGTGCGGGTGCATACGGGCGGCCGTGCAGGTGGTGTCTGTGTGTGTACAAGGGAAGCAGAGTTAGCATGAAATGATTTAGGCATCAAACACCAGGGAGAGTTTGTTGGTCACATATGCTGTGTGAAACCTGGCAGCATTTCACATTTTCCATTTTTACTGAAGCCCCACAGGTCACTAAAAAAAAAATCCTAAACAAAACCCCCACAAATAAAATAAGCCTGCTTGTGTGTGTTATTAGGGTCAGCCCAATAATTTCAGATATCTTGTTTGTGTAAGTAGAAACACTGATTTATTCACATCTAGTCATTCTCATTTTCAGCAGCTGGGATGAGCTACATCTGGAGGCAGAAACATAATAAAGATTCCCCTGATACTGGTAGTCTGTGAGAGTAGAAACTATTTTAGAGCATTTAAATGACAGTCTTTTTCAAAGTTGTTAGCTACTAAATCAGCTTAATAGGCAGGCTTCAAAACTCCACTGGGAATCATCCTTCTCTCGTTCTTTTTTTTTTCTTTTCTTTTTTTTTTTTTTTTGAAGACACAGACACAAATCTTTCTTTAGAAAATAAATATGTAAACACAAGTGAATACCAACATATTCCAGCAGTAATATTTTGCAATTCGCTTGTGTCACACTGAGGACACCTAATTCATTGGCACTCCCCACATCAGTGAGGCAAGGACAATAATGGAAGGAAAGTGTAAAAACACCATTTAAGCTTCTGTTTGGAAACTGAAGGGCAAATCTCCCAAGGCTCTATGTGGAAATGGAAAGCTTCACCAGGTTTTTTTTATTTCTGCTGTTGGATCCAGAATCACTCCTTGTATAAACTTTTCTTCCAAAAGATGAGGCCAGTAACAAGCATTCTTTCTCTGTGATTTGCGGAATAAGACAAGAATATAAAATTATTTTCCCCTTCACCTTTTATGAGGTGAATGGGTCAGGACAGATGTCTTGTTTTGTGTTTGCATGTAGACATCTGCTATCATGCCATGGGAACAGTACTTGATGAATTCCCAAAACAGGTACATGGTACATCTTCTACCAGGAAAAGACACCACCTCCAGCACATTTCTGCATGTTTTCTTTCCTTATGAGCTTAGAGTGACTTTAGTGAAATTGTTTGAAGGATTCCCTATTTTTTAAAATGTGCACACTCCATCACTAGGAAACAAAATTATCAAGCTCAGTTTTGTTGTGCGTTGGACAAGTTGTAGCTAAAAGGTAGAGAAGGTTTTGTTGGTGGTAGTTGGAATGGGATTTTAAATAATGACACTTACTAAAATCCCATCCCTGGATGTGATTTGAATTAGTGACTATCTCCGAGGACAGGATGAGCTCTGTATCTCAAGATTGTCTCACGTGAGGGGTGGGTTCCCATTGCTCATGTTACCTACTGTCTCCAAGTAGTAATAATAAAAATAGTTGTTGTTGTTGCTGTTGAACTGCACTGTGCAGTGTCGGTTCAGTGGTTAATGAATTTAACATCAGCTACTAAAATATGGAGAAATAGGGAGCATAAAAATTCTAAAGTTAAAAAAATCCTAAACATCTTCAAATTCTCAACTGTCAATGAATTTTCTAATTATATCTCTGAAAAAAAAAATGTTGCTATAACTAAAAGGTTTAAGCAAGACTACTAGCAATTCTTCCAAAAACCACTTTAAAAGTTGATGGATTTGTTTTGTTTAGGTTTGGATTTTTTTCATTGTTGTCAGAATATGACTGGAAAAGAAATCTACCTCTTTTTTATTACATAGTTCCTCTATGAAAATTGTCTTGTATGTATACAGATTCTAGAGCTGTACAGTTATGGAAAAATATTGAAGCCAGATTGCCTAATTTTGGGAAATGCACATGGGTGTCTGGACTATCACACAGTGCACAAGTTCCTATGAAGCAGTTTAGTGTGGTTGGCATGGTGCTCACTTGCCATGTTTCTGCAGAGATTGGTGATTGAGATGTGCACATGTCATAGTAGAGGACATAAATCAGAGGTGTATGTACATGCAGGTAACAGAGTTACACCCTCTCTTAAATGATGGTCTTTATAGGAAGTACTGACAATGGTCTGAAGTCAGTCAAGGACCTGAATACTGATTTTTATGTAGAAGGTGTGTAATTAGTGTGGTGAAGGCAGTGGCAGAAAAATTTCCAAGTGAGGAAAATATAACGAGGCCTCACTGATGCCTACTGCATCCTCCTAAAAGTTTAGCTTCTGTAACAGTAGAAACATCGATGAGGGGAAAGGCAGAGGCAACCACAGAGGTGGTCTGAACACTGGAGGGGAAACCTGTGGCTCAGGATTCCCTGTCTGCTTTTGGAAATCTGGACTTCTTTCTGGCAGTGAAATGGAATTCGATTCTTCACATAGCACCATGATATACACGCTTACAGAGCTGGAAAAATGTATAGAAATCCTGAATGACAGGAATTTTGAAGGAAAATTTGCAGTGAAAGCAGTCATTTAATTGAACAGAAGTTGAGCAGGTAGGAGCTTTTCATTTAGTGTGAGATTCTTTTCTAAACCTCTACTTTGAAAAGGCATATAGCAGTTGCCTGTCAACTAAATTGGACTTGTGTTTTGATGCCACACATTTTTATGCACCGCTGGAGCAGAAATGAAAGCTGTCAATAATAAGCTTGGCCATACAGGTGTACGCCCACTTACATTTTAATCTTTATAAAAACCTATTCTGTACTTCAGTGCTGGGAGGTGAAAGTAATGACAGAAAACATATGAGCCTTCCAGAGCCTGTGCGCTACAGCTCACATTTATTCTTATCAGGGAAGAAATTCTATTTTGTTTTATATTCTAAGAACAGAGGAAAAAAGAGTTCAAATACTAAACACTTTCAGTGTTCTTGTCAGTGCCAGACTTCTGCACGGGAGGACTTTTGTGTGACAAGAAATCAAAAGCTATTGTTCTCTGGCAATCCTGCCTGTCATTCATTCTTCTTCAATAAAAGAGAAAGGATGTAAAAAGTGGCAACTTCTGCAAGTGTGCAAATGATGCATCTCATTGACACTAGGCTTGTGGCTGGGATTCAACGTAGGCACCAAGGCAAGGGCCAACCAACACTCAGCATGTTTGTTTATGTACATTGTATACACTGGAAACATATGGTCCTTGTATTGCTTTCTGAAGGGACTGGCTTGTACTCTTCCAGAATTAGATGAAAACATATGAAGAAGATCACAGAGGAGCACGGATTGTGGCAGACAATCACAAATCTGTGATTGACACAGATGTTCCACAGGGCATATGAAATGCACCTTCAGTCTGTAAATCACTAGAATTTAAATCTACTGAACTTTCCTCTTAAAGAAATACATATTTGAAAATGTAATTACCATGGGGTTTAGTTGTTGTTGTGTCATTATTTGCATGATGCAGGCTTGAAGTACCTCATGCATTTCATTTTCGTGTGATTAGTGTTGTCGTGTCTGGTCCTTGGAGGGCAAGTGAAGTTCTCTCAACTTCCCACTGGAAGTCTTTCTTTCAGTAGTACTTCTAGCACTTAAATGATACTAGGTGTCAGACTTAAGTGTTATAGAATTGTGCATAAAGGTAAATGCAAAGGGAGGGTCAGAGTCTTCTTTTGGGAGGTACATGAGATGTGATTGTTAATAATATTTCACATACTTGTGTAATACTTTTTAAACAATATATGGAAATAAGAACATCAGCCTCTTGCCTTCAGTTTAAAAAGAAAAAGAATCTTGTTTTTTTAAGGGATGTAGGAGCATAAAATAATTTTAAGCATAAGTGATACAGTTACCTCAAGAGTTATTTTGAATTTATGCATTGTCCATACTGTCGGAGTTATTTACAGAGGGGTTTTAGAGTGGCTCAGTGTGGTTGAGTACATGTCCATGAATGTATGTATGGACAGCTGGGCTGCCACACATTTGTCCAGATACTCAGTAACGCTGCAACTTGAGGTTTAAATGAATGAGCTGAATGAGGCCTTTTCAACGGGTACGTTTGATATTTAAATGTTTCAGGGTTTTTTGTTTTTTTTTTAACTATTAGGACTCAAACCACTTTGGCAAATTATCGTGTTAAATTCCATGACTCTGAACCTGGCAACCAGATTTATCACCTGCAAGTGGCTGTGAGTCCAGCACATGCTCCCGTTCGCGCTACGCATTCACCACGGAGCTTGTTCTAGTTAAAATCCTATTAGCTGAATTACTTTGTAGCAAATTATAAACATCACCATGATTAGAGGGACCAAACATCTCCCTGTTAATTTCTGCAGAAGAGTAGCTCTGAGCATCAAAGCTACCAACACAATTACATGGAAATTGGGTTGCTGCACTGTATTGACAAGCAGCACTATGAATAGCACAGGTGTGAATACCTGCTCTCCCGGGGAAAGCCAAACGCAGCAGAAAGGGAATCTCCACGGATCACACATGGGCTAACTGAAGGGACTGGTAATTTAAACTACTTCCTAAGTAAATGAAATCAGACAAATGGTGAGGTGGATTTCACAACTCTTTAGGATGCTTCTCTTTCATAATTTGCTTCAGGTATGTAAACACCTCAGCTCCATCGGAAATGACAGTGGTTGTGAGAGTGGCATCCAAGGGCTAAATTTGGCCTGACATGTAATAAGTGACATAACTACACCTGGGATAAAAGTGTTAGGAATACAAAATGCATCACTCTAATAATTCCATCTTGCTTTTTCTCCTTCCCTACTGTCAGGGTACCTGCTGGAGTGGGAATCTCCTTGACACAGAGCAGATAAATAATGTTGTTCTCGTAAATGAGCTATTTAGAGTGCCTTGTTACACTGTGGTTTTATTTTGTTTTGTTAGCTTTTTTTTTAATTGGGGCAATTCTGAACATCTCTTTCCCATATTGTAAATTATTGCAGTGACTTTCAGCTAAATTTGCTAAATGTCTATGTGGCAGTTGTTAGCTAAATCTGGTTAGTTCCTTTGAAGTAAAATATGAGGGAAAAGTTGAGTTTATGCTACCCTAGCTGGAGGGCATGACTGGGGGTATCAGTGTTCCCAGAGGGAAATCTGTGCCTGATCTATTGTAGCTTTTTTTTTTTTTTTTCCCCTGAAAATGTCTACTTGATATGAACAAGCTGATTAGGAAAATTGTTAGCAACTTCACCCAATCTTCCACCCAAACCCAGTTAGAGGATAAGGAAGCCTGCTGTATGAGGAAAGTCTGAGAGAACAGGGTTTGTATAGCCTTGAGAAAAGAAGCTTTAGGGGGGACCTTACAATCATGTTACAGTATTTAAAGGGCACCTACAAAGATGGAGGCTCCATTTTTACAAGTCACATGTGAAAAGGAAAAGGGTAATGGGTACAAGTTACTCCTGGGGACATTCTGATTGGACAAGAGGAAAATTTTTCACCACGAGAGTAATCAACCATTAGAATACTCTTCCCAAGGAAGGAATGGTTTCCTTGAGGTTGGACACTTTTAAAATTCAGCTGGACAGGATGCTGGGCTGTCTTGTCTAGAAGATGCTTTTGCTGAGAAAGGTTGGACCAAAGGATCCTTGGGTAGCCTTCCAAACTGACATTCTGTGATTGTATGATTCTGGTGTTAGTCACGGCCTATCCCTATATCACTCACCGCCTTGTTTCTTAATTAGATGTAGACTCAAACTTTAAACATTTTTCTTTTCCAGATCTTGGATTAGGGAGCTGCTGATTGCAGGTCTACAATTAAGGAACTCTGTAATTGTCTGAGTAAGAATGCAGGGGAAAAACATGGAAGAGATATTTCTTAATTTTAGCAATCTACATTACTATATTTATATATTTTTTAATTAAATGGTAATTTTGAGAACAGTAGTTTTTATTTTTTCCTGTAAGTCAGGAAGTATGAATTTTCACTAGAGCATTTGAAGTGAAACAGATTATAAATAAACAGTAATAGTAACTATTATCTGATGGTTTTAATTATTAGTATAATGCCAGAAAGGTTATAAAAACAAACCCTCCAGCCCTGATACAAGCAAGAAAAGATATGTAGCAAATGAGCATAACATGTTTCTATTTTGTATGAGATCTGTTACTGTACAGAACTGGTGTTTTAGCTCACATTTGCACTTCTGCTGATAAGTGAATACCTCAGACTGAGAATTTTGCAGCTGAGAATGTGACAGCTGCCTTCAAGGACAAACACAAAGGCTTGTCGTAGGTCTCAGCATGCTGATGTAATGCTGAAAAAAACATCAGGAAATTGTGAAGAAATAAATAACTGGAGCCCCATCGTTATGATAGTTAATGGCTTTAGGGATGGCACTAAAGCAGACAATATGGTCAGAATGAAGTCTCCATCTGTGTTGCTGCTGTCAAGGGAAATAGTTTTACATCATCTCTTATCTGTCTTTTGGTCCCTGTGACAAGTAGTCCGTGAGGTGTTCAGACCCTGCACTGAACTAACTAATGAAAGATGATGGGATGGGAATGGATAAGTGAATTTACCTTGACTGTAAACCCTGCAACGTCAGATGGCAACTCCCACTCTTACCCTTTTTCTAATCTTTCTTGTAGTATGGTGGCCCTGAAAACCTTCACACACAATTCTGAAATGTCATTTTCACAGTGATTCAGAAGTGATCAGAAAGGCAACCAAAATGACATAGAAAACATGGCTAAATTAATGGGCTGTCAAAAAAGTATTTTCACTTGGAAGGATTTCAGGCTTCTCTCAGATCTGATGCTAACCCAGAAAAAATCTTGACAAAACTGAATTCTATTAATTTTCAATAGAAAAGTTGGAGTTTCTTTATTAAAAGTTTTGCAGTGTATTTTTGGCTCATAACTAGACTGTGTTTATTCCCTATTACAGGGACAGGCAAACCCTGGCACAGTTCTGATGCCTGATCCCAGAGAGAGGTCAAGAGGGTTATTCATGTGAGTGAAGTAATATACAAGCTTAAATGTGAGCACAGTGGGAGACACAGTTTAATGATCTGGTTCACTCTGAGTAAGAACTTTAAATGCTCATTTGAAATAGTCCAAGCTGTCTGGAAAAAAAAAAACCAAAAAAACCTCACAGCTAATTAAACAAACAACCCTTGACAAGCAGCCCTTGCCTCTCAACCTCAACAAGGCTGTGCTGCAAGGTTACTGATATATCTGAAAATCCCTGCATAAAAGGTATTTTGAAGGTAAGGTCTTATAATAGTTTTAGGCCCCAATTAAAGAATAGAGAAGTAAAATCTCACCAAGCAAGGAGACAAATCAACTTTTTAAAATTGAGTTTATATTTTTAAAATCAAGTCTATATTTTTAAAAACTTTCAAGCTGTCTAACTTGGTGCATTTTATTTCAATCTCACTTCTCTGGTTTGGGAGTGTAATTCATGATTATTTCTTTTTACAAGACCATCCTTATGAGCGTCTAAAGGTAGTAGAGCATGATCCTATTTTTGTACTGACTTGATTGTGTCAAGAAGAGATAGCTTAATCCTTCCTCTTCTTCTGGAATCTGTGTTTTGACTGCCTGCATTACTAACTTGCATCACTTTATTTTCTTAATTTTCTTGGTGTCTAGTGTTGAGTCCTACAGCCTCTGCAATATTCAAGCTCAGAGCTAATGTCACTTAATCAGAACAAAGAGCTCATGTCCTTCTAAATCCTTAAGCCTGGTTGGTTGGGTAAACTCTGGGTGGGAGTTTACCCAATAGTTTGAAAATTGAACATAATATTCAAGCCATGAATCATACTTTACTCTGGATTTACTCCAGTCACCAGGACAACCAAGCTTGAATGCACATGGATCGGGGATTGGGTGATTTCCTGTCTAGGGTGACTCTGGAGAGAACAGAGAAAACTACCTAAGACTTTACAGATGCACAGCATTTTATAACACAAAGTGACAAGAGTCCTATCAAATAAGATCAAACAAGTATCGGTTTCTAGGGGTTCATAAATATAGACATACACTTGTTCACCTTAATCTAGGTCACCAAACTGAGCTTAATTTAAAAATGTGGCTCATTTGCCTTTTCTTCAATAAAGAAAGTTGTGCATGAAGGGGGCCAAATGTTGAAGAAATGTCTTAGGTTCTCTTACTTGTTTGATGTTGGTATGAAGGAGAGGAATTGAGAACAGAACAAAGAGAACTGTAAACTTGAACTCATAAATGGCCTCATTTATCATTTATGCTGTAAATCAGGGCATATTACCTAAGGTTTTTGAGGTAAAGGACCAGAGCTAGATCTTTGTGATACCTTTTTAAATTTTTTTTTTTTTTTCCAATAGTGAAAGTGAAAATTAACAGAAGTAAATGTTGTCTTGAAATAATTTGCTGAAAAAAATAAAAGAATTTTTTTTGGGAAATAAAGGCAGTATTTTGGAAAAGGTTCAGTTAGAATCTTTTCAGATTGGCATAGATTTTTCCCATTTTGGGGGGATGGGCAGAGCTGGGGCTGCTTATATTCTGGATTCCTGGACTAGATTTTGTGAGAATTTACTAGTTCTCAGTAAATGAAAATCAGCTCTTCCCTTGGCTCCACAAATATTGTGAGGGAGTAGGAGTTTATAGTCTCCCAAACCTTGTATTTTTGGGAGAATGAGTCAGTCCTCCTACAAATGTCAAAACAATTAGCTATGAGGGGTTTACAGTGAATTTTCTGGATAGTAAAGGCCACATATTTGATGTAAGCATGGAAGAATTAGTTTGCACACTTTAAAATATGGTTTGACTGACCACAAGGGTACATAGAAATAATTAAGGAGTATAGGTAGGGTTAGTTTGATCTCTGAAATGAAGGAGGCTGTAAGTGATTCCTCAGTTGAGTCTGTTCCATGTTCTATTCAAAGAAAGTAATGCCTAAGTCAGACCTGACAAATTTAAAGCAATCTCTTTGTGCTGCTTCTAGTTCACCTCTTGCAATATGATCAGATGTATGCTTCATCTCAGTTTGAAATGTATCCCTTCTACAATGGCAGTTCTGGAAGGTGGCGAATAGTGAATCATGCAAATGTGGAAGTTTACAGCCATATTGGGATAATGACCATAAAGCTGCCAACTTCTGCTAGATAAAACAGATTCTCTCCTTGCAATTCTGAGCTGCTGAAACTAACAGTTGTGCACCTGGTGGTGTTTTTTCCTGTTTTTGTGTTTTCTCAATCCATAATGATTTTTGACATAATCCATGGGAAGTTTGGTTTCTCTGGTTTCATTGTGACTTGGATCCACACCCCCGAGCAGGGTGATGGAGCTCTGCACAGGTGCGATGCCGTGCTGCTGGGAAGGTGGAATGGTTCCCCTCTGTCTGTTCCAAGCTCCAGCCATGCCACCCACAGGTGCTCACACTGTGTGCTGAGACTGCTGCAGGAAGATGCACAAACCATGTGCAGCTTCTGTCTAAGCTTCCCCTGTCTGAGACTGCAGGCACAGGCTCCAAGAGGGCAAGGACGAGAACAGCTCTACAGTCACCTTCATCATACCCACTGCTTCCAGTGCTGGCAAAAGGGACAAAATTATTCTGAGGCCTCCACAAACTTGTTTGTGTAGAGTGAGTTTAAAAGTTACTTGATTTCCACATATTCAGAAATTTCAGCCAAGACTTTGATCACCTGAATCTCCTGATTACGAGTAATTATATATTTTGGTTTAATAGTCTTTTCTGAAGACTTTGGATGTTCTCTGTTTTCTTGCACTACATTTATTTTGTTTGGAATACCATACCTAGTATTCTGTAATTTTTCATAACTAATTTTGGAAATTAGATTTTTTACTATATTCCACCCTTCTCCCTCTTCTTCTGACTTTTAAATCTTTCAGCAATATCTCTCCATCAGCATTCACTTAAAACCTGCTTTAATGTTTACAGAAGTAGTTTTCTAAGGTGTCTCTGAGAAAGACGTCTTATATATCATTAACTTTTGTAGAATCAGGTTTTAAAGGATATGCTGATATTTATTTTAGTCAAAACAAAAATTGTCCCATTCTTAACCTTTAGAGGAGTAGAAATTCAGTGATCTTCCTGTTGTTAAACAGCACCACAAAGTTATGTGGATATTTTTTAATTTTAAATACACATTTATAAATAGTCAATGTGTAACCTAGATAAAGATTCCTGTAGTGCATACTTCAATTAATTGAACAAGGTAACCTACTCCTACTGTGAAGAATTTCCACTGAACTGTATTATTCCAGCTGGTTTATTTCCACTATTTAAAAAATACCAGGCCAGACAATGACAAACAAATGCAAAATGTGCATGCATTAACCATAGAACTATCACGGAGTCAATTAGATTAGAGAAGATCTCTGAGATCATTGAGTCCAACCTTTGACCCATCACCACCATGCCTACTAGACCACGTCACAAGCGTCACATCCAGTTTTTTCTTCAACACCTCCCAGTTACTCCACCACCTTCCTGGGCAGTCCATTCTAATATTTTAACAACCCTTTCTGTGAAGAAATTCCTCCTGATGTCCAACCTACACCTTCCTGGTGCAGCCTGAGGCCCTTTGCTCTCATCCTGTCACTGGTTGCCTGGGAGAAGAGGCCAACCCTCACCTGGCTGCAGCCTCCCCTCAGGCAGTTGCAGAGAGTGATGTCGTCACCCCTTCTTTTCTCCAGGCTGAACAACCCCAGCTCCCTCAGCTGCTCCTCATAGGACTTGTGCTCCAGACCCTTCCCCAGCTTTGCTGCCCATCTCTGGACTCTCTCCAGCACCTCAATGTCCTTCCTTAACGGAGAGGACATTAAGCATAGCCTGTATGCATGTTTTTAAGTTACTCTGTGTTGCTTGGAATATTTTGTGTGGTTTTGGATAATAAAAACACAATATTTTTAGATACACAAAAAAAGGGGAAGAAATTTACATAGTGATTTTGGAAATTATTAATACAGAAAATTATTGTGAGATTGAAAGCTTCTCCAAGAGAAACAAAACAAAAACCAAAAGAGTGTATATTAAAAGCTGAAATAATTGATTTTCCATAAAGTTGGGTTTTGCTTGTGATGAAAAAACACCTTTAAAAGAGACCAGAAAAAGAAGGGATCTGAATGCACTTAATGGATTTTATTTTTCTGACAGAAAAGGGAATGGTTCTGGTTTAGGTTTGTCAGAGTAAATATAGAGATATCATTTTATTTCCTGCTGCTTAATGTTACTCTAGTGCCTTCCTAAAAAGATATTTTCTTTTGCTGGATATGCAATTAGAAACACAGAGGCCACATATTTGACTTTTGTAAGCAAAAAAATAAACACCTGGTGAGATACTGTTTTCTATATTCTTATAGCTACCTGTGAAAGAGATTGAAGATGTCCTCTCATTTCTAAATCCTGAAACATGCATAATTAATTTGAATTCTTTGTCTCAATACAGAAATAAAACAGCTTTAATAGAATGGTTAGCAGATATTACAATTCATATGGATTTATATTTTCTGAACCCTGATTTTTTTTTTTTTTTTCAGTGATTGCTTAAATTTGATCTGGTTTCCTACATCTATTATTTAAATCTGATACACAAAAATAAAATGCCCTACCAAAAAAAATGCCTCACATATATCTTGGCTTTTTCATTCTTGTAATTTATTCATTTGGTAAGCCAATGGCTCTCAAGGTCATGGATTTAAAAGCAGCCCCACCAAATAAAAGTGCCCAACAACAACAAAAATACCCACAACAACACCAGCAAGAACCAAACAATAGCTGGCTCAGGTTTGTTTTTGCTGGGTTACACAGTAAGTCTTGTGTAGGCTTTATTTGTTTTAAATTTCGTGCCTAACAGTTTCTTAGCCAAACAACCTTGACAGTGTCCCCTTAACGTATTCATAGCAACATGCAGACACATCACAGTGAATTTATTTACATCTCTAAGTATTTCAGAGGCCTAGAGCTTCTTCACAAAAATCTGTACTGAACTTCAGAATAAGCTTTACTGTCCATTTGGATTGATTGATTGATGGGCCTGTGAGCCCAGTTACTCTTCTGACAAGCTGCGCTCGCAGGAGCTTAGTCTGGGTAAATAAACAGGGCAGTGAAGTGAGAAGTTTGTGGCTTTGTAGTATGCTTTGTGCAAGCAGACTATTGTTTCACCTTAAGATTGCCGAGAATATATTGGATTGGCACTTGTTGGGACTGGACATCACTTAACCTAGCACATTGGAATAGAGAGAACAGTTGCTGATTGCTTTGAAATGAGCTTGTGTTAACCCAGCTATTAAAAGATAGTTAATACAAAACTGAGAAATAATTTGAATTCATGAACTCATCAGGCATTATTTAGATGTAAGCTTTTTCATTAGCATTTATATTTGCCAAGCATCTCTTTTTGCTTTTCACATGTACTACAGACAGGTTCCATTTCTTTTTGTGTCAGCAATCCCTGGCATTGTGCTTAGTACTAATCTTGGACTCATAATGACTCTTTCCATCCTCAGGTCCGCTCTGAGCAGTCTGGAATCTTTGACTAGGTTGATCTGTGAGCTCCTTTTAGGCAGTGCCATAGAAATGTAAAAGTCCTGCTGTGTTTAATTAAAAAAGAAGCATCAGTATCTCTTATGTACAACTAATGGCATTTTCTTTTAAATTGGGAGGAAGATATAGCAAAGCTGGTCCAGATCCTCAGCTGATAATTTACATTTATTAAGGGTCTGGCATAGTAAGTCTGACTATGGAATTATGATTGCATTTATTTTTTAGTTAATGCACACAGTTTGAATTAGGTACTTCAGTCATTGCACTGTGTTTCAGTAATGAACATCATCATTGATAACTGCGAATTACAGCTCCAAATAAAAGATAGGCACATTCATATCCTTCTTCAGGCTTATTAAATTTTTCTGACATTTAGAAAGCACAGTTTGCTTTCCTACTGTTATGCATTAGAGTTTTAGGAGAACTCAAATGGGATATATTTGCACTGTGCATAATCATGGTTTGGGGAGCAATATATTTGGGGAATCAATTTAGAAATAATTCTTCTGAATGGCGTCCTTCAAATGAGGGTGTGCCTGCACTGTGCATGACAAAGATCCAGCTTTGCTTTTTCTTCTCGTCATTGCCAGAATTATTTTCTGCTCTTTTCCTAAAGCATGCAGCATGGAGAATTTTCCTTGGCATTTGCCTTTTCTGCTCAGGGCTCATTCCATTTCAGTAAGATGTCCTCATAGCACCATGAAGTGCTTTGGGACATAAGATGCTGTAAAGATATAAATAAGCAGGGGAATCTCTAAGCACTTGGCCCATTACCTGGGATGTGCAGAGGGACTCTAATTCTGGCTAAGGCAAGCAGTGGAGGACCCCTGTGGCAGGTAGATGCAGTTTAAAGTTGATTATCAGTGATAAAGGAGTATAACTGAAGGTAAAACTTCATTTACTGAATTTATGCAATTTCTTGGGGCCAAAATGCTCTTAGAGGGTTGCTGCAAGCACACCTAGAAAAAGTCCAGGTGTTACTTTAGGTTGTTTCAAGACTCCCACCTGGTCACAAGGTTAAGAAATCACAAGATCAGTCTATAGTCTCTGTTCTTTTTGAACCAGACAATCTGTATCAATAAAGAGATTGTTATGCAGAGACTTGTGAATTAAACCATTTATATACATGAAAGAGAGCTTGATTCTTGAGAAGTCATCTGGTTTATTGCTTCTGCCTCAGAACAAGGTCAGCAGTGTGTCAGATGCTGACAGATGCTTGTCCTATATTTTATTGGAAATGCATGATAATGGAGGCTCTATATCTTTCTCAGATCAGCTCTTCTGTTGGTTCACTGTCCTTGTCCATAGAAAGCTTTCCTGGAAATATCCTTATATCTTCTTTTCTGAAGTTCAAGTCTATTTTGCACTACATTCTGTCCCTCATAAATATCTAGAGCAATCCGTTCCCTTTTATTTTTTACGCTATGCCTTCGCAGTCTAGTAATACTCTTTCTGTCATACTTTGCTTCTCTGGACTAAAAGCCAGTTTTTTCAGCTCTTCCTTGTCATTTCACATTCTCCAGGCCTTTCAGCACTTTGTTTGCCCTTCTCTAGGCTACCCTCTGTGCATGTGCATCCTTCTTGTAGAATGTGCAAGAGTGTGCCAAAGCAAGGCATAGTGCTTCAATTTCACACTGCTTGCGCTATATGGTGCAAGAAGGCATTTCAAGTTTCTTGCACCATTCTTGCCAATGATGATATTTGTCTCATACTATGGTCTGGCAGTATTGACTTAGATTCAACTTGTACCCCACTATACTGCTGCCTCACTGCTTGTCACCCTCAGCTGATAATTTCTGCCCAATGATGTCATTAAATCATCCTATTTGAACTGAATTCTGATTTTTCTCACACCACACTTTATTTAGTTCCCCAGCAATGCAAATCCTGTCCTCCGGCGTGTGTGTTGTTGCTTAATGTGACACTATGTTCAAACTCAGTATTTCACCATTGTTATTTAAAGAGAAGATGAGGAAAAGAAAAAGCCTTGGAATTTGGCAGCGATAGGCTGAACAGGTGAGGCTGACTGTTGAACACCAGCAGTAGCTCAGACTGCCAGTCTATTTTAACAACTGAGTAAATCAGCTGCTGCTGAGCTCGGGGAGAAGAGAGGCAGCCAAGTGTGCAAGCCCAGTCTGCTGTTGCAGCTTAGGTCTGATGGTATAGAAAATAAAATGTGCAAGAGAAGGCAAGGAGATATTTATGACTTTTCATTAGAATCAAAGTGATTACCAATTTAATCCTATTAGGGTGATAATAATGAAAATAGATAATATTTTGCAGTCATTTGGACATGATATTAATTAACCCCCTGAAAAGTATGCAGAGGAAGAGGATTTGTAGAGAGATGCTGAACTGCAAGGATCTGCCATAAATTACAACTGAAGTAAATTTTACTTACTGAAAAGAAATGATTGGTGTACTCATTTTCAAAGCAATGGTCTTAGTTATTACTGCAGTTCACTTGTTAATTAAAACACCTTTGAGAAAATTTTATATTATCACAATCTAAAATGTCTAATTTTTTTTTTCTAGTTTCTTAGGTATTTCTCTGCATTTGCATTAGTAAAGGAATCTGCTGATATTTTCTTTATTCAATGTAGGGATCATAAATACTGCAACTCGTCAAACAACTAAAATCTCTTCCAGAAGACCACTGAAGAAGTGGTGACTAATATACAAATCAACACACATTATTTTGTAGTTTTTTGCGGAATAAATAGTAATTTTGAAAAACTGCTCCTACTCATTAGAATTAAAAAGATATGTTGCTTGTCTCATGAAGCATACACAAAATTTTCTGTGGGGTTTTGCCCATCTGCCCTCAGTGAGTGGCATCACTTAGTTGTTTTGGCCAACCCAACTTATTTTCTTCCTCCTCTCTCCCAGAACTCCTTCTCCTTTCCATGCTTTCCCCACGGCAGTGCTGGCTGCCCAACACACCAGCATATCCATGCAGCCCAGGCTGTGCTGATCCTTTTCCCTTTGGAGAACAGGGGGCACTGGTTCAGACTGGTGGTCTGTTCCACCCAGAAAATGATCTCCAAAGGTGCACATAAGCAGGCACGGTAGAAAAGGATAAGAGGACAATCATGTACACTTTTCTGATTCTTTCCAAATCTCTAGCTGTGTTCAGCTGAGAAATTTCCTGGCCTTTTCATTGCTCAGGTAGTAGTCTGCCCTGGATCTTTCATTACTTGTGCAGTGTTCCCCTGACCCCTATGAATTGCACCCGCGCCATCCTGTCATAGAAATCTACTGCCTGACGCATGGAACCACCTCCTCTTGTTTGTTTTGAGTCTGTTCCTCCTGCCTTATTGGACAGCCTGTATTTTATCCAAAATTTTATAGATTTCTACATCCCCAAACCATCATCTCCTTTCCTGACAGGATGTTCATCATTCATGCCTAGTATGGAAACTTTTCATTACATTTGACAATAGCTGTAAAACTGGAGTAAAGCATATCACCTGGTTTGGTCTTGTCCACATGGTCATAAATCTGTTCAAAGAACCCTCATGAGGTTTTTAAGGTGGGATTTCTGTTTAGGGAGTCCATATTAGGTTTTCCCAAGTTTACTGCATTTATCCAAATGTCATCAGATTTGTAAAAAA
The DNA here is from genome assembly GCA_013397935.1 of Dasyornis broadbenti. NCBI lineage: Eukaryota > Metazoa > Chordata > Aves > Passeriformes > Dasyornithidae > Dasyornis > Dasyornis broadbenti. The sequence goes on along the minus strand of VZRN01003035.1, from coordinate 892,181 downwards.
CACTCAAAGCTATATAATAGCTGACTCTCTATACTATAACAGGCTCTAGTTATTTGCCTTAGACACTTGCCAGACTTGGAGCTCAGTAGCTCATGATGTTCCTCCTCCACACCACCCGAAACCCCTATTTCAAGACAGGAGATATATTTGATATTTTTCAGCCTTCGTGTACCAAAAGTGTTGGCCCCATAAGTTCTCTGAGGAGGATTCTGTAGTAGAGGTTTGCTCAGAAGGTACTAGAAGAGGTAGATGCTTCACTTGAGGACAGTCATTGACCTATAAATTATTTACCCCTTCTTAGAGTCACATGCAGACAATTTATGTGACATTTCCCTTGAGGACATGAAGATCTCTGAAGTAACCCCAAGCAATTGTGTTTTCTGTCCTCATGTTTGGCCTTTCACTGGGGATATTCACTAACACCAAGCCATTATTATATAGTTTAGGCCTGGAATTTCAATCCATGCACACTTTTGGGTCTTTCCTGAGATGGTTAGCTTACTGATGAGGTTTACTTCTATGCTGTCGTAAAGTGTTGATCTATTCTCACAGCAGCACTGTTTACTATTTCTTTACGGAATATTTTCTCATGGCATTACAGTACTCCAGTGATTGTTTTCCTGTCACCAGGTTTTTGATAAGCTTAGTAAATCAGTGTCTTATTTAGAGACAGACATTCCCAGTTTATTTTTATCCTTCTAGCATTTGTGTAGACGTGTTTACCTCTGTGTTGATTCTGTTCCTGGCTCTCCTTAAGTGTCACTCCATTTGCATTTTACTTCCTCTTTATTTTCAACTTGCAATCTAGAGATGGAAGTTTTTTTGCATATTCTTTCTTCCAAGTCTTCCCAAATCATATGTTCTTCTACATACAGCAGTCTTTCCTTATTGCTCACTTTTAGCTCGCTGAGACCCTTCCTGGTTTCAAGTGAGAGCAGTTTAGTTTCTTTACCGTTTAGTGTCAGTATCTTCCCTTTGGAGTCTTTTTCTCCCCTCATTTTTGTCCCCACTGTACAGATATCAGGTAAGAGTTAAAAAGAATTCTGAATACTGTAGAAACTAGGTCACATAAATAAAAGGAAATGCAATATTAGCTGCAAAATTTATTTGAATTGAGCATAATGAAGGTGAAAAATGAGCAGAAGTAATACCATGGGTGTCACAATTTCTGCTAATTCCAGGAAACTAATCTCAATCAGATAAAAGCCTTTAAAAAAACCTGGTAGGGTAAAAGAAAAAAAGCAAATCACAAAGTTCTGCTTATGAAACTGTAGTTATCTCAGCATCTCTTAAGGCACGTACATCCTAATTCAACAAGGTTCTTAAGCTCCTGCTTAATTTAGAAGGTCTAGATGATTTCAAGAGTATCCTGCTATACACTTAAGTTTAATGCATATTTAAGTATTTAGATGAACCAGGATCCTCCTGAAACAAGCTGGATAGAGAAATGAACTTGTAAAATTATGAAATATTATGAGCAAGAAGCTTCTAGAGATATAACACCTGACTGAACATAAAGCATGAAGGGAACAACCTGTAGAATATAAATTACTAGAAAGAAACCATTAAGGCAAAAAAAAAAAAAAAAAAAGGTATTTTAGCTTGTGAATTAGTTGATGGAAAAGATGTAAAGTGTTAATTAGATTATATAGTAACTAATTTTGCCCAGAAAAGGAGTAGACGTACAGAAGGAATTTACAGGGATTGGAAGCCAGTGTAGTGGTAAATAAGTCACATAGCTAATTAAAAAAATTAATAGCCAAGGACTTTATAATATATACGCAATGTGAAATATATATTGAGTATATTGTTAATGGTACTTTCCCACAAGGTGCATAAAATTTTTATTGTATAATATATTACATGCTTTCTCACTGGAGAAACTTGTTTCTTCTTACGTATTTTGTTCTCTGAGACCCAGCAGATTTGCCATTATTTTGATTACTGTGATATCTCCCCTACTGCGGAATTAAGAACACAAAGGGGTTCAATGAATCCAGTGAAATCAATAGTTTTGACTACATGAGGATTGAAGTAAAAGCTACCTAAATAATGATCAGAGATAATTTAAATAATCACAAGTAGAGAAGTTCTCTTGCACGGATAGATAAATAAATAGAGTCAGTGTCATGCCCCTTATTTTACAAGCAATTCTTACATAACAGAAAACTCCCCTTAGGCGGTACTAACTTTGCATCTTTACTAAGCTTTTTTAAATCTACAGGTAGAGGGGACCATAACGTCATGGCTCTCTTTCCTCACAAGAGAAGGTTTCTGGAAAAACTGCTGGAAAAACATACAGTAAACCAGTCTCAGCTTTGCATAAGTCACATGCTTGCACCGGAGAAGAACAAAAATACACATATGAGAATAGTTTTAGAGCCTTACTAGGCAAGGAGACTCTTGGAGCTGCCCTTGGCCTTTAGTGCGCTCTTGTCACTTAATCTTCTTTTCAACAAAAAAGCTTTCCCTTAAAAATACTGGAAATTGTATAAACTGTTTCTGCACATCATTGGAGGCTGTAGTTTTGTCTTGCGAGATAAGACATGACTTCCACAAATGTCTGTCTCTTCCTGAAGAGCAAATCCTCATAGATAGAAAATAAACATTGGCCTTCAACATAAGGCTGTGCTCTGATGGGGATTATAGGTAAAATCCAGATCAAAAAAACCTCTTTCATTTTCTGAGTAGAGGATTACTGAAGTACCTTGTTCAGTTTGGTTTTGTGCTTGTTTTGGCTCACACATATACTAATGGTCTTTGAAATGAACTCCCTGTCAGTCCACCTGAATGATTAGTAGGTTAGGGAACTGATTTCACTGCAGGATCAAGTGACTTAAAACTACCACAGTGTTTTATATGCCACCAGAACCCTCATGAAGTTAAATTATAGGCTCATAGCTCAGAGTTTCCTTTTTTTTTTTTTTTTAATCCAATGTTATATATAGATTCAATTCCAATACCCTGTGCAGCACAGTCTCCAGCCTCTTCGCTGCTCCAGCTGTAATCCTATTTCTGCTTCTTTTGCATCAGTTCCATCTTGTATCCCTTTCAGCTTTTGGTGTGGCTGTACAGGGCAGCTCCATTCATGGATCCTTCAGTTGCAAAGGGGCAAGGGGCGAGGCACGAGACAAGATCTGTTCAGAGCCATTTGAATCTAGTCCCTCATGGATCCATAGACTTTCTAGGGATCATAACACCCTTCTGCTGAGATGGGAGCAGTAGGACTCTGAGGTTCAAATTGAAGCTCTGCAGCTGTGTGTTGCAGCAGCATTAAGAATTTCTGCTACCCAACTCAACCAGGTCCTCATTTCCGTGGTTCAGCCTGAGGTCTGGCTCCCTTCTCTGCACGCTCTCCTTTTCTCACTAGACTGTCTTCCTCTGTTGGTAAGACAACAGTCTGTGTATGCATCTCTACCTCTCCATACCTCTTCGCTGTACTCCTTTTGGTTATACATTCACCTTTATATAGCTACTTCCTTTCTTCATACCAGGAGTTTAAGGAAAACCAAAATCAATTAAAAGTGGGACAGACTTGGGCAGGGATTAGGTGTAAGTTTCAGCTTAACTAACCAAAGTTAGAGGAATATCTAAGGACAAGAAACAAAGATATGTGTTTCAATTGCAGTGAGAAGTAGACCAAGAAGTATGGCTCTGTTACTGTGAGAACTATAGAAGCAGCTAGAGCTGGTTGAGAGAAGTATTTTTAATCTATAGAAGGAAAACTGGAGAAAGAGGAATATTGCAAAGAATACTATGTCAGTAAGGAGCTGGACTGAAGAAAGAAGCAGGCTTTCAAATGAATGAGTCTGCATGTACTGAACCTGGTTAAAGCACTCTCTTTCCTCAGAAAGAAATTACTGGAAAGATTGTATGGGAGTGCTTGACACCCGGGTGAGGAAATTCAGAAACTGAAGCACCTTTTAGAGGACCTGGAAGAGAGGCTGAAGAAGTAACAAAAAGTTATTCTGGCTCTTCATAAATTAAACAGTTTGCACAGCTTCTGGTAGATGTGAACTGGCTGTCCCCTGGATTTAGAAGAGGGTGACCAAGCTTCTGTCAACTCTCCAGCAGAAGATGGGGGTAAAAGTGGAATTAAAACAGTACCAGAGAAGTTTTTTACAATGATAATACTTGTCGTGGTGCCCTGGCAATAGCAGGGAATGGTATCTGATGATCCAAAAGGTCCCTGCCAGTTGCAGTTTCCTAAGTTTGCTCCTAGAGACTTAACATTACTTTAAGTAAGTGGTACATACTGGCAAAGGCTACTGAGTAAGCTTTTAATACAGTCTAGTAAGATCTCTTAAAAAAATGGTTATCAGTGTTTTAACAGATAGAACTGAGACCATTTTATCATGTTGCTATGTAATACTGTCTTTGTGGATATAGAAAAGGTTTTCATTGTTTTCATGAAACACAATGCATCTGAAAAACTGGATTCCTACTTGGGCTTTTAGAACATTTTCATAAATGGATAACGTTTGAAGTATAAAATACTTCTGCCCTGTTCTTTCTTGAGAAATCCTTTTTGAAATTACAGAAAAAGGGAAATGCAATCTCTATAGATTGAGAAGAATGCATCTTAATGGAAATAAAGAATAACCTGATATTCCAGGATGAAAAGCAGCCTTTGACATAATGCTCATGAAGCAAAATGATTTATAACCTGAACAGAAATACTCTAAAAAAAATCAAGCTATTTAGTAGTTAATATAAATGTATTCATTTTACTGAAAAATACGGGCTTTTTCCTTTCCTATTGACTCACTGTTAAAAAAAGGAATCAATATATTTTTGTAAACAATGGTTGCTCTTCTGATATCACTTACAACCTATTACCATATGCATTAAAGATTTTCCTAGGACTGCATGTACTTTACTGGATTTTAACTCTAGTCTTTACCCACATGTAAGTCAGAAAAATCACTTCCTAAAAATCACTGGTATTATGCTAGTGTGAAGCAAATGATAAGATGAACTTGGTTTATAATGGAAGCTACATTTTGCTGCCCTAACTTTTCTAACTCTTCCACTAAACAGTGTTGCTGGTGGGCTAACCCCTGTATGGGGAAAGTACACCAGATTAGGTTATTGAACCATTTGAAAATCACACCTAGATTCCCAGTTGCTTCAGAAAACCTTCCATAGCCATATGAGTATGGAAGTTGCAAGACCAGTTGCCCCTGGCTGCAGTTATCATGTACCGGGAAATTCTCCACCTAAAATTAAAGCAGAGCTTCCAAAGAAGCTTCCATTTTCAGAGCTGGCTTCCCTATGTAGTGGTTGGTCTGGCCACTTTTTCGTGGTGGTTGCAGTGCTGGTAACAAGGACATGTCTGTACCTTATGCTTAGCATTGACCTGTATATGGGCAGTGTGCTGTACTCCTTTACACAGGTATGGTGCTTTTTGGTCTGTGCCTATAGACACAATCATTATGAACATTTAAAAAGCAATGGATGCATTTCTGTAATCGCTAGAATTAATAAAAAAGTAAAATCATTTTCACTCACAAGAGGAAGGTGGAACAGGATACCAGGACAAGAACTATTCTATGTACATTATTATTTTCCATTCCTTTTATTGTCTAATGCTGACTTTCTGCAGGAATTTTTATCCCTTTCAATTAAATGCCTGCAGAAGCAGAGGGGTTTAAATGTTCCTGAATTACCCTGAAGATGCTTCCTGTGATTACGTGGGGTTTGGTTCGTCAGTGCAGAGTGTTTTGACAGTACATTTCTGCCCAGCTGCCTTCCTTCTGCAGAGATTGCATATTCTCTTTGCTCAGTATTTGCACCAGGCACTTTGGAGTTTTAATCCAGAACAGGGAATCACTTCCTCTCTCGCTGTATATCACACTGGCTAATAAATAACACCTCTCTCCAAAGACTATTACAGAACAAACCTTTATAATATTGCCTTTTTATAAGAGTTACAAGACTGAAAAAAAAGGAGATAAGAAGTCTTTCCTCAACTTTATTTCAGTATAAATTAATTTCAGAATAAATTAATTCATAGGCTTATATTATTATGAAAATGTATCTGAAAACATTGTCTTAAAAAGATCATATGAGTGGGTAGTTATTTGGATGCTCCATTTATTACTGTGTTGTTGTGAGATTTTTCAGGAAAACAGTATTCTTGGTGCTTGAGGAGGACACTGAAAATTTTTCATTTCTGTGGTCTTTGTTTCTTTGGAAGTTTTTAGAAAGTTTTGCAAAGGTGGATTTTATTATTTTATGTAATAAGCTTCTCTTGTATAAACCATATCATTGCTAAGGCTTTGTAAACATACAGTTTACAAATACAATGCAAATGTATTGATAATATAAATGTATTGATGGCATGAAAAAGAATTTACTGACAAAATACATATACACAGAATTGAAAGAAGAACAAAAAACCCCCTGTTCTTTGGTGATTCTAACTGACACATGGCCTTGGACCTGAATATGAGTTTGTGATGTTTCTACACTGGCAGGAAACTTATTTCAGGACAATTAATGTTCTAAACCATCCCAACCGTCTGAGAAGAGATAAAATGCCACCTCAGATACTACTTCATGTTTAGATCCTCTGTTGAACAGCAGTTATTTTGTGCAGAGAAAATGATATAATTCTAAATCTGGCATAGCTATGTAAAGGCAGACTATGCGGGGGATCTTTATGCCACCAAGAAACCAAGTCAGGTCTTTCTCTGCTGTTCCTCTATGCTGTCTTCATATAATAGATGGAAAACAGTATAAAACCAAGGTTGCTGTCACCCTGCTGGCTACTGACAGCTTATTCATTTAGTGTTCCCTGGCTTCTGTGGTATACATCTTGGACTGGTGAGTACAAATTAATTCAGAAGAGTAATGCTACAGTAACCAATCCAGTCCATTGTGTTTTGTACTCTTGCTTTCTGTTGATGGCTCCTCTGCTAGACTTTAATCTTTTTCAGATTCATATTCATTTTTTCATCACTGAGAAACCAAAATGCCATAAAGAAACTGCTGTGAGATTCCACCGATTCCATCCTATCACTTATCACTTTCTTTTAAGTGAATGACCCCTTACGTTTCAGCAGAAGACTTGTGAAGAGTAGAGACCTTTTCTAAGGCAAAGAGGCATTTTTAAAACATGGAAAGTAAATGAGCTGCCTGCTAGTGCAGGCAATATGACTGTTCTGTGCTGCCACACGTTTTGTGAAAACCAAATGAGTAAAAAGCCAGCATTGTTTAAAACAGTTCCTGGCAGAACAACTTTTACATGCTCAGAGTTGTGTTTGTTAAGAAAAATTGCATTCAGATTGAACAGAATGAGTATCTTTATCTGATGTGAACAGATAGAAGAAAGATGATTGAAAAAAAATGAAGAATTTCTCCCACAGAAAATGGCTTCTTGATCTGTGAAAACAACAGGCTCCTAGTGAAGTGCAGTCAAGGTTTACAAACACATTGCCATGGTACACCAAGTTTGAAATCCCAGCTGACATTTCAAATGGTATTTAGAGTTATGACAAATCTGATTTATTTGAGTCTCTCTTCAAAGCTACCATAAAAGAAGTGCTGATTTGGTGACTTATTAGGCACAGCACCTTCAGACAGCTTTTTCTAGTTATGGAAATTGTTGTCAGATTATATGTTCTTTTCTGTATCGTAGGTTAATATTTTTTTGTAAAGATGCTGTTGATTTGACTGGGCTCTTAGTTTTCCAGTGGAGTTTTCACCAGAATATGTTTCCTTAGAAAAATATCCTGTCAGACAACATTTTAGAAAACTGAGGAAAATGCCTTGCAAAATGCTGATTTGAGTGATTCAAAAGAAACTTCATCTCTACAATGAAAAATTGACGTTGTGGTTTTATAATTCAAGTAAAATGTAATTGAAATGTATTTTTAATTATTGTTGCCCAAACGACATTTATAAAATTTCTTTTCAAAAGAAAAACAAAATCATTAATTACAACAATCGCACTTTGAGTAATGAGGCCCTTCTTAGCAAAGAGTTGCATTTGAGGCAGTATTTTAATACAAAATTTGATTGCGGTTGTGATCTTAGGGTTTGATCCAAAGTTTGAGTCACTAAGGATTATACTTGGGTAAAGATGCCAATGAGAATATTTTTCCAGATATGCTTTCATTGATCTCAGTTAAGTGAAACACACTTCTGTTTCCTGTTTCACCATGCAGTTTCTTATACAGAAAAGATGCTTTAAAGTGGGCAAATCTGGTGCACTGATGAAATCTTGTGTAAGACCTCTCTACTACAAGTTACACTTAACAAAAGGCATTGTGTGGCTAAGCAGTGAGAGGGACAATGACAGTGAAGTCAAGGTTTTTGTTTTCTCCATTGATATGTGTTGATGTGTATTGTCTCTGTAATGCAATGTGTGCGTTGTTTCCATACTGCACATTAAGTAGACTCCTGACGGCAGCCACAGAAGGGGAGCAGAGGTGGTTTGGTTGGTTGGTCAGTCTCTGTGTCTGTGTAGCCATCCTAATCTGTTCTGATCCCCTTCACCCCTGCTGAGGCAAGAATGCAGACTAATATGGTTGTGCTTTGAATACTCCTGCTGTGTTTTCCAAATGCTGCTGATGCTCTTCCATCAAATCTCCAAACAGCAAAACCTCTATAGATTTTTAGTTGAGAGAAAGAAACGTAAATGTTAAAAATAATCTGGAGACTTCCTCCTTTTGCCATAATATATGTTAACTCTATCATGATTGATGCATGTTGGTTCAATGAATAAGCTGTTGTGTGTCTTAAAAATGCAGGAAACGGAGATTAGTGATTGCTGCAAATTGATATGTTTAGCATGTCCTTCACAGCACTTGACCTGACCTAGGTCTGATCCTCATTTATAAGGCATAACAAAAATCTACTTAACAGATGCTCAAAGGATGCATTTTCATAGATTCTGAGTCTCACTGGTGCTAATTTGCTTACGTTGCTGAAAGCAGAGGGGAATGTGTATGAAATGAACTATGTGCAACCAAAAAGAAAAAAAAATTAGAATGAAAGAATGTGTTCATTTTGAGTTAATGAATCGATTAGCTGGTAGGCCTGCTAACAATAATACTCAATGGAAAATCACCACCTTTGCACTCCCTGAGTAGCTCACCAGTGCAGTACATCAGTTTGTGAGACAGTAAAGTAATTTTAAAAGTCAAGAAAGTATGGGAAGATTTAAAAAGCCACAAAGTCTTTGTCTTTCTTATTTCCACTGACATGAAGAGTGTGCAGCTCTCCCATTGCTCTGGTCAGCAAGGCTTGCAGGCGTGAAGCACTGGATTTGGTAAGGGAAATGCATGGTTTAAATCTTGGAATAAGGTCTGTGCACTTTTGCAATGTAAAAGAGATATCATCATCACCCAGCCTCTCTATCATGAACTAACAAAACCTTTAGAATCAGTAGGTGATCTCAGCCTTGCTGGGTTTGTTCTAAAACTAAAAAAAACCATGAATGAATGTATTTCATAGTTTTGTAGCCCTTCTTGCTGGATATAGCATGGAAAACCTGAAATTAGGGGGTCCCTTTAGACATTCTTAAGCACAGTTGTGACCTCCCATAGACTGATTGTCCCATAGACGGATTTTCCTTCTCCACCTCGTGATGCTGTTGGTTCTGCTGTGAGCGTTAAGATTCTTGCTGCAATAGTTCAGAGGTGGAATAGCTACAGCAGGGCTGGACCATCCACTGGTGTAAATTGTTACTGCTTTGGTGAGGTCCACAGGGCTATGCTGCGTTGTGTTTGCTGAAGATCTGATCCATAAAGTGTCTTGGGAGTTGTTTTTTCACTGTTCTATAAATTACCAGAATGCAGTTGTAAGAGGAAAAGTGTTTAGTAAGACAACACAACGTTTTGCTTTGGATGAAGTGTTAAGAAAACAAACAAACAACAACAACAAAAAGACACAAACAAACATGTGGCAAGATATAAAAGGTGTCAGAATCTAAGGATAAAGCATCTTTTTTAAAATATTCTGAGCAGACATATTGGAGGGGAAAGAAAGATTGATATAAAGAATAGCAGATGGACAACATGTTCTACATGGGACTCCAGCAGCTATCAAGTGAAATCAATCTGACTTTTGTTAAATTCATGGCTGTTCACCACTGAATAGAAGGGAGAGAGAGCTGCAAAGATTATGGCCACCATATGTCTTAATCCAGAACAGAGACATTTCATTATGTCCAGCTTCCAGAATCAGCTGACCCATGAACTCCCTGACTTGGTAGCTGCTTTCACCAGACTGCAGCATGGAGGCAGTCCAATAGACAGCTGTCCCACAAGCCTGAAAGCCTCAGTTTTATGAAGCCATAGGATGAAGTTGCCTTGCAGATTCAGACATTAATGTACAGACTAGGACTTCCAGATTTCTGGATTTTTTTAGCAAGAAACTGGAAGACCTGAGAATCCAGCTGGACACACATCACGTTTGAAACCTGTGACCACATAGGGAGACAGGAAATCTATTTGAATTCGTTGTCAGAGCATCCACCCTTCTGAGGCAAACCTGGAGCTACAGATTCCTTTGAAGCGAGGCACTCAGTTTTGTATTAGCAACGGCAGAAATTGCAGAGTGCATGTGATGTCCTCTCCCATCCTATTTATTTCCCTCCTCACACAGCAGTCTCAAGGGTGCTCATTCTTATCATAAGAGTTACATATAGAAGTTACTTATAAAAGTCAGGACCAAAACTGAACATATATCTCACCAAAGGATGGCATCAATCCCCCTGGCATGTAAGAAACGTTGAAAGCATGAAGAAAGGTTCTGGGGATGAGGAGAAGGGTAAAGGATTCCTCAAATGGTAGATTGCTTCTTCAGCATATGTCAAGATCATAATTCCTTCTCTCTTTTCTTTGCTTAAACCCAGCTGAAAGCCATTGGTTTTTCAATGTTATGTTGCAACATGCAGCCATCCAGGTTCTCATATCATTACACCAGCCTCTTCAGTGGCAAGAACATGATTTGATCATTTATACCTCTGTAGAACAAGTGTGAATCAATGTAATATTTTCACCTTTGCATGGTAGTTCCATCTTCTTTTATTCCATCAATACTTGGCTAATACTATTTTTTTCCTACTGTATCTAGTTCTTCTATTGAATTTACTTGCTACTGGGGTACACAATGGACCCTTTCAAGAGTTTGTGTTTTATTTTGTGATTTCTAAACATTGCCCTTCCCGTATCCCTTTCACCAATGATTTATTGCAGGGCCAAATCCTCCAGAGCCAAGGAGGAGCACTCAGATATTTTTTTCCTCCTGTTTAACCTTTTACTGAATGCCAATGTGTCCTGATCTCTGCAGAGACACTGAATTATGGTTTAATGGACTGCTGAAACATGGGAGTATTTTTTTTCACACACACACGCAGAGAAGTGTGAGGAATCACTTCACTCAAGGCAACGATCCTATTCCTGATTTATGTTGCTATAAAGAACAGATTCCCTTTTATCAGAATGACAACTACAATGAAGGAAGGAAGCTTTAGAATCAGCATGAATGAAGGGAACCAAGAAACAGCAGATTTTAAGAGGTTCTTCCCTGTATGGTTGATAGTGTATAAACAGTGGTCTAGTGGTACACATGGAAGCTGACTAAACAGAAGGGAGGATTTAAGGCAATACTACCATATGTGAAATACTTGGATTGTTTCAACATTTAGCACCAGGGGGAAAAAAGGTATTTCTGAAATGTTGATTTAGTACCACACAAGACAAACTTGGCTCTACTGCTAGTCATTCAACTATTCTTCATAATCCTTTAAACTGTTATCTGAAGGGCTTATGATATATTGAGATCATGGCTTTGGCACTCTTAAAACAAACTGAAAAAGAAGAAAGAAATAATACCAGAGGAAATTGTCCAAGAAAATTGGCTGTCACAGACCAAGGAGGATTTGTTATTCAGAGGCTTAGATCCCAGTCATGCATCTGACTCCTTTTAGTTGCTCTAGTGACACCAGGCAAGTAGAAAACTCGCCCAAATGGCCAGTTTAGAACAATCACTAGAAGCACAGCTGCCTCAATGCCATCTTCATCCAAGCACAATGGGTAGATGGGGGGCTTTTAATTTTGCTTTCTTTAGAAAAGCTGTGCTCAAGTCAGAGGTTGCTAGAAATGCCACCTTGCATGCCTGAAATGAGATGCGAGTTCCATGCATCGCTAAGTATGGTTTAGCAGACTGGATGACAGCTCTGTCAGCTTGCACTTGCACCAGTAATACTTATTGTTTATTTGTCTCTGACAAATGAATCCTCAAGCACTGACTATTCCAAAATAAGCTCTACTTGCACTTGCACCGGTAATACTTATTATTTATTTGTCTCTGACAAATGAATCCTCAAGCACTGACTATTCCAAAATAAGCTCTACTTGCACTTGCACCGGTAATACTTATTATTTATTTGTCTCTGACAAATGAATCCTCAAGCACTGACTATTCCAAAATAAGCTCTAACTTCTTGTGTTCTGGCCAAGTATTGCATCCATAACGTGGAGGAGTTACATCAAGGGGGATTTAGGTTCAGAACAAATTTTATGTACACTCGGGAAGGAGATAAGAACTAAGCATTGTAATGACCACAATTCTGTTGATGGGTGAAAAAGTAATCCAGCATACCTTTCTCTGTTGTACTGGCATTAAGGAACCTCTATAGCTAGGTCTGTCTGTAAAAATGAAGAGAGGATTAAATAGCGCCTTGTAGCATGTATAGTGGTTTTAAATATATGACTCACCAACCAGAAGCCAATTTTCTTTTTCATTCTGAGCAAGCTGTAACAGTAAAGGGACTGACCCTAAACTGTCTGTGTCTGGCAGTGTTCTTCTTTGGAGTCCCAGGCAAATGTGGACTCTTGGGAGTAGCTGTACCATTAAACATGCTGGGAACAAGAAGTACAATATTACGTTGTAGCACAGCAAAAGAACAAGGGAGACAGAGCATTTCTTTCACTATGTGCAGAACTTCTGTAGTATGAACACACAGCTTGTGTTTTGTTTGACAGCAAGATCTAGGACACCATCTCAACCTTCAAACCACTGCCAGGTCATTCCAATTTCTCACGTTTCCTTTTTTTCCTGCAGCTCCATAGTACAATGCAGTGAAGTCTGATCTCCTACCACTCACTGCAGTAGGCAGTTCAGAAGTTACAACAAGTCTCAGAAATGTCAAACGTAATGAAAAATAAGGGAAACATACAGAAGAAAGTTGTTCCTGTTTATTCCACACAATGTGCACCATTCTTTTACTCATCAGTGATTGCAGTGCAAAGGTTCTCATTCCATTTTCTCTGTTACTCGTGTAGCAACAATGACCTACTGTCCTTTAAAATAACATCTTTTGCAGAAATAGCAGCACTTGCCACATCCCAATAACTAAAGCAAACACAACTTCCTACTTCTACAGATTTCTGCTGTAAATTTCAGATTTGTTTAGCAGGTAAACTGAATAGCTACAAGCTTAAATATCTGATTTGCATCTTCTACCACTTAGCAGTATTTATTTGTTTGCTCAAGATGATTGCTTGCTTTGTGGATCTCCATGAAATATTAAAGAGTTTTTCACAGCAATGTATTCTTACTCTTCTACAGTGAAACCTGTGTCTCTTAAAAATTGATAGTGATAATAACAATAACACCATTGACTCATTTAGGCTCTCATTTATTCTGTATTTGAAAGATTCTTAATCTCATCCAGCTTCACAGAATGAAATATATATCTATTTTTTAAATAATACCTTTGAGAGTCAAAGGAATTGTTTGTTTCTCCATCAAAGGCCAGCTTGAAGAACCAAGGACCAAACCAATATTTTCTTTTGAAGGCTACATTCATATAATTGTAATTTTGCCCCACAAGCTCTTACAGACTTTTTGGGTAATAGCAAAGATCCATGAGTATAACTTGAGCTATCTATATTAAGTTTTGGGTGTTATAGGACAAAAGTAGAATGCAATTCCACATACTCTCTTGTGTAGTCTGCTTTAGGTGTATCTGAGAGGTTGTAGGTTAAATTTTGCCAGATGTTTAGGGAGGCTCCTTTTCCTTACCTATTTTTTAAAATGTATTTCCTTTATTACAAAAAGCCCAGATTTCAAAGCAGCATGAAGAGACAGAAAGGTACAGAGGACTTGGGATTTTGAAATGTATCATGAGATACGGGAAAGCAACCAGCTTGTGATTTTTCAGTTACTGTTTCAGATCAAGAAGCTGGTTTCGTGTGTTGCTGGAAGATGAGTTTCATTGTTATCTCTTGCAGATACCATTCATTTCTAGTCTGGCTATCTAGTGAAATAATGGGATTAGACTTTGTCACTATTCCAATGCTGATTATTGCCCATCTTTGATCCTAGGCCAGGGTGATTTTTATAGAAGAAGTCCTCATTGATGATGAGGAGAGGAAACATTTTAGCAATTTTTGTTTTTAAAACTGTAGTCATCGGCAGCACTCAAAAGTTTGGAATATTGTGGGTATTACAGTCATATTAGGATTGATGAATTACTGAGCAGAACGAAAGTGAGATATATGAAGCTGTGTGGTGACTGCAGCTTATTGAACAAATCTCTGTGTGCATTTTTCTGAATACCACACTAATGACAACTGACATGGAAGGCATTTAACTGTATCCTTCAATGTACAGGGACTTAATTCTGAAAAAGACCATTCCCTAAAGCACTGGTATGTGTGCAGGTCTTTAGCAATGTTTTTGGATTCCTTGAACTGGAAGGGAGAAAAATTGCTCCAGGCAGCCTGCTTCTTCTGGTGGGGTTTTAGAATAGCCTCGTGCTTTCCTGCACAGACTTTCTGAGGCTTGACTTTGGAAGTCAGGTATTGTCTGTGCAGATCAGAAGCACAGCTCCTGGTTCTATGCAAGCTTGTAGCTTGGAAGTGCACCTTTATGAGAGGACAGAGAGGTATTTTTGAAGCATGTATAGTTTAATACTATTTTTTTTTCAGTGTGGAAAAACCATTGATGACTAAGTGTCAACAGAAAATGAAAGAGGGGACTTGTGAAGATAAAAGGGATGGAAAAATTGATTCTGCAAATATCTGAATAGAAGCCTCATTCGGTGATGGTGTCACTTAGCTGAAAAGTAAACTACATATAGTAAGTTATTACTTATTTCCTTTTCTTTGTATACCCTATCAAATGAAAAAAAGAGCATGCAAATGTCCATAATGATTAGAGTGAGCAGATGCAATGCTAAGGAAATAAGAGGCCTTAGCTTTCTGTCCAGTGCTATCCCATTGTTATACACATACGGCATACGCTGTGTGAGATGTCAAAGATCATTATGTCATCTGCTGCATAAATTGCACATCCAAGGAGGGTGGAGGAAAAGCAGTCATGTCACTGGAAAATGCTACTCTGATAATAGTTTATTCAGCATTATTAGTGGCCTTCCCAGAGGACCCAAGAACTACTAGCTGGCTTTGTATGTTTATGGGTTATTCTAGGAATTAAACACAGCTGGTTGCGGGATAAGGTTTACAAAGAGCTGAAGTTCAGAACAACAAACAAAAGAAAAGGTAGAATTTCCTTTTGCATCTGAAAGGGGAATTTTGTGAAGTAGAATACAATTACTGCAACGGAATGGCTGAGCACAAAGAGCTATGTGCTTTCAACATTAGTGGGTTTTATTTTAACCTAAAGCCAAAAAAGGAAGTGGGGCGAGAAGGCGCAGCCTGTAAAAAGAAGCACTCTATGTGTCTGCACAGCATGCCACCCTTACTGTTCGGAATGCATTTTTTTAAAACACGTTATTTTGTAGAAGGTGAGGTGCAGAAACATTACAATCATAATCATATTGTACATTTGTTTGCTGTACATCAGCTTAAACTGGTCAAACATAAAGGAATTCCCTCATAAAGCTGTCAAAAGGAAAGGAAACATTAAATGAGCCATTCCTTCATGTTATATTTTATAAAATAGTGATGATTGGAAAACTGTAAGTACAAAAAAGACTGAGAAGATTGAACCACAGGAATAGCTGATGCAGGTGATGAGGTTCGGTGGCAATATAATGCAGGATTAGAACAGGATTCTTTGCTACAGATGAGATGACCAGTCAGAATAATGGCATATAACTTGCTTGCCTGCTTGGATGTTTGAAAGTGGAGGGTTGATTTGCTTTTGGTGTTGTGATAGGAATATTTGGAGATTATTGCTGACAGAAAAGGACTTAATCTTCCCCAAAGCAACAGGATTAGCATCTCTAGTGGAAGCAACAGTGAATAACTTACAAGACTTGCATGTAGAATCAATCAATCCAGAGAACACTAAGGCATCTGAAAAAAATCAAACTCAGAAAAGGTTTTCCTGAAATAAAGGAATTTATTTTGTGCTTGTTCGTAAATTTAAAGTTGTCCAGAATTATAACAACCATAGCCTGAATAAACAAGAGCACTTACCAAATTCCACCCGAAATCCAGAATGTGAGTCCCTAAAATACCAAAAAGAAAAAAAAAGAAAAAGGAAAAATAGGAAAAAGGGAAAATAAAGCAGATATAAGTATATATAAAAATACATATACATACATACACACACATATATATATATATATGAAATATGTATTTCCTATTATTCTGCACAAGCTGCTGCGCTCTAGACATGGTTCGTGTATGGGCCTCTCCCTAGCACCAGCTAAAAGCATCCTTGAGCTTCTCTAATTTCTAAGAAGCTTCAAGAAAAGCTGCAGGTAGCTGGAGTCAAAGGCTGCTGACCAAGCTTACTGTGTCCAGGATGAGGTCTAGTCAAACTCATGAGAGCAGGAGTAGTTCTCTGTGCTTCCTGAATAAAGACCAAGAGTTGGGGTTATTGTGTCACTAGTGCAATTTCCTGAATAAGCTTTGCTTTTATTGCCTTTTGTTAAATCCGACAAAAATATCTGTGGTACCCATGATTAATCTCACCCCAAGTGTAGGGTCAAAATTAAGTGCAGCAAGTTGTAAACTGTCAGCATATGAGACTGGAGGGAGACAGGAAGGCATTTACCTCTCTAAAGCTCTGAAAGGGCTACTTGAAATATAATGTCCTGCCCTATGAAATGTTGTCACCACCTGGATATTCCTAGAAAGCAGTGGAAAATCTGTTGAAGGTCATCTCTCAACACTATTGTAAAGAGAATTGATAACATTCCCAGAAGAGGCAGAGGTAATGTTGAACATCTGTCCACTCTGGAGAAGATATTTCCAAGTCTGGAGACAGTGGGACTTAAAGAAACTTTGTATTTATGAAGCTGTGTATTTGATTGTCACAGTAGATGGAGAAAATAACCTGCAGGAAGGGTCACAGCAATTGAATGGAACTCGGCTCCCTCTTACCTTATTGAACAATGAGTATACTGAAGTTTTATATCATGGTTTCACAAAAGAATAGGCCTTTTTATCAGTCTTTGAAGAATGACACTGCAGAGTTTTGAAGAAAGAGATAAGGCAGAATTTTCCAAGAGTCTTTAACAGTGGCTTAAGGTTTTTAAAATCTATGGTTGCATCAGCCTAAGCAAAGAAATTCATCCTGTTGCAGAGACTTTCAATGTATGGCATGGGGAAGTTTTAACATATACCCTGAGAAATTTTGGAAAGGAGCCAAATGGATGAATCTCCAGAAAAAAAATTTCTGGGAATGAGATTACTTCCATCTGATGGAACAAAGCAAAAAGTATTCCATCAAGCATTGGATGAGAACTTTTGACTTGTACAATAGGTAAGAATTTCAGCTGAATCATTGAGTGTTGTTTTAAAACACATGTTTATGAAATATGCAAAGTTTAGTATCAGTGTTCCAGTGCAGCTGTGTTCAGTTTTTTGCCAGTACAGGAATAATTAAAGCAAACAAACAAGAAGCATACTGCAACATTTCCAGGACAAAGTATCTTTTATGGAACACTTTCACCTGTAAGTAGTAACACCCTCTCAGGTAGGGATGGATTCTGGGTATAACAGAGGAGACTGTCTACAGAGAAGTACACATGGATTGCACATCTCTGTGTGAGGATTAGACAAAAATCTTTGCTGAGCAGCATGAGATTCATATCTCACACTGATATTTTTTGCACAAAGTCTTTGGCTCAGAGGTATGACTAAACAGGGAGAAGGACTTGGGAGTGATAAAACAAGAAGTTTTATCACTGGAAAGAAGCCTGGCACCCTTCATGTCTGCCTAGCATGCCAGTAGACTTGTGAGCCTCATGAACCCCTTTCAGAAGCTTGTGGGTTTCTAGGAAGTTTACAGTGCCGATTTTAATCCTTCAAGAACAAAAGGGAAAATTCTAGAAGACTCAGTTTTCTGAAATCAGAACTATAGTTACTATGTGGAAGATAGAGTTGGGCCTGAAGATTCTTCCAGAATTATCAATATCCTTCCATTATGGTGATCTTACCTTGAATTGACTCCATGTAAAGGAAAATCTATTTCTTATTGGCCAGCCATAAGGTTGCTCCAAGTAATTCATTCATGGAACAATAAGACACCTAAATCCAGAATGGGCTTGGGTGGATCTGACAGTCTGAGGGAGTAAAGCTGAAGAAGGATGGGAGGAAAGTCAGAAGAGAATATATTTACAAAATATATACTATGAAACTAGGGAGAGGCAAGTTTTTCCTTTACTGCTGCTGCATAGAGGCTCTGTCCATTTATGGACCTTATGCAAGGTATTTACTGAAAAGTTGGTATTAAAATTGAAAATTAAGAGGGAGAGATGTACAATAACATGGAGTTAAAGAAGTTACTTACAATATTGCCTACATGGTCACCACCTGTTTATTTCTCTGTTTCTTTCCATGGGAGTATTTTCCCCTGTACAGTTTATGGTAGAATTAAAATAGAACAACACATTTTTGCATGATTGTGAGTACAGTTTGTTTTGGTTGAAATGATTGATCCATTTGCACAACTGTGGTTCTGCTTTGTGTGCACCTGTGCTGTTGATTCTGGCTTGTATGGATTAAAACTCTTTTCATTACATGGAATCATACTTTTCCACGTTTATCCCATGGAAAAATACCTTAGTCTTGCCTTCTTGTTCAGATTATCTTTAGATTTCAGGTCAAGTTGATTTTTTCTCTGTCAAGAGAACTTGGCAGGGATTTTAGCTAGTATTATTGTTATTTTGTGACTGTAATATGAGGACCAGTCTTGTCTTAGGATCATTTTGAAGTTTAATACAAAACCTTTCCTGCTATTTCAAGAATCTTAAGTGTTGTTTGTGAGCCCTATGATCTTGATTTGTGTTGTTTCTGTAAGTTTCATGTGGAGTGTCGAGAACAAATTTCTACAGAGCAGGATAAAAAGCAGTGGTTCTTCAGACCTGCCTGCATGCAACACTTATTGCCCAGACCATGGCCATTGTGGACGATAGGATTTGACGACTGATTCACTTCCAGCATCTGTTTCTTACGTGCAAGAAACTAGACTATTTTAGAAGCAAATTTCATGGCACAAGGTGATGCTCAATTTAAACAGAATGGTTTTACTGACTAGTATTATCCTGCCTGAGTATTTTCAGATTCACTGGGTAAATGGACACCTGGATATAAAGCTACCATTGCTTTTTCTGGATGCTCTGTTAAAATGATGGCTTCCCACAATAGAAAGATTTTGGTGTGGTTTTTTTTTTTATTTTGGTTTAGGGTTTTTTGTTTGTTTGTTTTGTGGGGGGTTTTTTTTGTTGTTGTTGTTATTGTTTTGTTTTTTGTTTTTTTTTCTATTCTAAGAAAAAATAGAAAACAAACCCCCACATATTTATAGGTGTGTGTTTACTATTCACTCCTTATCCTGAAAGGTTTTAAAATCCTCTGTAAGGCATGAAATACCACTTGACTAATCAAAAGTCCTTGGAGAACATTCTTGTAGATTTTGCTACTCTCTAGACTGCCTTGGTTGACTAGTGCCTTCCAGAGAAGATTTTATTTTCTGCTTATTTGTTCAGACTATTACTGAACAATGAAAGTATTCTAAAATTCATCAGAATATTATTAGCTGATTATAAATTATTTTTTCCATGCTGATTATGTGGTACCTATTTGATTTTCCCCTAGCTGAATGGGAACGATGCAGTCAAGTTGCCCTCAGTCACTGTACATTTTAAATAAGGTGTACATACAGCTAATTCCTTCTTTCTTCTGGCTACTTCTCCCTATTGTTGCACTCTTTGCTCTGTACTTAGTTTGAACATGGACACATCCCAATAAATATAGTTTAGACTTAGCTGGCTGTTGAGAAGACATGAGTGGCTTGTGAATGAGGAATACAACTGCATTTGAAAAAAAAAAAAATTAATCAATTTTAAGACTTTGATGTGAAGACCATTAGAATCAATAGAAAGTACTTACCTGAAATTGAATGGAATTTGAACAAGTATCTGTAATGTTTTTCCTCTAGAGGGCTTCCATGCCAGAAACTTAGTCAAGCGTTTTAAAAAAAAATTGATGTCCAGGTAGTTACTGTTCCTTCTTGCAACATCCTGATAAAATTAGTCTCCAGTTTTCTAAATGCTTGCACTACAGATAAGGTATTATCCAATAGTACCATGATTGATATCCACTCCCTTTTTTGCATCAAGGTACATCTAGCCACTTTCATGTTAACAGCATGGGAGAAAGAGACTTGTTGCAAATCCTTGAATGTGGCCAGGAGCCACAAAGCATGCCTTTCTGACTTCAGAATTTGCAAGAAGTCTTCATCACCTCCTTGCAAATTTCAGGACAAAATCAGAGCGTTCTGGACAGTTCATGCTGTGATCTGGCATCTTTCCCTGCTGAAAACATTTAGTTGTGAGCATTAGTGGCCCAGTTTAAATTTCTTACTCCCTCAGTTTATGTGCCCACACTGACCACTCATACTGATGTGAGCAAAGCCAAGAAGCTAAAGGTAATGCATCTCCAATCAGCATTTACATCAATGGATTTTCTGGTGGATTATTGACTAGTTTGACATGGAACAATGCCTCCAAGAGTCGCTTCTGCCTGGCTCCATTTCCTCCTGGCTAGACATATCCCCTGAAATTATGCGAAGACCTGGACCATGCTGTGTTCATCCAAAAGAGGATCCACATGCTCAGAGGGAAGAAGATTATTATGATGTGAAAGCTCCACTCCTCATCTGTGCTTGTTGGACACATTTGGCAAGGATTATCACCAACTGACCTCCCTCATGCTGAGCAGCTGGACCAGTGATGTCACCCCATTTTGCAAAGGAAAAGATGAGTCAGTCTGTTCTTAGCTGCAATACTTAATGCTGTTTATGTTTTCTTCCCTGAAGAACAGATAGTACCCGGTAGGTTCTGAAAAAGCCACAAGCAGGCAAGTATATCCTTACTTTGTTGAAAATATAAACTCTTACAGCATTGGTGGTTTTCTTCCCCTTAGATCTCCAATAAGTTACTGAGGTACGTCACCTGCTGTGGCTGTCTAGGTAATTAAATGCTGTCATCACTTCCATTTTCGTAGCAATTGTATACATTCCCATTATTTGTTTGAATTCTGTGTTTGGCCAACAGTGAGGAACAAACCATTGTATGCTATTACGTATTTGATCTTTCACTCTTTCATCCTTTATGAAGATGGTCAATGCTGTAAACCACAATTTCTTGGAAAATGTAAACAAAAAAATGCTGACAAATACTTGGTTCCTAGCTGGAATTAGTTCTGGCAAAACAATAAACTATACTAAGCAGAAGATTGTTTTTCCTCTCCAACATTCTCACCAAATATAAAAGTCCAAATCTAGAAACCTCAAATCTGCAGTGAAAATTGAAATTCAGGTGTATGGGAATAGTAGTTTTCTTTGTTCTCTCTTGTGCCCCCCCAGATTCTGTGGTTTTTCTGATGATGAAGTTCTATTATTCTTAGAAAACTAAAGAGCAGTTTTGACCATGTGATGGTCACTCTTCAGAGCTGGCATTAGAAATCCTGTGAGTGAAATACTGAATTCTGTGCCAGGGAATAATGACATATGCCCATTTATTTATTTTTTAATAGGTAGTGTTGGAAAGAAACAGTGATATATCTTTAATAAACCATGAGAAAAGTGCAGATAGATATCTGGATGTTCATTTATTCCATGAGAAAAGTGCAGGTAGATATCTCAATGATGAAGTAGCAAGATAATGATCAGGAAAAGGTTGCAACAATGCTGCTTTTCTGTACTTCTTCCCTCTGGCCCCCACCTCCAAGCTGTTAATAAAAGAAATAATATCAAACTGCTGCATTTTCTTCAGCAAACTATGTGTTTTGGGCACTACTGACAGAAACATCCTTATCTAATGTTTCTCTTCATCACAAATTTTCCAAATTTGACTCTGCTGAAATACCTGCTGCACACACACAAAAAATTGTTTTTCTCTTCTGTTGATGTTGTTTCCCAGAAAATTCCTTTGTGTTGATGCCTGTTTCCAAATACTGTACTTTTAATGGGGGGAGCAGCAGGGCAGGCATAGGTAATAGAGGGTAATAGCAGAATTTTTGTATAAACCGTAATAAATTGGACAGCTCATTTTAGAGAGATCTGTTGCTGCATTAAGAATGTGTTTCTCAAATCTCCTGTGTGCAACACCATCTGTTTCTAAAGAGTAATATACCTGTCTAGCCTCAAGCTATTTTACCAATGACTCAGGCAATCGAATGAAGCATCCAACAGCTAGATAAAGATAGCACTGCTGTCTACTTTAACCAGAGAAGCAATTTAAGCTTCCAAATCTCAGGAAAGCATGAATTTCTGCATGGAAGGTATACAGTAACACCAGTCTTCTGTGGGTACATGCGAGGCTTGAAAATGAGAGCAGCATCTGGACTGTAAAGCTACTGGACAGTGGTCAGGCAGTGTCATCGAATGCAGCAGAAAATACTTGGAGGTCAAAAATCTTTGTTTTATATAAACATTACTGGTTAAATTAATGTATCATAAATAGGGGTCAAAGGATATGAAAACGAGATATATCTTCTACGTGGCTGTTACAAAAGATTACTTTCAAGGTTAAATTTATGCCAGCAGAGGATTTATAGAGGTCACCTACTTAAACCCTGGCCCTAAAAGCCATGTCTTAGACCTTATGAGGTCTAAAGTTTTGTGGATGAGATTTGCATTAGCAAGATTTCATACATGGGATATTTAAATCAATGAAAAAGTTACTGAATTAAACTCAGTATTCCAAACTGAAGGAAAGAACAGAATTTGGCCTTGTTTAACTGATGCCAGAGTTCCTGGTGTGTTTGAGTTCTCTGTACCATATTATACGTGAAGCAGCCAAGAAAACACATTCTTTGCTGGTCCTATATTAAAGAGGGGATTATAATATGTTCAGATCAGATAGATCTGGTATGATTCTTATTTCTACTACTTCTACCACAGCTGCTCTATTATCAGTATTTATGATGCTATTCATTAAATCAAAACTTTTTAACATCATGACTTATATTAGTGTTTGTCCTAAGTAATGAACTGTCTGTGTAACAGCTGGACAGCAGCTGAATACAAAGTGGTGTTGAGAGAAAGACAGTACCAACTATCTTCAGGAGGTCCTGAGCAGTGTGGTGTGAACAGCATCCAAGCTGCTTACTCACTCGTGTTTTAAACAGACGTCACGAAAGGCACTTGTAGAGATAAAAGCAGAACGGAGGAAAGGGAGGAAAATAAATTGTCTTTGCTTTTGTTTATGAGGAACTTTTTCCGTGCATTAAAAAGTGCACGAGGAGGCAGGCCAGAAAATGTGCTATAAAGCACTCTTTGCTGGCATAATTGGCATTGTGCATATCCATTTATTTTCAAGTGCAAGGTATTGAGATATTACTGAAGTAAAGGTTGAGACATTATGTAGGGGAAAAAATGCTTTACCTTCCCCAACTTGATATGAATTATTTTGAACTGCATTATTAGAAGCAGTAGGTCCAGTCAGATACTCTGTAAACTGGAGACTGATAATTTAAAGTACGCAATGAAATACACATTTGTGGATTCATTTCCCTTCAGAAGCAATTATCCATCTTAAACAGTCAAGAAGTCAAAACTGTATTTATGGACCTCTGCTCTGTGTGGAGTGATTGGCATGGTTTATAATAATGTTGAATGACAGAACTGATATTTATTTCATTCTGTACTGACTGAATTGTATTTCCTTTTTATATTCAGATGCTCATTTCCTTGCTCCTAATGCAGTCTCATAATGCAATAGTGAACATAAAATCAATAGTCCCTGTCTCAAACCAGTGTAGACCTTCTCTCCTGTACTTAGGTCTCCAGATTGAAGCAGCAACAAGTTAACCCATAAGCACGTCATAAAATCTGTGCCCCTTGCACAGCCATCAAATAACTTTGTGACTAAGCACAACAATTTAAATGTTGTGTGCCTCTTCCACTGATCTCTCTCAGGGGAGCCTTGAAAGCTACTGAGTATCTGACAACTATTTTGTTCTCCACATGTAATGGGTGCTTGATAAAGGTAAAGTAGGAAGAATATTATGTGCATTTAAAGCCTCATCATCTGTAGCGCCTCACAGCTTCAGAGAAGCGATATGATGCCTGAGAGGGGGACAAGCTCTCCCTTTGCCCACAGCATGTCCCCATGTCCGTGGCATGTGTGGATGAAGGAGGTGAGGGCCAAACCACATGGATTCTCACCAGTCCCTCCACCAACATCTCGCTCTCTGCATCAACAGGCATTTCCCATGTGCACTGGCAGAGTAGTGCAGTTAATCTGAAGGAAGAAGCACACAAGTGATGGTATTTCTCTTTCTTCTGTGCTGGTCAGGTTGTGGAAACCAGATTTGGGACATAAAACCTTAGTGTATTCCATACAGAATAGCACAAGCTTTAAAATTAGCTTTGATGTAAAAATGCCCCCAAAAGTCACACTCTACTTGTACATTATTGAGCCTGAAACTGTGAATGTGAGACAGAAATCAACTGAAAAAAATTCTGCACTTAATTTCAGGAGGATTTGAATCTAAAATTTGTTGGGTCAAAAAGTAAAAATGAAAAAGACAAAATCCAACAAGCCCCCAGTCAATTGATAGGGTTGTTTTTTTGGTTTTTTTAAAGCATCATATTAACTATAGTACATTCTACAAATGCATTTCAGAGGCCTTGGCAATGATAATGCACATCTTGGCAGAGGGTGAGAGGAGAATTACAACTTCATGGAGTCAGTTTACTGGAGCTCTTTGATGTCAGACCTCTGATTTAGGGCTTATGATATACAGGGCTTAAGTAAGCTTGTTGGAAGCAACTATAGTGGAGAGTAAGCTGTTTCATAAATCTGTGCACTGTACAATCCATGTACTGTATTGCAAATCAAAACAATATTGAAGCAAAGTGCATTGATTGTCCCTGAGCCACTACCAGCTTTAATAATAGAATTGCTGCAGATGCATGTTTTGAAGTGGCTTTGTTTAAAGCCCCTGTTTTATTTACAGCACAATGAAAACTACTCTGCAGTAATAAGCTTCCCCTTCTCAACAGTGTGTATGTGTTTGTTGATGCTGGTTACTCCCTGATTCCTGATTTTGAAAGAGACTTTGTCTTGATTCATTGGGCAATTTATGCACCATTTACATGCAGTTCCCTAAGTGTTATTTGAAGTAATTGAGTACATATTTTTATGATCTATAAAACAGTCCTTTAAATTTGTACACTTGAGAAAACTCTTTATGATGAACCAAAGAGTAACCATCCAAGTATGAATATCATCTAAAAATTAGGGGCAAAATTTTCCCACAGCACTTCAAGTGCTTAAAACTTCATAATAATTCTTTCTTACTGCAGTTACTTACTCTGCATATGATGCTTCTCATGTGTAACATTCTAAGTATTTTATCAGTAAAAGTAGCTACTATTTTCCATTCCCACCCAACCCTTTTCACTGTGGAGAAAGCAGTAGTAGAGGAAAATTAGGCAATTTTCTGAAGTGGTGTAGAATATCTGCCATGACGATGGGAATAAAATTATGAGAGAGCAGTGCTGATCCCACCTCTTCAGACACAAACCTTGCAAGAGGCCTACGTCCTGTGAAGGGGCAGTGCAGAGTGATACCACTGGTGAGGATGCTGTTAGCAGTGTCAAAGAAGCAGTTTCAGTGTCTGCACATGTTCCCCAAAAGGGAAAATATAGCCAGACAGCTTTGCTAAATATTTTGAGAAGGCATGACCTGGTCATATTAAAAATCTACCTATGACAAGCAAACAAAATTGTGTCTTAAAAAAAAGTTAAACCCAACACTCATTACCTTTTTCAGTTCAAATTCCCATCATTAGGGGTTGCTGTCAATGTATTTCATTAAATATCAGAGTGGTTCTCTGCATCACCATTTTCTGTACTTGTTTGACTCTTCTGAAGAATTTCCACCACTACCTAACTCTCATGATTTCTTTGCCAATCATACTGATAAGCTTTTATGTGCTGGTTTTTTTCTTTGATGTCTTTATTATTGTTTTAAATTGCCAGCCTCGTACATATTTTGTTAAGAAATATAGGTATAATATTCTTTGGGAAGCAACTAATTATAAATTTACACCTCTTTACCAGTAAAGTTTCATGCAAATAAAATTGTATAGATGCATGAAGAAAAATGTGGATGTGAATCCATATAGGAAAGGAAAGGCAATATGTGTTCCGTTATTGGGGTTTTTTTTAATTGTTTTTTGCTTCCTCAGAAATACAGCTACCTGATGTTATAACATAAAGAAACTCTTTATAAAACTTGTATAATTCCCCCCCCTCCCCCCTTAGAGCCTCACTTTAATAACCTGGCAATATTTTATGATACTTATTCACTTGTGCTACTTGACAGAAAACATCATCCTTCCAACATATTTTATTAACGTTGCCTTTTCCAAGAAAACTTGGAAAGCTAATGTTGTATATATAATCAAGAACTGTTTTAGGACCCTCTGTCTTTTTTACAAATGGATGGCAATGATGGCTGTAAAAGAAGAAGTTAACCTACTCTTAGAAAGATCCTTGTTTTGAAGAAACCCAGCTGGCACTGTGAAAGAAAAAAAGAAAGTCATAGCAAGTTTCTAAATTTCCTGTTATCCATCCATCTGCTTTCTGTGCCAAATGTGGATGACATCATGAATAAAAACATTCAATAAAGACTGAGTGAAGACCTGCTAGTATGCTTCCTACTCAGATATTCAGGACTAAAAATGTAGTGTAGAAGCTTAGACGACGACTGCATTAGTTAGTAATCTTGTTGCCTTCAGGTCATCAGACATGGATAATCAGGATGATATGACTTGATAAGAATGCATAAGGCCAAATATTTATGTAATTCATCAATGGGCTTTTACTTCACTGATCTGCTACACCATTGTCACCTTATAATCTGCATGGAAGAACAACTCTAAGAAATCGTTCCATCTTAGTATAAGCACATATGTTTTACATTTTTGTTTTTATGGTGAAATTTTAATATATGTTAATTTGAAATAAGTGTTCCAGATCTCCTTATGAAAAGAAAGAAGAATTTTCCATACTGAGAAGA
Organism: Dasyornis broadbenti; assembly: GCA_013397935.1. NCBI lineage: Eukaryota > Metazoa > Chordata > Aves > Passeriformes > Dasyornithidae > Dasyornis > Dasyornis broadbenti. The sequence goes on along the minus strand of VZRN01003035.1, from coordinate 864,712 downwards.
TATATAAATTAGAATCCTACTGCATACCCAACATTAAATGAAAGGACAATAACTAAACTGGAGTCCAGTGCAAAAATAGCATTTCATGTTTGAACTGTGTGAAATATTTTTGACAATTTTCAAATTCAATAAATTACTCAAGACCACAAAAATTGCTTAAATCCATCATGGAGGGGCATAATGTTCTGGAATCAGTAATGATTTACCTCCCTTACATTAATTAAGCAAGCCACATGTTCGTCATTATCAGAAGAATATGCAAATTACACAACTAAGATGAAATACCACCGTGTACTTTTGTGCACTTATCTGTGTCATATGTGCATGGGAGAGTAACTGCAGCTTTAAAAGGAACAGTGTTCCTCCATCCTGTGGCACGTTCTGCATCTGTGAATTTGGAAAAAGGCAAACCCCTCAACTATCCGTAGTTGCCTAGAGTATAAGAGGGAGAAGATTAACACCCAACACTTGCAGGAATGAATAGCACCCTGATTATTCTGTTATGCTATGGGATGCAGACAGGGCTTGAGTGCAAGGAAAAGCATCCGATAAAAAAAAACCAAAAAACAAAACTAAAATTCCCTAGAGGTTTTCTCTCATAACATTATTATAAGATGTTTGATAATCCTAATATTTTTCAATCTAATCTAAGGTCCCTCTGTAAAACTGCCAGAAAACTGTTCCCAGACAGGAGTTATCAACCTTTCTTCATCAAAATGGGTGGAAGCCCAGTGGATCTCTTCAGATTCCAGTGCTATTCAATATTTTTTTCTTAATGGCACGAGTGATGAAATAGAGTATGCTTCTCACAGGTGCTGCTGACACCATCCTAGAAAACCTGTCAAAATGTTCTAAAGGGTTTACTTCCAAAAGTATCTTTACAAATAGGAGACGTGATCTGAAAACTCAATAATGCTATTTCAGTAAGTTCATGATATTGCATTTAGATAGAAATAACCAGCTGAAAAAGAATGGGATGAAAAAGATACTAATGTTGTAGAAATGTTGTTATAGTTATACCTGATCATAGATTAAATATGAATTGGCTACGTTACGCTGTTATAAATATGATAAATGACATGCAGTGATCAGTATGAAAGAGTTTAACCTGCAAAACTTGTGAATTAGTAACTCTGATCAGATCTGGTGTAAGTCATGAAGTTCTTCAGTCAATGATTTACAGTCTTATACTTCATGTCTGCATTTGCATGATGAGCTAAGACTAGATGGGCTTGCTTTATGATTTATTAAAGCATGTCAAGGCTTCTCTTGACATACCTTCTCTCACAGTCACACACATAATTAGATTTTTTTTTCTTATTTGCAATGTCATCATGGCATGAAATTGCTTTATTTATTGAACTGCCTTATTTGTTTTAGTTTCAAAAGAATATTAAACATGTTTGCTAATCAATAGCAGTAGTTAGTTCAGACAAGGGTGAACCAGGAGAATTATTTTAAAGACTAATGTAGTTATTGAGATGTGCTGGAATATGAGTCTCCCACTTGCAAGGCTACATACAGATTCTCATTCCATGTCCTGAAAGGTCATCTTGTGCAATTCAGTGGTCACAGATCAAGCTGTAAAGTAACCTTGTTACCTGAAGTAACAAGGGGTAGTATTCAAGCAGTTTCCAATGAAAAAGTTAGTAAGAGAACAAGGCTGATAAGCTCCATTTATTTTTAGAAAGTACTGATGTGTTCAAGTTCAGTATTGTGATTAAATAGCATCACATTTGCTGACTAATTTGTCTAATGAGGACAAGAAAAGAGCTGATTGTTTTGCTTCACCTCACTTTTACAAATTAGTTTCTTTTCAAATGCCCAGCTTAATTTTGGCTTTGTCTCTTTGGTTTGATTTGGTGCTGTAAATTTTCTTATCAGGTGTGTTTATTCCTTGGTGTAGGCATGTTGTTTTCCACTCGGCTTAGCTCAGTCAGTTGCAGACGTATTTTAACTTTTCACGGTTTGATTGCTGATGCAGTGCCTATTCACATAGTGCCTGAGTCAGGTCCAGGAGGAGAGTATATTGCATCTTTCACGGGTGAAACAGGTGATAATTGCTCTTGAACTTCTGCCTCCATCTGCTAGAACACGAGTCTGTGTGTGTCATGGTTTATCTTGGCCCAGGTTTTTCTAGTGAGGGGGGGGCCCACAAAGATGGCTCCTCAGTGAAGCTTCTCGAAGCCTTCACCATGTCCAGCTCTGAGGTGATGGACATGCTGCTGGCCAAGCCTGGGCCAATTAGAGATGTTGGTTACGCCTCTGTGAAAAACATATTTAAGAAGAAATCAAAACAATGGGCGCACGCACTTTTCCTTAGCCAGAGGAGGAAGAGTAGGTGAGAGTATGTGAGGGAAAACAACATGGAGAGACCAAGGCCAGTGGAGAAGGAGGGGAAGGGGGAGCTCCAGGTGCCAGAGCTCTGCAGCCTCTGCAGGCCGTGGTGAGGCCCATGGTGAAGCAGGGGGTGCCCCTGCAGCCCATGGGGGCCCACGGGAAATGCTGAGATCCACCCACCCATGCCGAAGCGAGTGGATACCCTGAAAGTGGCCGTGGTCCAGAGGGAGTCCTAGTGGAGAAACAGGCCTTGACTTGCACCCTGAGACTGAACTGAGTGCCCCACATGGAGTGGGTGGGTGCCTGAGAGAGAGAGAGAGAGAGAGAGAGAGAGAGAGAGAGAGCGAGCGAGCCCGGTAAAGACAAGAAGCCTTGCTCCCGAGATGGAAACGGCCTGGCTCAGAGGTCTGTACCCCGTGGAAGATGGACCCCACGCCGTAGCAGTTTTGGGGAGACTGCTTGCCTGTGTGGGGACCAGCGTCACTGTAGCAGTGTCGGGCGGGCTGCCAACAGTGAGACCCATGGCTGCGCAGAGGAAAAGAACCTCTCCCCGGGCAGGGGAAGAAGATCTGGGTGATGAACTGACCTAACCCCTGCCATACTTTGTTCCCTTGTGCAGCTGCTAGGAAGGAGGGAGGGGGGTGAGCAGAGAAATGGTGGCCTTGAAGGGTTTATTTTACTTCTCATTTACTCCTCTGACTCTGTTAGTAATAAATTAGATCACTTTGCAACCTAAGTTAGTCCTGTTTTGCCTATTCTAAGTGCGTCTTCTCCCAGGTTTCCTTATCTCAACTCATGAGCCCTGGGTGTGAGTGTGTTAATTTGGGGGTACCTGGCATTTGGCCAGGCTCAAACCTTGACAGTGTGTTTGTGCCATTGTGGTTTGAAGAGATAGCCGTCAGGCCTTGGATCTAACTCGGCATCACAAAGCCTTAGCTCGTTCTCCAACATCCAAATGGAAATGTGGAAAACACAGCTTATGTAAGTCAAGCTCCACTCCACCAAAAAAAAGTAAATAAATAAATAACAAGAGCTCCATCTTATACAGTTGTTCTTCTTCAAGTACCGATATCTTTGACTTAAAAAAGGTCTCAGAATTGAAGTAGTTGTGCTGGGATATCACAGCAGATGGTTGCTCACAAGCATGTTCTTTGTATGGGCAATTCTAGAAGGAGAAAAAGAAGCAGGTTTCCTTCTTCCAGGAACTATTGTGGAAATTCTGCAAAATAAACCCTAGTAACAGAAAAATGTTGCTTTTCTATAGGCAAATAATTGGTCTGTAAAGGATCAAAAAGCCCAGCTGACTATTTCAGGTTCAGGAAATAACAATACTTGGGGAGGAAGAAGAGTTTAGGACATCTTTTGGTCCACCAGTACATTAATTGCTTGTCTCTAGTCCCTACAGCTGCATGTTACTGTCCAGATATGCAAGTTACTAAGGGACTATGCTTGATTATTTTAAATCTGGAGAGGATGTAATTATTCATTCTTATTCCCAAGTAGAGATAAAAATCTTGGTCCCTTCACCCCTATTGGACTTCATTTGGCCACATAAACTGGGAAAAAATTAGGCAGTGCCCCAATCCATTACACAGTTCATCAGCCATGGCCACTTCCTGGTAGGGACAGGTAGTCAGTCTCCTGGATTTTGGACCCTTTCCACTGCAGAGCTAGAAGCATTGCAACAACTTTGTGAGCTGCATAGGTACACAAAATCATCCCAAAATGCTCATGCCATGGGATCATGCAAAACAATCATGGAGAACACACACTGTAAAATGTTAGCTCATGAGAGAAGCAAGCAGGCAGGAAGTTCAGTAGAGAGTTAATTTTCCCACTAACAATGTTTTTCCTGATTTTATTAGCTTCGTTCAAAAACTTTGCTTTGCAGACTTTTCCCTTTTTTTTTTCAGATAAGGCAAAAGCAGGAGTCCTAAAAGCCCACAATTGTACGTGTATTTCCTGGATGTATGAAGAAGTCCGTGTTGACATGAGGCATTTCTCTGTGTAGAAGACTTCACTTTCTACATAGCTACTCTTTACTCAACTTCACCTGACAGCTTCTCTCAGCCAACAGATCTGCTGCAGTACCTCTTTCACCGAAATGCAGTAGGCAGTTCTGCTGTGTGAGGAGCTGCAGGCACACAGAGCTGGCGTGCAAGAGCTGCTGAGTGAGAGCCAGGGGCCAGACAACCGATGATGGGCAAGTTGTGAGAGCTGGATCAATAGCAGAAGACTTAAACATAGCACTGGCAGTGGCTGCAGTGCCTGGCTCTTTACAGTTGCCTGTTTGAGAAACAGCACAGCTTTGGTAAATCCTCAGCAAACTTAATTTTATCCTCCTGCATTTTGATGAAGTCGTAGAACAGACTCCTTTCTAAACAAAGAACCAAGATGTCCCTCAGATAGTAACAGCATGACGTTCCTGAGACATGCAAATTGTGCAATCTGCTGTCTCCGCAATCCCTGAAACATCCAGAGGTAGACATGCTGGCATTCATAAACCTCAGATGTAGGAGTACCAGGCTTTTATCAGAACAGAAATAATTCTGTTGCCCTGAAGCTGAACCCATTATCTGTGCTGGTTCAAGACAGAATCTCTACTTAAAGGCAGCACCAGGTAAAAACACCACGGGTGCTGTCAAGACAGAAGCAATAAGGCACCTTCCTTTTTGGACTGGAGGGAGGTTTGTCATCTTGGGCCATGATCTAAGAAGTAGCTGCCATTACTGCTGCAAAGAGCATCAGATAATAGTTTTTTCTAGAACAGAATCTACTTTTTACTGATTCCCATCCTTCTGCACTGAAAGGAGGGTGTTTAGCCAGCCCTGCATTAGCTGGTGCTCATCCGTCTCTCTTACTTACTGCTAGTTATACATTTGGACTGTCTCTTCAGTGAGGGTGGGGCCATTGCCTAAGAGGTGCACATACGGCTCTTCGGGACGGAGAAGCAGCTTTTACCTGTCATAGATTCATAGCCTCTGAATGGTTTGGGCTGAAATGGGCCTTAAAGTTCATCTCTCTCCAGCTGCTCTGCCATCATCAGGGACACCTTCCTCTAGACCAGGAAGGGGTTGCTCAGAGCTCCATTCAACCTGAACTTGAACACTACCAGGGATGAAGCATCCACAACTTCTCTGGGCAACCTGTTCCAGTGTCTCACCAGCCCCACAGTAATGAATGTTTTCCTAATATTTGATCTAAATTTACCCTCTTTCAATTTAAAGCTATTTACTCCTTGTCCTGTCACTACATGCCTTTGTAGTAACTTCCTTGTAGGCCCGCTTTAGGTACTGGAAGGCTTATCTTCCCCAGGCTGAAGAACCCCAACTTTTTCATCCTGTCTTCATAGGACAGTAGTTGACTTCTTAAGAAATACATCCAGTGTAACATCCCTTCTGTCAGGAAGAAGCCAAGGACATGGGTCAAAAGGATTCTCATTCACTAAGTTCATTTTATGACATGGAGAGAGTTCGAAGAATTTGAGTGAAAAGTACATAATATCTGTGCTTTGCTTTGACATTTCACTTCTGAAAAGTGCTGGAAAGAATTAAAAGATTTGGGACATTTTGGGGTTTTTTTCAGAAGAAAACCTCAACTTTTCTTGTCCACCAATAAGAAGTTTAATTTTCTCTCTGAGTTTAGAAAAATACCTCTTGGTACTAGAAATGAACCAAAGCCTCCCCATTTGTTCAGTCAGAATTATTAACAATGTCCTTTATGATCTCCAGCAGCAGGGCAAATTGGCTTTCTGAAGTGTTTCAAAATGTGAAAAACATGTTGTAGATTCCCCAAAGATGCAGATACTCATCTTAATACCTTCCTGTTGCTAGGCTACTTGCCTGACTAACTCTGGTGTTGTCCTTGAGCAGGCACCCGATTGCCTGGCTCCAAGTAGAGCTTGTGATTCTCCAGGACATGGCAGGAATTTTCCACTGTCTTCATTTAAGGATTTCCATGCCTCTACAGAGTAAGAAAACATGCATTAGACAGATGTTTAAAAAAAAAAAAAAAAAAAAAAAATTAAAAAAATCATTGTGACAATGTGGAAACAAAATTAATTATAAAACCAAAATATACTGTTTAGGTTTCTGGGAAATCAGATTCATGAAGACATGGGTGACTAAAGGGAAGAAGATAAAACTGAATGTAATTACAGTTAAACTCATGATAAACTTCATTTTTGGGGAGAGGGTAGTTTTATGCACATTTAGTGGGGGCAGCTGGCCATCTTAATTGCAGAGAATTTAGACATGACAGCAGCCAGCACAAAGAATGTGACCATCTCTTGCAAGTGGCAATGCCCATTTATTACAGCAAGAATAACTTCTGTGCTTGACCAAACAACTACCCAGTGAGAGGGAAAAATGTTTTTATCATGGTTAAGGCAATATGCATATTATTTTCAGGTGCTTTTCCTGTGCTGGAGCTAATAGTTCACGTTAAAAAAATTGAAGTCAACAACTCAGTGTAAACAAATATTAATTAGGTCAATGTAGGTGACTCATTTCTGATTTATGAGTGAGATAACAGTGGTGCCCTTAATCTTTGTTTAAGATCCCTTAAAGTTTGTCGATTTTCTGACCATAGCACAGGGTCTGACGTAGATTCCTCTGTTGCCAAGGGCTTAATAACTCCAAAAAGATACTGACCAGCCTTTAGTGAGCCTTGGAAACAGTTCCTTTCTTACTCTTTTCTGGAACAGCTTCTCCAAGCACCTTAAATCAGTGTGATATATGTGCATAAAATAATCATGGCACTGCAAAAAGAGGCACATTGTATTTGCGCCTCAAGTAAATAACTTTATCTGACAGTGCGCTGAGAGTTAGCAAAATTATGTGGTTTACAACATATAGCTGCCTTTATTGTTTACGGGATTAATTAGGAGTAGTCAGGATTTGAAAGTGAGTTTCTTTCTCAGGCTGTCTCAAAAAGATACTGCTTGATACAATGCTTGTTTACTGCAGTCATCTTGGCCTTGATGAAAACATTGACATCTGAACTAAGAATAGAACATATATTGTGCTACATGCCACATGCAAAAATAATCTAAAAATTGTATACTTTCCTTAAACTAATCTCATCTTTCTTAGCTCCTAGTTGTATGAAATAGTTTTATAGTTAAAAGAGAATTTGCATAATGCTTTTAAAAGTCTTAATAGCTATAATAATTTTAATCTACTACGGAGTGTTTATAATGTATAGTGAGCTGAAGCATTTAATTGAGTAAAAAGGAATATTAAGGCTCATCTTCTAATCAAAAGAGTAATGGAAATACTAAGTATGATGGGTTTTGTTATTTTTTCCTAATTGCATCTGGACATCCAATTTTAGTACTTCTTTCGAAGCCCAAATGACCATGAAAACTGAGGTTAAATCTTCACTGTCAGAGATATGCTGAAATAAGCTCTATGCAGGTGTTTTATTTAATATGCTTTCTGGTATTGTACCAGTTGGCTCTCTTTAGACCTGATCCTTCCCCCAGTCAATCAATTAATATTTTCCCATTCGTGTTCTTTCAGCTAGGTTCAGGACTTCTGTTATGATTGGTGGGTTTTATTTATTTACTGGAATATGAAAGACAAAAAAATATGAGTCATTCTCTTCAGTGTGCTATTTAGGCAGCTATCAATCTCATCAAGAGGTGCAGCAGATCTGACATAAAGGACCTGCAGCTGTCCCGGAACAAAACACACATTGCACATAATAACAGCCCCACACAGCTTTCCCCCCTCAAGTATCCAGGCCAGATACCACAGCATACAATCAATGCAAATCTCCGAGCAGAGTGTAATGTGGCCATTTTTCACGGCTTTGATGCAATTCATCTTTTCAAACACACAATTTTTTTTTTCTTTTTCTGATGATGGTTTCAAGTGGGAAACTCATTTCTTTGGTTACTGTATAGAATTTTATGGCAGCTTAGTCAGGAGAGCATAATTTTGATTCAATCTTGCCATCTTTGCAAGATGAGGTAAAATTTTGTAGCTATACAATGAAACCAGCAAGATAGGAAGGAAGAAAAAAATTTCTACCACGCCATATGTTTGTGCTGAGTAAGCTTAGGAAGATTCTGCTGTACTGGCCTTTTTTTTCAAGTGCCTGTCAGAGACTGGAAAAGGTGATCTGTTTTGAGACATGTTAGGGGCTTGGAATGTGTGCTGAGGGATGGGTCAGGCCTTGCTCTGGTGAGGTGGTGCCTGCCCAGGATGTGCCAAAAAGGGTTCAAAAAGGGTCACCACAGGGCAAGCACGCTGTCCTTTAACCCAGCATTGTCTTGGAGCTTTACATCACTGGAACCCAGGAGCTGGTAGCTGTGTCTGTCTTTCTGTATCGGTCCCATCTTTCTGTTTTTCTCCCTTTCTTCTAACTTTTCTCACACAAGGTGACACTGGATGACTTGAAAGGTTTTCTATGTTCAGTGGGCTAAGTCTATGCTGTGATAAGTGATGTTATGTAGTATTTACTCTTTTGCCATCGTTCCTTAATTTTCTATAGTTTGACAGTAAATTTTTGTGTGTTTTTGCCTCTTGAGAATACTTGGCTGGGATTACCCAGAGCAAAAGAACCTTGGTTTAGCCCTAGGTTTGAGTGACTGGAATGTAACAGCACCATAAATTGAGAATAGAATTTCCATTTAATCAGGAATTCTAATATCTAAATAATATGTCGTAGTTTGGAGGAGAAAATTGATAGTTGGCATTTTTCATAAAATAAAAAGTTCTGATATCGTTACTTATTGTGTTGATTAATTTTATCCATGTTTTAGAACAAATCAATGCATATTTTTGAAGTTTCCTATTAATCCATTGTACAAATTCAAAATCTACTTCTCTATGACTTTTTCCCCTGGCTCTGTTCATAATGAAAGATCAATATACACATATGGATTTATTTATTAAAAATTATATGCTCGTTAATATGAAAATAATATGATCTATGTTCTGAAGGTAGAATCTGCTATGACCCACCTGGGAAATAATTTATGTAATTAGGGGATGGTAGTCTTGTCTTTTATCACTGCAGGCAAGGCAGGAATTTTTTTCAGAGACAATGATGGTGTATTTTATAGCATTTGGTATCAGTAAGTCCCTTAAGGGCTGAACATAAATGCAAATAAATTAGGAGCTTCGTTGCATATTTGCAATTTATGATATAGCGCAGTTTCACCTACCAGCAGGAATACCATAAGGAAAGAAATTCTCTTCTAGATCCCTGACACTTGCTTTGGGATTGTAGGGGGATAAAAAAATTACCCAGGCAAAACAGAGTTCCTGTTTGCTCCAGAAATTTGAAATTTTTACTGTTATGAATGTCAAGTCTAAGTACCATTCCAAGTTTTTTCCTTCTCCCTCTTTCTTGCCATTCTCATTGCACATTTTTGGAAGTAGAGATGATGGGTGCCTGAATACACACACGCCAGAGAACTTCTATTTAAAATCTGTTTGTCATAATATTTCTTTATCTCACTTATCTGATCAAAATTAAATCATCTTACATACATAATAGTATACTGTAGCTTATAGATCAGAGGGAATTGTTTTAATAATAACTTTTGTCATCTGCAGTGGCTCAAATGCTTGGCTCAGGGGTGTAAAAGGGATATTTCTCCATGCCTTCCCAATATAAACAGGCTTGCATGAGCTTTGCAGTGCCATTGATGCAGCGAACACATTCAGTGATATTCTTCTGTCCATATGACATTCAATTCCCTACTTGCGTGCAGTTCCCTGCAGCCTTTTCTTTGTAGACAAACTCAGCTGCACTTGCAAATCTTTTCATCATTTTGTATGCACTGATTCCATTGTTCTGCAAAGAAAGTCACGTCTTGGAACACAGAGAAACTGGGGTACAAATGAGCATTCCCAACATCACACTGAGTGTGCTTGTGTGAAAGAACTTAAAACAGCAGTAGCCCCTGCTGGCAATAGCTTTGTAAAGTTAGGTCTTCCAGTGTGGGTGCTTGGAGCTGGAGTGTTTTATTGAGGTTATGGTGGAAAAGTTCTGGAGGCATCTCTGATGATTTTCTGTCTTCACTTTCTACTGCATGAGATTACTTATTTTATTTGTTTATTTATTTCCATGAGCATTTTCCTGCACGCCCATCTGTTTGGCCTTTGGAATGCTTATATCGAGAATTGGTAACCTGGAAGTGGTCCGCCTGAAACAAGCTTCTGTCTTCTTGGTTTTCCAGCTCATCTCCTTGGTTTCTTTTCCCTTGTCTATTTTTTTTTAAGTACATTCTTGTAGAAACCTCACCCTGAAAACATTCCTGTTTACTGTTACATATCCTGTCAGATATTCTGAAGGCTTTTAATAAACATACTTCTGCTTTGAGAATAGCTATATCTAGATGGAAAGATGTTTTCAAGTTATAAGACCATTTTAGGTTGTTTCTTTGAATGGGTAATTCCGAAGTAGCTTATTTTCTTTTCTTCATCTTGCAGCAAGAACAAAAGTTCCTTTATGTTTTCTCAAGACATAGTTTGAAGTGTTTGAAAGCTGCATGCTGAAAATCCTCCATTTCTGGCTTTCCATTGAATCCAAACAGTGTGCCAGTGCCTGGTGCTCCAGATACATGCAAATATATGTGCACCTGTCTGCAGTGGAGCTCTTCACATTGATAGAAATGTTGCTGTTTACTTCAGTGATTGCCCATTGAAATAATGATAGTACATTTATATTTAGATAGTAGCATCTATTTCAAATGATCCTGAAGAACCTTATTATCGTTAAGACTCTCTGTCAGTCATGAGGAATCCCTAGCGATTTCAGTGCATCTTGTTTGGATTTTATCACAGAAATAGGGATATGGAGATTTGGGGATTTGGGGAATGATCTTTTGAGTTAATTTGCAATCTTCACCACTATACATGGAAAAATTTTGCCAGTTGTTGAACTTAAACATATTTTTGGTAACATGAAGCAACTTCCAGTCAAGGTGGGTGACAAGATGGGTGAAAAAATGGACTGGACCAGGGGGCTGAAGAGGCAGTGGTCAGTGATGAAAATTTACCCTGGTAGGCAGTTTTCAGTGTCATACCTCAGGATCTCGCACTGGGGCCAGGACTATGCCGTCTCTTTATTAACAATGTAGAAAACAGGGTGGAATACCCCAGAAGGTTTTCAGGTGATACCAGGCTGTGGGATGCCTGTACAGTGGAAAACATGGCTGCTACACAGAAGCAGCTAAACAATGATGAGAAAGTGGACAGGACTATGACAACTTCAAGTGCGAAGTCCTACAGATGGGATGAGGAACCCCATTTTCAGACCAGATGGAGGGCAAAACAGCTGGAAAACAGCTCGGCAGAAAAAGACCCCAGGGCTTTTGAAAAGCAAGTTGAAGGGGAATCGTCAGCATGCCCTTGCAGCAGAGAAGGTCAAAGGCATTCTGGGCTGTAGTAGGAAGGCTGAGGGAGAGGATCCTTCATCTCTGCTCAGCGCTGGATCCTGTCTGTGCTCACCAGTACAAGATAAACAGAGATACAGCAGAGTGAGGCTTGTGTGGGGCCACTGAGATAGCGGGAGACTGAAGCATGAGGTGTATGAGGGGAGGCTGTGAGCTGGGGTCCTTCAATTTGGAGAGGAGGAGAGGGATTTTATTTCTGTGTACAGCTGCCTAATGGGGTCATGTGGAGGAGCTGGCGCCTCGCTTTTCTCAAAGGAAATCAGTGGAAGGATTAGAGGCAATGGGCAATATTTCAGATCATTGCAATGAATTCTCCAAAACAATCATACACACATTCACTTGAGATCTATAAATATCTTCTAAAGTTCTATTTTGACTGGATTTGGGACTGTATGTATCCAAGGAAACTACTTCTTTCTCATCAAGTAGACTTGAAACTGCATTAATATCACATACATTAATACATACGCCAAATGAAAGCATTTTTAAAGTATTTTACATATGTACATCTAAACTATATAATTTTTCTTAAGTACCTTAAGTACAATTATTATGCATTTAGAAATTATTATGTTCTTTTTGTATATTGAATGTTCTTATATTTTAATTTAGAACTTGCTAATCTAAACCATGAGAATCCTTTTCAATGCCAAGTAATAATTTCTAAATAATTTTTTTCTGGACTGTAAGAGATGATGTTTTTAACAAACACAATTCTAAGCTCATCTATCTGCATTTGTTCATGTGACAAATGAGGGGAGATGAAAATATAAAATCATGTTTTTAAAGACAATTCAAATTTTTTCCTTTCTTATGCAAATGTAAATCGTTGGTATAAAATCATACACAAGACTTTTAAAGAGAAGGAAGAGAGGAAAAAAACTGGGATTACGGCTGTTATGTAATGACTAGCAATTTTTAAAGCTCTTTTCAGAGTGTTGCCTTTTTAATGCTGAAAAGAATATTTACCAGATCCAAGTAATATATTTTTAGTTGAAATAAATACTTTTAAAGACAGTAATAGCAATGATTGTATCAACAGCAGAGCCACAAGCCAATAACTGTACCTGATGTTTCCTCTAACTCACAAGTACCACTACAGAGAACAGAGAGTGTGTCCAAGACTAGCTCCCTTCTCCATTGCCTCCAAAGGGCCCTGGACTAAGGTGACAGTCCATCCTGCCTCAGCAAGGAAAAGGACTGGAGAAAGCAAGGTTGAGATACACAAGGCATGTTCATTTTCTAAATCTTAGCCATTCGTCTTCCATGATGAGCGGGAGAGTGAAGGGTGCCTAAGTTAATAAAGCGGTGTTAAAATCCTACAGTGAATTTCACGTAAGAAGATTGCTGTGGTATTTTGCTTCAAATAATTTACAGAGGAAAAATGACATTTCTTTGTACTTCAAAGAATAATTTCCTTTAGATTCTATAACTCACAGCACCTTTTGGCCTTTTGTTTTAAATTGCAGCAGTCCTTTTTCAGGCACCTTTTTCCCTATCTTAGGCCTTCTTTTGGAAATGGCAAAACTTCAAGAGAAAATACATGTTTTATTACTGCTCCAACTTCCAAACTCCAAGGAACAGAGCACATATATTTTCTTATAAGACAATATATATTGTTCTGTACAGGACAAAGTAATGGTTTTTTAAAGGCTTATTAACAGACCTGAGTGAAAACTGCAAAATATATCAATAAAGAGCTGATAAACATAAAAATCAGTGGCTTAGCTGCTCCTTAACCCCTCTTCTAGCTTTTAGCAGGGAGCAGCCTACCATTGGCATTAGTTTTGCAGATGAAGCAGAAGTATGCTTGGTACTCAATGAAAATATATTCTCTAAACTGTGCCTTTGAAAGAGTATTCACAATTCACAGATGTGAGTCCCTATACCCCAAGCATTTTGGATGGAACACCATTAGTGAGAAATTGTTCGGTTCCTTAAAATATCTGTAAGATTTCTGAAGGGGAGCTGCTTAAAAAACCTACAACAAACCTCTTCCTGCTTTCTTTGCACTTTGGACTCATATCCATGACATTATGAAGTGCATAAACAATAATTGAAGAAAATAAAATGCAATATAACTAATATTAGAGTAGCTTATTTAAAAAAAAAAAAAAAAAGCCACCATGAAAGTGTGTAGGTGCTCAGAAAAAACGAACCAAACAAAACATAAAATTACAAAATACAAAACCCCTCACAAAACATTCATGATCTTTCCTTACTATGTTTGGATAGGTAGTTCTTTTTAAGTAGTTTCCTTTTCATAACAAACCCAGAGATTTGCTGGCTAATTTCACATCTCTCTTATGAATACATTCATTCATCCATTCAAAGAACAAAAACTACTCAGTGATTCTCACGCCACTCAGATGCCACTAAAATTTGTCCCATAGGAGTTTCATTAGGAAGCAGTGAGGAAGCCATGAACACGCAGTGGCACAAAAAACATCAATTACATGTTTATGCCTTCAGCAATTTGTCTGGCAAAGCCAATTCCAAGAGCAAGGAGGTTCCTAGAATAGGCTGCAATCTTCTGCTGTGGAAGCAGAACCCAGAGGGTTTTCCAAAGTCTTTTCGTTCTGCCAAGAAACTGGGCAATCTTTTCCTACTGAGTTCAGCTTGTAGGGGAGAAACATCATGCTAACTGGTGAGGGGCCAAATTGGCTCTTCAGGAGAGTGATGTTTTTGTAGCTAAGAAAATCTACCATTTATTTACAAGGTTGGACCATGGTGTACAAACTTAACTGATAAATGAGATCTCATAAGTGGTGGGGATGGGGTTTGACCAGTGTAGGAGATGCTAAACCTTCAAGAAACAACTTGATATCAAAGGGTTAATCTCAGTGACACTTTTTGCATAAATATGCAATACTAAACACGTTCCTTAATGTGTGTTAAAACCAAACCATACCACTCATTTTGCAGCTGTCCTCACCACTGGTGGTCAGCGAATCCCTCTTATGTGGTTTTGCCTTTCTCTGTAAGTGCTTCTCGGGCACTTTGTCATGGTTGAGCACTAATTCAGTATTTCTGTACTCCCTTCTGAAAGTGTATGACATGATCTATATATCTAAATCTTAAGCCTTGTACAGAGTAATTAAATAAAACTTTTATTGATCTTTACAATCCACAATAAAGATCTGCCATATACAACCGTCATTACGGCTGAGTATTTCATCGAGTCAGAGATCTTCAATCATGACCTAAAGTTTTTCAGCTTAAGAGGGGTGGAGAGCAGCACAGTCTTTGAGGCTGAATACCTCAGTAACTGCTGCATGGAGTAGGGATCTGAATTTGCTGCAGTTTCCTTGTGTGGTGTTGTGACATTCCGCCAAGGGTCACGAACACTCATTGGAAAATAGCAAAGTGTCTTTTCTACTGCACAGGCTATCAGTGTACTGAGAGATAATTTTGGGAACGCTAAGCCTGAGAAGAAACACAACATAAAAGCTGGACCACCTGTTGGGGAAAGCTGCCTAGCATTCAGAGGTCTTTCCAGCGCTTTCACAGTTATCCAGCAGCCAACATTTACATTGCTATTAGAAGAATCCCTTTGCAGACCCCTTCAGCTCTTCAGTACAGTGAAACTGCGTTGGGTAGGTGAGGGGCCTTTTTCATTTTGAGAGTGTGCGAATGTGCATGCCTGATGAAATAAATTTGGTATGCCAGTTCTAGGGTGCCTATTCATTAGTGTCCTCCTGCTGTTCACATTTTATTAATGAAGCAAACCATCACCCCCCCTACCAGCAGACACTTAATTCCTTCCCAGAATCCATCTGCTTTCCATGGTCCTTTGAAACCAGCTTTTTATGGAGTCAGCTTCAACAAAGTCTTACTGTCATGGGTCAATTAAATACCAAATATTGTTTTTTTCACAGCTACAGCTCCTTTAAAGCGTCTCTTAGCTGTGATTAAGTCTAAGATGATTCCTGGGGAGGGTTGGAGAACCAAGTTCCTAGTTTAAAAGAAATTTATTCTTAGAGCAGATCATGGAAAAAAGGTAGAATATGAACTCAAAATGGGAAAATTAAGAGTGCGATCGTGGAACTCTCAGTCAGACTCTGCTTAGACAGGTAATCACACTGGTTGCTTATTATGGGGTGTGTGATATTCTAAGGATAGTTTTTAACTCTCATGATGAATATTTCAAACTTAATCAGAGAATGCACATCTAAGATTTTATGATTTGCTACAAACTTAATAAAGAAAGACTATACACATACAATTACTTCAGGTGCAATAGAGAATAAAAGTATTACAATAGTATTTTGAGAATATCCATGACTCTTTCAAGTACTCAAATAAATTACATTTATAGTCAGTTTCTCTTCTAATGACATTCTGTCAGTTATAGAAATACATATTTAAAAAAACTTTCTGTATCTCCAGTTGTAAGTAAAGTTTTTGACAAATTTAAACTTTACTTTTTATATCTTTATATCTAGTTGACCAGTTTAAAAATCACTTTTTATGTCTTCAATATTATGAGTGTATAAAAATATATTCTAAGGTTTTATTAAATATTAAAAAGTGTCACTTATATGACCTCCCTACTTCTAAAGGTCGCTTTTGTTCTTCAGGTTGGTGTTGCTACTGAGGTAATAATAGCAGTTTAATGTATAGAGGGACATCACTGAAGAACTGGTGGCAGAAAGTTTAACAGAATGGATGTGGTGGGACCTAAAAACCAGTAGGGTTTGCACTTCATTTGTGCTGAATGCCCAACTTTATCTTCCAGCTGAACATCTGCTGCTGAAGTTTGGGGAATACATAAAAAGATTTGCAGTTCACCTCTAACTTTTTAATATAAATTATTGATTTAACCACTGACATTCAGTTTATCGCTCTCCTGTGCTTGCACTGTCTGGGATTTTTTTTAAGGTAAGACAACTCAATCCCCAGCACTTTACATAGTGGGTAATAAATTGTGAACTGTATCTAAACTGAAATGAGGTGACCCATAACTAAAGAGAAAAAAATTTCTGTATTCAGTACTCACTGCATGTGTGTAACTAATGCTTGGATGGAGACTGCTTCATCTTCCTGCTCGATCTGAGACTCGTGGCATTTGAGATCCATGAAACAGTTACATAGCACAGATGTAGCTCAGAATTCTCGAAAAATGATGAAGATATTTGAGTGGTGGGGTTGAAAGTACAATTGAATGTTATTGCCAGTGGATTAGGCAAAATTCTCTTATCTGGACTAGTCTGTGTGTTTGTATCTGGACCAGACAGTGGTGGAGGTTTTGGGGATTGCTCTGGGGTTTGTTTCCATGGTCACTCCTGATACCTGCCTCACAAACCATAGTGGATGTCTGCAAGTCTCAGCAGGGAACTGCAGTTTGGAAATCCTGAGCATGAAAAATCAAACATGGTTATTCTTTCTGGAGGTAATTCTGTCAGAAAAAAAGGGAATGTTTATCAATTGGGTAAAACGGGAAGATGGTAATTTCTTCTGGTTTTATTGTAAGAAACTATACATGGCCAATGAATTTTATGCATTAAGTTTACTCTATACGTGCATGTGTACATACCTATATGGTTTTTATAAAGAAGAAACAAAGCACTCTTTTATTTTTTTTTTAACGTCAGGTATCAGACAGGATTCTGCTTGTACTAAAAACGGACCGTATCTTTGAGGCATTCAGTGGAATGACATGGAGTCATTACTCAAGTGGGCTTTTTTTCTGTTAGCATATGGCTAGACACTCTTTTTGTTACCTTGTGTGCTTCTGTAAAGCTATTGGTAGAATGTAAGAAAGGAGAATGTATTAACTCCATCTCAAGGTACATAAGCAGTATTGCAAAGTGGCCACCATACGATGTCCTGGTCTAGGTAATTCCTGTCATTATCTAAGCCATTAAGTTTAAAAGTGTTTAAGAAGAGAATATGAGTCATGACTCCTGCTACAAATATTTATATTCTGGTATTACATTCTATAAATGCAGGGGTTTGTAAGTAGCAAATATATAACCAACATCTTTGAGGTAAGCTGGAGGATTTATCACTACAGGAAAAAATAATTTAATCTCCATAAACATTTACATACAAATCCTGAATATAGCTAGGGAAATAATGGATAGTCTTAAGCAAAGGAAATAAAGGACTTGGAAACAGAGGGAGATGTTTTGATATGTGCCTAGCGTGTAACATAAACACATTTCACTGTACTTTAAGTAGTCCCTGCTTTTCTACGCACTGTGAGTTCTGATAAAGTAATATCAGACTGCACATTTTCACAGCAAGAACGAGGATTGGTCATATTTTGGATCCAGTGACCATACAAGCATGAAATACAGATATTTTTTTCTCCTATTATTGTTTTGTTCAACACATCTTTTCTGCTGCTTAAAACAGCCTAGTCCAGGTAAAACTTTAATGCCCAGCTGCACCGTATGTCCATACTTTCTTTCAAAACAAGTATGTTTATTCATCAGCTGCTAACTAATTAAATCTAAAAAAATAAATTTCTAGTCTCCTGTGCACTATCCTGGATTGAAATATGAAATCTGAACATTTTGCTTGTTTGAAAAAGTTCTGTTTTTAAACCGTGAGTTATGTCATTTTAATGTCACATGTTTCAATTTAGCAAGGAAAATATTTACTTTTAAGAATAGGAAGCAATGTGCTGGAATATAAAATAGTAAACATCACATTGTAATCAATACCTGGAGGTGACGGTTGCAATACAAGTCATAACAATGACATTCTCAAAATTATGTGTTCATGGCATTGCAAGTCGCATATAGCATAGTCCCCACAATGACTTCATTGAGACCCTCATATTCCTTCAAACATTTTTTATATTAACAGTCTACATTTTCTGACCAGTTGTATTGATTTGGTTTAGCGGTGAAATACATAAACATTTTAGCATCTAAATACTGGTTAAGCCTCCAATTGGGAGTAAATTAATCTAAAAAAAATTTGTAAGTGAAGTAACTGAAAACTGTGGCCTTACTGTCAGTCTTTGGCTATTGCTATCTTATTGTCTTTTGAGATATTGTAAATTTTTCCGTTTCCTATCTTTGGAGAAAACCCTTCTGTACACTTATGGGAATGAATGTTGTGTTTATTCCACAGGCATTTTACAGAGAGCTATCAGGCAGATAGTAATTTGTGTGATGACTCGTGTATTGCACCTGAATAGACTGAGCATTTATTTGTTTGTGTTGCTAAAGTATGAAAATAATCTTTAAGAAAACCCCAAAAAACAAACAGATTTTTATTGTTCAAATCACAGTAAGGCCGTTTACTTTATAACAAAGTGCTCTACAAAAGCTGTAACTTCAAATGTAAACATGACTCCCAGTGCTCCATGCCATGTACACAAACAAGGCTCCTATCATCAACCTGAAATTGCCTTTCAACCATAGCAACCTGAACACTTACTCTCTGAAATGTTTCATTAATGAAAATATCGGGAGAATTCTTTGCATCTAGAAGATTGGAGTAATTTAGAAATATTTGGTGTTTCATTTTTGAGGTTCTAACCTCTAGGGCATCGTTCACATTGGTCATTCAGCTTGTTTTATTTTTGTTTTTGTTTCTATATATTTCTGCATTGATTTTAATTTGTCTTTTTAATCTCTGGGCAGAACCTAAGTCTAAACAATTTTTAAGGGATTCTTTAAAATGTTCTGTGCTTTGGGTAATTTGGTCGTTTGTGGGCTTTTTGAGTCTACAACTACATGAAGTAGAAATCTAAAATAAAATAAAATACAACCATATAAAATGAAAACCTGCCAAAACGTTATTTTTGTTTTATTACTTATTAGTTTTTCTTGCTAAAGAAAACTACTAACTCTAGGTTGTTCTGTTTTGCCTTCCCACAAGCACATGTTTAATGGCATGCTTGAAAACTGGGGCCTCACACTCAGGACAATATGCCAAGAGCGCAGATTTAGTAGTGGAAAGCATTTGGCAGCAGTACCAGTTTTATCATCTCCCACATCTATGATCTGTTCTTACCTCTTGCATCAGCAGCATACCATTTAAAAACAAGAAAAAAGTAACCTGCTGTCCTCTCTTTCTCCAAATCCTTAAAGAAGTAAGTAACACAACAGTTCAGCTTAGCTACTCAAAGGAAAATATTTGACAACATTTGCAGATGATTCAGCTGTGTTCTGAAGGAGACAGTATCACAGAACCATTTAAGCTGGAAAGGTCTTCTAAGATTATTGCCCACCACTAAACCACGTCCCTAAGTGCACATCTCCATGGGTTTTAAATAACTCCAAGGATGATGACTCAACTGCTTCCCCGGGCAGCCTGTTCCAATGCCTGACCACTGTTTCACCTCAAGTCTTTCCTTATTTGAAAATGAAAATAAGGAAGGTGTATTAGACATTAGGGAAAGGTTAATCAGCTAGTGAGAGAACCACAAGTCAGGGCATAGTCTCCACCATTATTCTATTTGTAGTGCTCCTGACACTGCAAAGGCCTGAAGAGATCATGGTGCTCCTGTTACCTTGGTTTAGGTAAAATTAAGTTCCTGCTCAGTATTTTTCTCAAGGAAAATATGTTTTCTTTGAGAAGGTTTAGAGTCTTGCAGGTCCAAATTTTTTAGCTCTTTAGTGTTATGTCTTCATATTACTTTTGATAATTGTGAATATAAAAAAAGTACAAAATACATTTTTTTCCTATCCTTGAATATCTGAGTGGGAACAACTATGCACATATATGATAAAAAGAAGCTCTTGACTGAAAGAAACTATGAATGGAAAATATTTGTTCATGTTTCCTGTGAAGCACAGGATTAAGAAATCCCAACTTTCCTTCACCAGGCTTAATTCGGACTTTTGGCACTGAACAGAGACATTTCGTTCCTTCAGTTTGTCTTTTCGAACTGCAAGAACCGTAAGTAAAGTAGATGGCAACTACTCAAAATGTTTTTAGGAGTTCTTTTTATTGAGAAGAGAGGTGAACTATTATATTTATGCTGAACTCTGTAGAGAGGAACTGCTGATATGGAAGGTTTTCAGTCCAAACTCTCTATTGAACTGTCCCATCTGGATGAAAAGTGGACAAGGGGAATCCTGGTTGGTGTGGAGCTTGTGCTACATTCTGTGTAATGTGAGCAGCTCACCTCATCTCAGGAGTGTGTGCTTTCCTGAGCAAGGCATGAACAAAGATATGAGGATGGATTGCCTTGTAGCTTTCTTATGAGAGATGAAATTGATAGCAGCTAAAACGTGAAGAGGGTCTAATCAGAGTTGAATAATGTGTCAGGGGGAAATATGACAAGAAAGCAAATACATGTGAAGAAAGGAAAGTTACATTTCGAAGGCTAAAACGAAGTGAGAAGATGATACTTAGTCTTTCTATTACTTTTTCATCACATCCTGAGAAAGACAGCAGTGTCACAGCTGTTTGGGTTTGGAACTAGGAATATCTGTCATGCCATGGATGATACATGGATTGGATGGAGGCTCTGTGCTTGGGAATGATGGTAATTTGGCCTGTTTTATCTATCTTATATTGCAACTTCTGCTTCTCGTGATTCTGAAAGCAACCCCATTGCTCAAAAAATAAAATGAAGCAAGAATGAAATTGCACAGGCCTTTTACCCTGCAGTCCATAAACTTTTACATTTTGCTGGTGTTACACAAACATCTGCACGTGACTGGAGAAGCCAGCAGACTGTGGTGTGTACAAAAACACGTGAAAAGCTTTCCCAGCTGAGTGGCAGTGCAGAGGCTTTTACACAGCTCAGGAAGAAGCTCAAGGGTTTTCTTGAGGAAAAATCCAATTTAATGTTAAAGCTTTCATTGCATGGAGCACTCTCCAAAGCCAAAATAAGTATCTCAGCACACCTTCTTAGAATCTGAAAATTGCATAGAGAGTAAAATATTAGAAAGTAAAAGATTAGTCCAGTTTAATGCTGATCACAATAAGATACACCTAAACTAAATACACATTCAAAACATGACCATTTTCTATAGCCAGAGGTGTTCTTTCTCTTATGTTTTAACATACACTTTTATCACAAAAAATTTAAAATATTTAATATAAAAATATTTGAAAAGAATTATACAAGCATCAGTGGTTCCCCTGAATTTGTTAACCTTACTACTTGTTAGAGGGAATTATGATGAATAAGATGTATAACGCTTAATAACTTCTGAGAGAGGACATGATTTTAATTTCACTGTCTTTTACTCTAAGAAACTGCTCATTAGTTGTAGCAGTAGAGCTTTGAAAGCTTTATGCATTATAAAAACCAAAAAATATTAGCTGCTGTCCAGACTCATGATAGTGCTTGAAGTAACAAAAAAGTAGGTTATAAGGCTGTGAAAACCAGTACCCATCAACTCAACAGGGAAAACACAGACGCAACAGCTCAAAACACTGATTCATTACCTCTCTAATCTGTAGCTAAATTGCACTGCATAAGAATAATTTAAGTACGAGCCCTGGAGATTATCATAGTTAAAATGTGTGAGAAAAATTCCCAGTTTCCTGAGGAAACCTTGATCCTGATAAACTGGAAAATTGTATCCCAAGTCTCAGTTTGTCTTCTTACCTGCTCTCTCATACACGTATCCAAACTCAGCTCTGGCAAAGAGCAGAGTTTTACTGGTGCAAATGAAGGGGCAAACGTTGCCTGATGCACTTAATCAGAAAAACATTGGCTTTCACGTTCACCCAAGGGGTGATGTGTGTTACTTTCCTGGCCAGTGTGGCATTCCACATATTTTTGCATGCCAAGTTGCATCAGGCTGCCATGGAGAACAAACAAGTGAAATAACACATTCCCCTGGCATGCTGTGGTATGAAATCTGTGACCCAGATACTCCTAGCTCTGCTCATCTAGTTTAGAGCTAGAGGGGCAAAAAGACAGCTTTATGCTGCTGGAACCAGGTCTGCTTAAGAGAGATCCTCAGGGAAAATGCCAGGATCTCGCTTGTACTAGGGTACAGCAGCTAGCAATCACGAGACCATTGGAAATTTCTGGCAAGTCCTTTTAGCAAGGGACCAAGGCCCCTTTCTCAACAGTTGACCTGTGTGAAGTGGTGACCTCTGAGAGTAACTGCGTTGGCTTTGAGACTGTGGGGACACACACTCAAAGGAATCATTTCTAAACTCTAGGAAAACATAAAGGGGAAAAGAGCATGTGGCATTGACCTTCTCCAATGGAGTGCCAGGATACAAGGAGTCTGTTGGAGAAAAGTGTTTACATTCTTTCCCATAAGCTGGTAATATTTTGAGACAAGGACATTTTTCCATCTAGTTTCTCATCCAATAGCATCTAAGTTGTTCCTAAGTAAAGCCTAAGGGTAGGCAGACTCATCCCTCTTGATGGTGCCAACAGAAATGCTGTACCTGTGCATTATCTTTTCCTTCAGGGAAAAAGAAATCTCCTTCAGAGAGGCCAGACCAGACTCTAGAATGTTCTTGGCAGGAGGGATTGATGTCCTTTGTGTTGTGGGTGTTTCTGTACTTTCATCATTATTAAAATCCTGATTCAGGAGGGTAGAGAAACCTTTCCATAACTTTCAGCACAGGAGGATTCTGCAGTGAATGACCTCAACTAGAATACTGCTCTGAGGTACTGGAGAGCATCTGCTACTTCGTTGTATTCCCAGATGGAATAATCTCTAACACCCAAAGTAATGTTTCTGCTTAAAGTATCTGGCAATCCAGCAACTGTAATTTAACCTTCAGAGTCTGTGTGACTCTCCTTTAATAAATATTTAATATACATAGCATATTCAGAGAGTTTTGGTTAGCAAGTCTGTGGGGTCTGCCAACATAGCCAAGGTGGTACCACAGGAAGGGGGAGATGTGAGAATATGACAGTATTAGAAGTGCGTTATAGTTAAACCTTCTGGATTGTGTGAGTGGACAGTGAGCGTCAGGATTCTCATTGTACATATAACAATGTCTAATCTTTCAAATAGCTGAGAGTACAGGTGATTTCAATTACAATATAAGGACAATAAAAGCTGTACCTTACAGGTCATTCTATACCTCTGCACACTGGAGTTAAGAAGGAAAAGCCAGACTCTAAAATAAGATATTCTGAATTGTCCTTGACAATTGTCAAAGACTAATTATTCTGCTAATGTTGTGTGACTTACTCAAAGGCTAATTTTTACCACAAAATTTTCCTCGCGGTGAGAATGCTTCATTCTGCTTCAGTAGTTAGTGATATGTCCTTGAAACACAAGTCCTAGGTTTTGAAATTATCAAGGGCTTTCTAAAATGCAGACCAGTTTACTTTGTAACTGAACTGATTCTTTCTCTCTCTCTCTCTGTCTCATTGTATTCAACAAAAGCAAGTTTTCATAAGCAGATGCAGAAAATAACCACAGTGCCTGGATTTGAATTCATATGTGGTTATAAACACATGAACATATGCAAAATAATAATATTGTACAAATTTGAAAATATCTGGGTCCTCTGTACAAGATATCAGAACATAAGCGTTCATTAGTAGATCCAAATGTAATCATACTACATCATGTTGTCCTTTTCTTCTCTTTTTATTTAGTGCAAGTTCTGAAGGCGGCAGTATGATATATCAGTGCCAACAAGCACTCAGGTGCAATCAGGGAAAGCTCTGCTGATTTCACTCAAAACATGCTGATTTTCACCACCAGAAAGCAATTTATAAGTTACTTTTCTACTGTGGACATTCTGTAAGATACACAGAACTTTCTGGATGACAGTGAATGTTCATCTATTTATAATAGGGATTAAAAATTCTAAGAACATTTTGGGAGCAATGTCTGAACAATGACTATGATTGTTCTGAGGAAGTACTCTCTGTTGCATTTGCAATGCTGCTTACAGTACTGGGGAAAAGCAAATCCATAGCGCACGTAACAAAACCTTGTTTGCCATGCTCTAATGTTGGCAAGGATTCCTAGATCAGCCTCTTCACTCAATCCTGTTGAACTCCCATGGATTTCCTGAACGTATTTTCTGTTACTTTCAAAATCTTATTTATGTTTCTTTGTGTAAGTGGCAGTGGGCCGGGGGAGGGATTTTGCAAAAGCACATAGTTTACCTCTATTCAATCATTTTTTAAGCAAGAAGCCTAGTGGGAAATAGTAGTTGATCCAAAAATTCGGAAGTAATTCAAAGTAATTTATTTATTTGGTGCATTCAGGCAATATTTTTCTTCAGGCTTGTTGCTTCATACCCAAAATCAGTTATGAATAAAAATTTCTAAAACACCTAAAACTACAGGATAGAAAGAGTGTGGTGGAGAAAGGTGACACTGGCATTGATGTTATTGTGCTAATACGAGATCCCTTGATTAAGAGTTTGTCATGTCCTTTTGAAGCTGTACAATAAATCAGCTTTGCTCTGGAGATGTTTTGAAAGGGTGTAAGCAAGGATGCTGTACACAAATTCCTGGGGGATATTTACTAACCTCTTCTCTAAAGTCATCAATCACTTCAGCTGGGCCAAACTGACAATGTCTGGAGGCCACTTGGTTAACAAGTCAGAATTAACCCTTTCCACCATGTCATACTTTCCAGTCATTGACACCCGTATCGGATTTCCAGGAAAGCATCCTTAAAGATTTGTACATCATCATGAAAGGAGAAATTATAAATGGGTGGTTTGAAAGTGTGCAATGAAGAAGGATGAATCTCTGTAGCTTGCCATACTTGGTTGTAATTGAAACAGTAATTACAATATTATAACAGTACCTTCACTGGAAAATATTCACAATGATATACCAAGTTGGAAAGGGTGATGTTAAATGTTAGGTGTAAGATGTAACTGTTCACATTACACCTTTAAAGCGTGAGGATTGTTTTGCAGGAGGCCATGTGTGAATTAAGACACTTGAGTGGGAAAGTTGCAATATGATTATTGACATACAAAACAGTGGATTTATGGGCCTGAAGTTAAGATAAGCGATATTAAACACCTCACATTCTGCAGTTCAGATAAACAGAGCAATTCTTGTGTTATCTGTTGCAGATAAGCAGGTCTGTGAGAAATGTATTTTTGCAATCGTCTGCACTCGATAGCTACCAGCTAGATCTATCCACTTGGCACTGAACCACGTAATGCAGTCTGTAGATCTGGAAGGCATGTAAAACTGAGTCACAGTTCTAAAATCTTTCCCATTTTGTCTAAGTGTGGGTCAGCATTTCTTTTAGTGCTGCAGTTTGGTCAAAATGTTCATCTGTTAGTGGGATTACTTAGCTCTGTCAGCATTAATGTCTTTGTTTTTAAAGCCTTGTTTTCTGAGGTTGACTGTAGATTAATTTCATGGTTTCTTAAACCACCTGATCTTTAAAGGTAATGACTTTCAACTGAGCTCTTACTTTACCAAAACTTCTGTAAGGGAAGTCTCTCTTTTATTATAATGAGGACCCTAAGATTCCCACAAAACTGTAGCTTTGATTTTCTTACCAATCATATTCTGTAAGCCAGTCTCTGCTCTACTCTCTCAAAAAGGTACATTTTGTTCCTGCACATCCCCTTATGCCTGGAAAAAAGTGGAAAACCTGTATTTCAAATAGAAGGGGTTCTTTACATCACTCTTCAAGTCCCAAGCAGCCTAGACAGACATGGCTTAAGGTAAAAAAGCAAACACGTGTGCTTGAGGTCAAAGGTTTGGGGAGTATCTGTGCTTCCTTTACAAATATCACAAGTACTAGATATATAGTTAAAACTAGCCCTAGTAAAAGTGAAAGCCTCATGCTAAAAGCTCAGTTCTAACTTGCTTTGTTCAACTTCTGCCCAGCTTACAATCCATTTAGATGGGTGGAAAGACTGACTGACTAAATTAGGAAGCTTTGAAAATGAACCATTATTTAATCACAACATCCTAGAAAGTTAGGGGAAAAAAAAAAAAAAAAAAGCAAGAAACAGAATTAAGGGAAGATTTAAAGGTACTCTTTAAGAGGATGTAAAAGGTTTGTCAGCTAGGTGACATCTGTGAGGAAGATTTAAATTTGTTAACCTTTTAATTTATGTTTTTCATTTTTCCCTTTTTAATCAACTTCAGTCTTCAAGAATTTCTTACAGTAAAAGTGTAGCCGTAGATCTCCAAAATAAGTTCTGATTTGCTGTTGTGTTCACACTAACTAGCTTCAAGTTTTAGTGTATATTATCCAAAATATAAATTTGGTGGAAGAGCAGAAATAGTTATAAACTTCGCTTTTTATGTAGCACCAGCTTCCTTTCCAGGGGATGGGAACTCACCTGAGTGTGGATAGTCACCAATATCAACAAACTGTTTTCTGCAATAGGTATGTGGAAGGCATTGACTTGTCTAAATAGCAATTTGGTTTTCCTTTCCTTAATCCACACAAGACTAAAGAGAGTCCTTCTGTCTTACTCAGGTAGCGAGGAAGGCTGCAGGCTGTGAGTAGGACTGATCAAATCTTCTAAGTGTCTTCTCTACCAGGAGCTGTTTCTTATTTATTGTAATGAATCTGGATATGAAGAAGCCATGTGGAGTGTGCTGAGGATGCTGATGAGAGATGGTCAAACAGTTGGGATGATCAATAATGTTCATGTTTGCAACAAAGATGTACATTTCTAAATTGGATGCTAAACCTCAGAGCATTCATGTGGAGATTAATACACCAAAAAAAGGGATTCCTGTAAAGCTCTGGAAGTTCAACTCTTAAATGTCACATTATCACCATATCTCCATTTCCTCAAATGCAGAATAAGGAGTACCTGAAACCAAAAACTGAAAAGCATCTAAAAGGACTATAAATTCTGTCAGTACTGGCATCTAACCAGAGGAAACCATTGTCATTTCACTTTTCAGTGGCATATTTCAGTTCATACTCAGACCTATTTATATAGAAAGGAAAAAGAAGAGTTAAAGAAGCACGAAGTGTATGTTTATATATATATTTATATATATGTATATATATATGGATGGATAAAGATGATGTTTTATGTTTTAATTACCTAAATTGAGAACAAAGGTGTGTGTTATTGGTTTTACTAATAGAAATTAATTGAAGTAAGTGAAATCACAATTGTCTGGAAGAGGCCATTTTTGATCTCAATAACCAGTTTCTACATATGATGCAAGAAGGAATACAGTTTGATTCCCAGATAGAACAAAAAAGTCTTTAGGGATCAAGTTAGTTATCTCTTTACTGCAGAGTTAAGGATGTTCTGTCCTGTTGATAGAGATTCAAAGAAGATCTCAGGACTGGTGATGCTCATGCAACTTTGTTCTAAGTTTGCTACACATCCTTTCACGATATTTCTCCTCTCCTTTGAAGTCTCAGTCTTGTCTGTTACTTTCAATTTTGCAGCCTTTAGTAGAAAAAGTTCCCCAGACTTGATGGACAAGCAATACCATCATTCAATATAGATGGTATCACTGGTTTTAATATTGTTTAGTGATATATAGCTCTGCAAACCAACAGAAATCCTGGCAATTATTCTGATTTTTCTCTCCTCTTCCCTACCACTCCTTGAACTATACAGTGTGAAATGTGTTGATTTGAACTTTCCTGTGCTAGCTTGGCAAATCTGTCTTAGATAGTGTACAACCTTGTTACTCAGAAACAAGGGTGTACACTAAAGCTTCACTCCTGAAACTTTGAGTTGTTGTCAAGTCACTCAGCTGGAATATCCGATGTACAAAACAAAGTGGGAGTTGCAGTAGGAACTTACAGAAAATTATGGGTCAATGTTCCTCAAGAAAAGTAGACCTGAATCTGCCCTTTTTGAAATCATTGGAAGTTTTGCAATTATTTAACAAAAACATGGTTGAGGTGTGAAGTGTGAATAACTTGGAACAGACTTTAAAACACTGTAACAGCACAGTACTGGTAACTGGTAATCTTTCGCCCTTCCTCACAGCATTCTGATTATTTCTGTATCTGATTTTGATTTTTTGCTCCATTTTTAATGTAGCAAGAGCATCAGATTCCACTCAATTACAACAGTATGTATTTTGTTTCCTTCTAATGGTTTCTCATAGCTTTCCAGTGCACAGTAGCTATATGATATCTCTTAATTGCTCGAGGTCGTAGACATACGATATCAAGAAAGACAGGCAGAACTTCACGTTAAAAATCTGGTTTGAACGTGTCCACATGAGACAGCCTAGAAAAGGCAGATCTTGTTTCTAAGATGCAAAAGAATTGTCCTCTACCTCCTCTTTGTTCTGTTAAGACTTTTATATGTTGATAATGCAGAGATGCTGAAAAACCAGGAAGTGATCAAGTAATTTTGTAGTCACAATTCACCATTTCTTTCAAACTTTCATATTCTGCAAATGAAAAAGATGGGTTTTATTCCTGTTTTACGTATGAGGTCATGTTTCATGTTCAGTGAAATGAATAAGAGGCTTCATATTAGTTTCAACACACATTGGATCAGATTATTAGACATTTGACACATGAGATTCAAAATGGCTTATACGTGATTACATGCTAGAATAAAATTAGGAAAATTATCATACCTTCTGCCATAAAGACCAGGAAAAAGAAAGAAAAGCAAACTAGCAGACGTGCTTTTGTAATGCACATACGATTTTAAATGCTACTAATTACAACAACCTTGAAGGTTGTGGTTTTGGAGATAATTAACATGTTCAGGGAAATGCTGAACTTCAAAAGCAGCATATTTCCCTGTATTCAGGGAAAAGATTAGTATGTACACACCACACATACCACAGTGTTTTCTTAGACAACAAGAATATCTCAAAACATTAAATAAATAACTTTTACAGGAGATGAAACATTCCAACTATTGGAATTTTGGATTGCGCTCAGCGATAGGCTATAGGTGTCTGTGCATATGTCTTATGGGAAGCTCAAGGTCTTATAAGGAGAGAAAAGTCTGAATCATAAGTTATCACTGCTAGAAAGATGTATTTATTCCTTTGGTATTTAAAACCATCAAAGATTCCCATTTGCAGTCAAGATGATATCAAGATCTTAAAAAAGACCATGATATTAACAAAGCAGAATGGTTTAATGGAAGAGCTGTTGATAAAATGTCGTTCTCACACAGCAACTAATTGTTCTTAAGATATTCGTAGGCACTAATGCCTCAGGTGTTTGCTTACGTAGACATAACTAAAAAAAATCTGTAACACTACAAGATTTTTATTGCTAATCTGTGAAACATGAGAACTGACCAGCTCATTAATTACTGTAATTCATTGACAGCAGTCAGAAAGTATGAAAGGTTTTCAGACTTAGAAATATTTTGAGTAAATGCAACTTGATATATTAAAAGCCTTTAAAATGAATGTAGAAAAAGATACTACAGACAGCCTGCTCACTTTGATGGACACAGCGCTGCATATAATGAACCTTTACAAATATTCTTTATCCAGCAAGGTCTAAAGGGACTCACTTTAAGAAGTAGTCCAGTGTTGAAGAAAGTCGGCAAATGAATGAAGCCTGAAGTCGCAACGATTTTTAGTTTGATCTCTACTAACGTTTGCAGAGGCAAGGAATCTCTTTAGAAACAGTGGAGGAGGAAATGTGAATAGGTGATTTAGAAGCAGGTTCGGTCAGAGGTAGACATACGTGGAACGATTAATTTGAGGGAGTAGAGAGGCTTGATAGGTGTTCCTTTGAAATTACCAGTATTTTCCTCATTTGCTGCCCTCTGGAAATACTACAGGGAAGGGGCTGCTCTTCCACAGGGAAGCTCTTCCATGTCCACCAGACCCTGATCAAACATCACCTCTGTAACCTCTGAGATGTTTCCTCTTGCACTGAGCAAGGATTGCAGGGTTTCATACACCAACACTGTGCCCAGCACCACCCCACACAGGAGAGGAAAATGCAGGTATCTGTGCAGCACCCCTCAGCCAAGAAGGACCCCTAGCAGATAAAAAATATTTGAGCTGACACTGTTTAAAAAAGTAAGCCTATCACTGTGTTTCGTCAGTTCTTGACCTAGTTTCAAGTCTAAAACAAATGCTTGTTTTAGGCTGGTAGGCAGAAAGAGGAAGTTAAAGTGTTTTAAAACCTAAAAGAAGAACAAATCAAATTCAATGAAAAAAATCATCTGGGATGTGAGGAAAAAAGACTTCAACTTTATTTAAACTTTATTTGCCTTAGAAGAGATGAAAATTTCTGTTCCACTGCAGACACGTGGGATGTTCTTCTCCATTCTCATTTATCTCAAGTGCCAGAAAGAGTAGGATCACTGAGAGGTAAATAGGTCTACTGAAAGAAAAAGAATGCAAATGATGGAAAACTACATAAAGCAACAGACAATTTAGTCAAAAAGTAACATGCAAGTGTTGTTTTGGAACAGTTCCGTTGTTGAAAAATTTCGACCTTCATTTGTGAAGTATCACAAATTCTTCATTCCTCATTTGGAATTTGTTAATTATCCTATTTCCCTCATTTATGAATTTATTATAATACTAAGTGCTTTCAGAACTTTTACAGTACATTTCTAACTTGATCTGTTTGGAATGCTACAAATTATTAATTTGTGGGATAGTAATGCATTTTTAAGAATGCTTGCAACATCCCTGTAGTGTATTTTACTCCAAATCATAGACGTGTATGTTTGTCCCACCTTTTACTTTAGCAGAGTTTTAACTCCTGTTAACTGGATTGACTGTGCATTTTGGCAGGCTAGATTTTCACTTCCTGCTCTATTTTACTGCACCTATAGGTGTGCCCACTAAGTGGGGGTAAGTAGGAAATTCATTATCTATGCCTTACAGGTGTTTTTTTCTCTGTGCAGGGTTGGGTTTTAACTTTGGTGTGATGCTGAGCTGCGAGCACAGTGTGAATTTAGTCCTTCCCGAGACAGACACAGGGAGCACAGTGGCCTCCTGATCTGTGAGGGTGTGGAGGCTGCCGTCCAGTCTTTGCCAGAAGTGGAGCTCAGCTTTGGTTTCAGTCCCACTGGGGAAGAATAAGAGATGACCATTGCTTTAGAAGAGACTTTTCTTCACGGTATAATTTGGAGTCAACTATTTATGCTTTAAGTGCATTGAATAAATAACTTTTTGTTACAATGAATAAAAAGAATGGAAGGAAAAATTACCTTAACTGAAAAATTGTAATGTAGTCTAAATATAACATTTCTCTCTTTTAATTTTATCAGAGACCCAAAACTTCAGTGTTACTAGGATTAGTCTGGCATTGCATGTTAAGTGTCGTCAATTAGAAAACTTTAATTAATTGTATTTCCTAAAATAATTAACGTATTTTGGATTCATTCTGTGTAAATTCATTTCCTAATGAGTCAGTGTGGTGATTTTGGGAAGGATACATTGTAATTTTCATGCATATCAAAATATAGATGCACTTTTAACTGCAACACTGAAAACCAGTTGGTTATAGAGTTATCCACAACCTTCCTGTACTCTGTGTGTTTATAGAAAAAGAGATTATAAATTCATGAATCCATGCTTAATGTTATTTTTACTGTAATATTTTGAAGATAACTTTCTAATATACCTGGTAAAAAAATAAGCATTTTCCTGTTTTCTGGGATTGCCAGATGCTTGCCCCTAACTTCCAAAGATACACATAGCACTTTTATTCCCCTGAAAATTCATGTGTATCCGGATAAAAACTGTTTTCTAGCTATATATGCATTGTCCATATGGCTAAAAAGCTGTTAAATGTCTGGAAGATTATCCAGAGCAGCAGTGCAGTTAAGCTTTATGTTCAATGAAGTGTCATTATTTTTTCAGGATAGTAAAAATCAAGGAATATTAAATGGAAACAGATAAAAAGGTGTTATTACAACAGCCCCTTAATTAGCCAGTTTGATTTCCCTTTTGATCCGTTCACTTAGCCAATAAACTGTCTTTTAAGTTACGTTATTGGGCAAGTACATCACGGAAAATCAGTTTTTTGAGAGGATTTTAACAAACTCTCATCCATTTTTACAAATGTAAATGTACTGTAACCCTTAGCCAAGTGACTAAGTAGCCATCTGCTGTATAGATGATCACTCTGATTATGTGCAAAGACAGCAGGTCTCTACTGCAGGCTTTATTTTATTTATAAGGCTATATACATTGGCTTCCATTCTAATTAGATTTTGC
The DNA here is from genome assembly GCA_013397935.1 of Dasyornis broadbenti. NCBI lineage: Eukaryota > Metazoa > Chordata > Aves > Passeriformes > Dasyornithidae > Dasyornis > Dasyornis broadbenti. The sequence goes on along the minus strand of VZRN01003035.1, from coordinate 831,968 downwards.
ACAGCTATAGTAATGTAGGAGGTACTTTAATAAATGCTCAACGGTATCTATGACTCTGCCAACTTGGCTTAATATAATGAGATGTCCTTTACAGAAGTGTTCCAGAAGGGATTGTAAAGGGATTGTAAAGGGATTGTAAAGGGTTTGTTTACTGCTTGGTCTTACAAGGAGTTAACCGGGATTCTGTAGCAGCAGAGGTTTGTAGATGAAAATCACAGGCTGAATTTCAACTTACATTGCACTATAAAACTCGCATAAAACAAACCTGTGCTGATATGAGGCTTTACATATTAATCATCCTTGAGCAGAACTTCTTTTCTCAGACGACACCATCTCAGATTAATTGCAATAGGACCCTAAAAAAAAAGAGTTTTTGAATGTCCAACTAATAGCTGCAGGACTGTTTCAACTCTTTTGTTGCTCTGGAGGTATGTGATTCAAGTCTCCAGAATCAACACTGCAAGATGTAGTTGCAGGGAGAGCGAGTTTGATGAATATACACTGAAATTGTAACAATTGCTCTGTGTCAAAGCCAATAAGCTTAGACTTCTTGTTTCTGTTTAGCTGGCTTTCATGCTAGAAATTCTGATTCTTAATGAGAACAATGCATCCATTAACTGGAGTAATTATGCAGTTTTGAGGCCCTCTATCAAAGAGACTTGTTGTTAAAGAGACAGTATCAAGAGGCTGAGGACCTACATGCCAGTTTCATTAGACAGAAAATTTTCCAGAATGTTTGTCATTCCACTGCAAGCCATGCTTATCATTTTTTTCTAAATGTCATTGAAAATTTCAGTGAGGGCAGCGTTGTGCTTCTGAGTGGGAAGAAAAAAATGCAATTGCACATAAAAATGGGTAACTGACCAGACAGAGTGAAACTTCCAAAAGAAAGAGTGTGCTGCAGTTATTACCTTTTTATGTCCTATTTGATTTAGAAAGTAAAGGTGAAATTTGCTCGTGTGCTAAAGAAATGCAGTGCAACTTCCACAAGCAGGTTTTCTTGAGTGAATACTTTATAATGACTCACCGCAAAGACATTAGTGACAATAATAAAGCCCATTCATATAATTAAAGGTGTTATTTTCCCTTTAATTAGAGGGGAAAAAAAGGTTAAATGAAAATATGTGCAAGCCCAAGAATGACAGGTAGATAATAAATACAACAATCAAATCTCCAGTCTGACTAATACTATTCAAGTTGAACATGTCTACATATTAGGTAATAGCTTAAATTTGCATTAAAATAGGTGTAAAGACTGCATTCCGGAACTACTACATGATAACGTCGTGTAGATTGTCAAACAGGGAATAAAAAGGTTTAGGGCATTTACTACTTATTTGTAGCTAGCTAAATGGCAGCATCTCTAGCTTGCCAAGAGGGAAGCAACACCACACACATGTGACACAGTATGATAGAGTGTAATCATAGCTGAGACAAAATGTAAGCCTCTTAAAGGAACAAATACCTGATTGGTTTAGCACTGCTGCCAAAAAATAAAGACAGTGTAGGCTACTGGGTAATCTGGATGTGCAAGCAATGAAAAAAGGAATGAAAAAATGGCTCAGCCGTTTAAAGTGGTTCCAAGATTATTGAATTTTTAAAAACATTATATTGATTCAAATAACTTTTCCCTTCACTTATTATTGTCTTGCCTTTCAAAACTGTAATTTTGTGATAATCTTCCCAATCAAATTACTTCTTTGTGTAATTACGCCTTTTCCACTGTCAGAGTTTGACAGCCTCTCTAGAGTGATGCACTATATTGGAGAGATTTGGAAAGCCTGCTGAACTCTTCCATGCAGTGACAGATTCGGCGCAGCACGATGGCAGCGTGTGGGGTGCAGTCCATGGCCCTAGAATCTCACAGCCTGCTCCAAGGAAATCACTTCATTTTACTGCTCTATTAGTTTAACAGGCAGGTTGAGTCTGGGGAAGGAAAGAGCTGGGGAAGTAAGAGCAGTCCTTTATGCTCAAACAGCTTTCCAGGAGAGAAGAATTTCCCTAGATATATTTTTCTGTACATTCTTTAGTTTAATAGTTTCTGTGAGACACCAACAGAGGGTTTCAACTTACAGAGAGGATCTCTGTCTTCTCTTGCTTTTTTCCTCCCTACATCTGCGTCCTCACTTTCTAACTCAGATACCTCTTCAGCTATAAATGCTATCATGCATTGCAATGAGGCAATTGAAAGTAACATCTAATATTTAACTGCTTTCTGGCAACAGGCAGAAAATTAATAAGGTAAGTGAGTGAGTATGCTTCAAAGAACAAAAGAAGGAAATAACATTTTCCAAATCCCAGAAGCTGAGTGCAATTGCTTACATTATTGCAGCTGAATGAGAGTGGGGTGGGGTGGTGGGTGATCTGTGTGTGTTTGTGTGTGTAATTGCGTAAGTGCTATTAAGTGCTTATGTTTCATTTTTTCTGTTCACTGATGTATCTCTAAACCTAGCATAATTAACTCCACCTCTGACATGGAACTCAAAAACTCCTTGGAAAGATACACTCAAATGTGGGCAGCATGCTCTCATCTTTCAGAGACAGGAAATACTATAACAAACAGATTTCTTCTCTGAATCTTTAGGGTGACAAAATCAGAGATTTTGTATGACCATTGGAAAACCCTGTGTGTATTCTATAAGCAGCAAGAACCATTGTGCTGCATGTCTGTTTTTTAGAAGTGTTCAAAACAGAGTTTTAATTAAAGTTGGTGGGAGTTGCAAGCATTTAAACCTTCTGAAAATGGGCCCTGGGGTTTTATTCTTGGGAAATAAGAGGAAAACTGAGAGAAAATAAAGTCCTCATATAATAGAAACACAGCTTTTTTTTTTTTTTT